>QCXZ01000053.1:24385521-24589699 GCA_025024175.1 Rhyzopertha dominica
AATTCCTTGCCGGTTATTTGATAACAATGATGGGAGACCTAGTTTCGCGGAAAACCGAGTGGTAAAAGTTACATGTTTCGTCTAATAAGTCATCTACCGGGTAATTTTGAATAATTGTGGCCCTTTTAGCACCGAAATTTCCACACCGAGCCTAGTGGGTGTGCTTTACTTCGTTTCCTCATCATCCCTGACGTGATCCTCCACGCTTGTTCCTGAAGCTCCGTCTACGCTTATTGTTGAAACTGATTTAATAGTAACCATTACTGCGAGAGTGATAACGTGGAGAATAACCTCGAGACTGAACCGGGTTTTCCAATACTGGAGCTTTTTCTTTTTTCAAGCCTTGCTATAATAGTCAGCCTGTTGCAAGACTGCGTAAGCGTCGGTATAACCTACCTGGTTACACAGAGGCGTACGGCGGCTCGTGTGGTTGTCTGGAGAGCGGGGTGGGCTCGTTATTAAAATAGAAAATAAATTGGGCCGCCAATTGATTGTTAAAAAAAAATGGTAGCATGCACACATTGACCAACCAATAAATCAAAAAAAAAAAGCTGTGTGCTAAAGTTATATATATTGAAATCAAGTTTGACAGATTTGAGGCAATGATGTTGTACAAAACGGAGCTAGAGCCCATACGTATGGTTTCCTCACACTCAAGATTTAACTTAGATGTTTAATGCGAAAATGACTTTAAATTGATATTTTTGGATAATAAATAAAGAATATACGATAATAGCTTTCACTTAGCTGGAACCTAAGCCGGTGGGGATTCCTTCACGTGATCGCTTTGTGGCCTGTAGTGCACCTGACTTGGCAACTTCCAGAAAAAAGGACCTCTAAAGTGGTTTTCTGATTTTGAGCTCTATCCTGACTTTGAAGCTTCTCCTGGACTTTGACTTGGAGTTTTAGCCTTCTCCTAATTTTGAGGCTTCTCCTGACTCTGAGGCCTGTGTTAAGTACGTACAGCGAAACGTTAGGAATGCAAATTTTAAGTGAGAGTAAAAAAAAAAGATATATACCTGTGTTGGTGTGCGGCCTCGTTAGTGCTCTGGCTGTGGCTTGTATACTTGCAATGTACGTCGCGTCAAAGATTCAGAGATTGCAAATTGCCGGTATATTTTGACGTTTTCGACTTAATTTATAACAATTTTAGCAAGCTGCTCAGAGAATAACGTGTGAAACGCACGTAGCCACTTTTATCAATGTCCCACTAGTCCCGAATAAAAATTGTTACAAGAAAGTTATAAGAAATATATTGAGAGTTCTGTGAACAGATGGCGCGTGCTGTACTTTAATGAATATTACTAGCGCCGGTAAAAGTGCACGCTACACATCCCCCTCCAACAAAAAAAAAGGGACTACTAGGAAGGACCTTTTTTTAATACCTGAACGAGAACTAATTAATTTAAAGGCCAGAAGAACAAGATAGTAATACCCAACCCCTGCGGTACAATCAAACTTATGAAATCCCAGGTAAATTTTGATTCTGGACTTAGCCAGGGGAACCCGCATGCCCCCAGAGGGTTACGATCCCCCAAACGGGAAAACCAACATAAACAAAAATCCCCACCCCGTTAACAACCGAAACCCACCCGAAAAAGACCAGAAGAAACGGCGGACCCAAACAAAAAAAGTGACAAGGGAGCTTTGGAGAGACGCACAGAGGCCAATCAGTCTCGACAGCAGCGCGAACCGGGCTCAGACAGACCGCAAGGGAGGGAGCTGACCCAGCCGTAGTGATAGGACGACACCCCCGAGGGGATGCCGCCAGTCGAGCTACAACCTCCCCCCACGGCCCATCCTCCTGAACGCGCCGTTATAAACCGCTGTCGAAACTCCAGGCCACTCCCAAGCCTCCCCAACCCTTTTAAACAAAAACGCAAAAGGGTCCGAGTTTCCCGGTGAAGAAAAGAAGAAAAATAAGAAAAGAAAGGAAAAGAATTAGTGGAACATACGAGATACATACACGCAAGGAAGTATGATGAAGACTCCCAAATAACCAAACAACTTCCACTTGAAGTAGATTCACCCACTTCAAGTGGGCCAAAATAGATTTAAAATATCTACCCAAATATGTCGGGTAAACTGAGTATTATCCAAAACTGTTTTTAACAAAAAAATAAATTCAATATGGGCAGTAGACCAATGTACTGGCCATGAAACGGCTTCCCTGGGACAAAAAGTACCCAGAGGAAGGACAAGGGCCCCAACCACGCCCCAGATCAGTAATGCCCCTGCCCCGAAACGACATTTCCTCCTAATAATAGCAAATTTAAAAAAAGTATTATGAAACTTCAACACAAAAAAAAAGATTTTTAGCAGTCAAGCTGGGTAACTACGCGTACCAAACGCCCATACTAGGGTACTAAATCGGGAAAAAGTCATTATAGGGTTTAATGTCGAAGCCGGGAAAAGACAATCTAGACCGCATATTTGAAAGATACTTAACCTACTCTATTTGCTAGACTTATAACCTACCACTATCAAACTAAGAAAAATAATATCAGAGAGTGAGAACAATATTGCTCGGTGATATCCCTAACCGAATCAGCAATTCATTCTCAATTATCATGAAAATATCTGAGTGTTCAACTGAGATAGGATAAACCAAATGAAAACACCAGACAAACGGTTTAGAGCTGTGTGGGTGTATACCACACTACTAACTTTCCATGAACAGGAAAGTGGTGCCGAAGATAGGTAACTATCCCACAGAAACATCTGAATTGGATCCAAAATACGGTTTCAGATCCTTAACATGCCAATCACCAGCGGGTGATCCGTTCATGAACTCCAAAGTATATACTAATTTAGATAATTTCTTTTTAACCTTACATAGCACGTATTTCGGTGCTAACTTTGGCGGAAAAATTTGTTGGCAGCGTCTGACAAAATTTTATTTCTCCGCCAAACCTTTTCTCCAACATCAAATGACAATTCACGTCTCCTTAGATTATACTCTTTGACGTTTTTTCTTATAAGCCTTACTAAGCCGCTCTTGCCACGACCTTAGAAATGTCCGATATTTTACTAACATCTTCAACGTACTGTCCGCGGTCATCCGGTAACAAATGAATATTCTGAAGTATTACTTATTTTTCCGTAGTAATCACCGAAGGTTGGAACGTATCTTGCAAAATTTAAAAATGATGGAGTAAATCCAGTGACTTCATGGGTAGCCGTATTTATTGCATGCTGAATTTCAAACAAGTGTTTATCCCAATCTTTATGTTCCGAAATGTAGCTCCTAATAGCGGTCCCAACTGTTTTATTAACGCGCTCTACATAATTTGCTTGCGGATGATATCGAGGCATTATACCAGATTTTTTGGATTTTATATTTTTGCGCCAGGGATTTAAAATTTCTGCCTGAAAATTGAGTACCATTGTCAACTATAACAAATTGTGGAACGCCATAAACAAGAAAAACATTGTTTTCGATAAAACTACAAACGTTGGAGGCGGTAGCTGCTCGCATAGGATGCAGCAAAGTGAATTTTGAAAACCAGTCCGCCACAACTAATAAATAACAATGTCCCCTTGAAGATCTCGGCAATGGCCCCATAATATCCGCAGCTAATATTTGGAAAGGGTATTTCACGTTTTTCTCCGATCCCATTAATCCAAGCTTGCCCAAGGCTGGAATTTTTTGAGAAGCGGCAAACATTACATCTCCGAACATAAGTCATGACATCTTTACGTATTTTAGGCCAATAATATTGTTCCATAATTTTGTGAAGTGTTTTATAAAAACCAAAATGACCTGAAGTTGGAGGATCATGACACTCCTTAATGATTTTAGACCTTTGCATTTTTAGGGACAAACAGCTTCCATTCATTGACGTTACTTTTCATACTAAAATTATTAGGCACAAATTTATAAATTGCATTGTCCACTACTTGAAAATTTGGGAAGTCATTAGGACATTTCTTTATTCTTTCCCTTAAATTAACATAAAAAGAATCCGCGTTGTTCTCGTCGGAATCAACTTGACAAATTTGTGATACCGGTGCCCGCGATAGTGCATCTGGAACAACATTAAATTTTCCCTTACGGTGTTCTATATCATAACTGAACTGCTGCAACTTAACGGCCCAACGAGCTAAACGTCCTGTTGGTTCTTTTAATCTATTTAGCCACAAAAGTGAATAGTGGTCTGTTATAATTTTGAAATGAGTTCCCTCTACAAACGGCCGGAACTTTTCGATAGAAAACAGCACAGCTAGACATTCTTTTTCAGTTACCGTATAATTCCTTTCAGCACGCGATAAGCTTCTACTTGCAAATGCTATAACTACTTCATCACCGTCTATATTTTGTGTTAGTACTCCCCCAAGACCACAGTCAGATGCATCACACTGAATAACAAATGGAACCGAAAAATCTGACTACGCAATATTGGGGCAGATACTAAAGCTTCTTTAATTTGTTTGAATGAACGCTCGGCTTCTGGAGTCCAAACTATTGCCTGATTTTTCTTTTTACCTTTTAGAATATCATTGAGAGGCGCTACTAAACTAGAAAAATGAGATATGAACCTGCGGGTACCACGAACAAAGACCCAAGAAGCGCTTAATTTCTGTTGTTGTATTTGGTCTAGGGTAGTTCACCATTGCGGTTACCTTTTCGGGATCGGTGCGTAGTCCGCTCCCATCTACAATGAACCCTAGATATTTAAGTGAATTCTTAAAGAAATTGCATTTTTCCAGGTTAACCACGAGACCAGCATTTTTCAGATTTTGTTTAACTTCTTTTAATAATTTTATGTGATGTTCAAAAGTGGAAGAAATTATTATAATATCGTCCAGATATACAAAAATATTCGGTTCATACTTAGGTCCAAAACACCGCGTCCATCAGGCGCTGCTGCGTCTGCGCAGAATTGCAAAGGCCAAACGGGACGACTTTAAAATGAAATAAACCTCTGCCTGGCACAGAAAATGCAGTTTTCTCTCTGCTACTGACGTCTAACGGTATTTGCCAAAACGCTTTTCTTAAATCAATGGACGAGATGTATTTAGCGTTTCTCAACATACTAAGTATTCTATCCACACGTGGTAAAGGGTACGCGTCATTTTTAGTGATGGAATTTAGACGACGTCCATCAAAACAAAATCGATATTCCCCAGACTTTTTCTTAACCATTAAAACAGGTGAACTCCATGGACTACTTGACTGTTCAACAACTCCTAACCGTAGCATTTCATCCAATTCTGAATTCAATAATTTTAATAAGTATGGTGAAAATGGGTACTGCCTAACCTTAAATGGTTTTTCGTCACCGGTATCTATATGTAAAGTCATTTTGTCGGTAAGTCCTAATCTATCTTTACCAGAAATTTCTTGAAATGAACTTATCAGTTTTTCAGCCTGCTCTTTTTCATTAACGCTTAAATTTTCCAAAGTTAACAAATTAAAATTATTTAATGAATAATCCTGATTGCTACATGAAACACTGATATTATTGTTATCGCACTGAACTTCCCAAGTGTTATTTTTAAAATTTAAATTCAACATGAATTCATCACAAAAGTCGCTGCCTAAAATAATAGAGTGCTTCAGAGAAGGAACTACCAAAAATTTCATTATTTTGCAAACATTTCCTAGACAAAGCGGTATATAAACTAAACCTTCCACCTTCTGGCTATTACCATCAGCTGTATGTACGAAAGTTTGCTTCTTATCGACATTAAGATTAAAATTTTTCAAAAGATGGAGTGCATATTCACCAATGACCGAAGAATTTGCCCCAGAATCTAATAATGCGGTAATTTCAAAGTCAAAAATTTTTAAGCGAATATAAGGCCTATTATCTAAAGTCTTCTTAACAAAAACTGGAGAAACTTGATGACAATTTGTATTTTTTGAACTGCATCTGAAAAATTCTTTAATAAAATGCAACCAATTTTGCCAGTCTTTCTTATCAGCCTCAGTTGGATGATACACAAATTTATGTTTGGAGGTCTTAAGTTGTTTAGATACGCTCCGACCTCTTGAACATATCGACCTTATTCGTTTTTTGAACAAGAACAGTTAGTTTTAACTACATCAGGTTTTCCACAAGCATAGCAAAACTTATTTCGTCGCTTAGTACAGTTACTAAATACATGATTAGGTTGATTACAATTCCAACAAGTAACAGTTCTATCCGAATGTGTTATAGACCTACTCTTATTTGGTGTCGAATTAACTGGAGGTTTTGTAGATACGGTGGCTATTCGCTTAGAAACTTGGTGACTCCTAGAAGAGCATGGTTGTTCGCGATCTACATATGCAAGTTCTGGTTCAACACTAGAAGTATTCGGAGGCGTACGATAATTTACCTTGATATTCTGGGCTTCATCAATCTTATGACAAAAGTTCAACAACTCTACAATCGAATTAATATCAATAAGAGCAAGGTGACTTGTATAATGCGGTAAAAGATTCCTACGAATGTACTTTAATTTAGTGACTTCAGCTACGGGTCTGTCTATTCTACTGAAAAGCGTTTCCATTACAGCAACATAAATGTGGACTGGTTCTTTATGTCCCTGTGTCCTAGACCTTATTTCATCCCAAATTCTGTCTTCATAATCAGACGGTAAAAAGTGAGTCTTGAGAGCTATAACTAACGAATCCCAATTTTTAATGTAACTTCTTACTGATCTAAACCATAAAGTGCACTGCCGGAAAATAAATCAATGGCTGATGAAAAAAGTTCTTGTTTCCCGATATTTCGTGCCTCGCTAAGTTCTTTAACCCGATCCAAAAATGATTTAACGCTAAAATTATCATCACCGGCTAAAATGCAAGTTCCACTTATAAACTGGTACTGTTTTGGACGCACCCGGTATACCGATCGGAACTTCTACTAAAGAGGAGTTCGCTGGAGATTGTTGACAAGAAATTTCGTTCTTTGTAGGCACCGATTGTTGAGCTTCCTCTATTTTATCATGAAGTAGCGCATCTAATTCTAGACAAGTGGCGTGTGATTCATTCTTAAAAGTTGTAACAAGATCCTTATTTTGATCTACAGGAACTACAATACGTTTTACGCGATGAAATACATGAATTAAACGTGACTTTATACGTTTATATCCCGAATCGCTAACGGGTCCGTCAAAATCATCAATCAGCTGACGAATTGATTCTAAAATGCCATTAATCGCGACAGTTTCTCTATCAAAATCATACTCAGGATCGACTAGTTCAGTATTACGAAAGCGCTCAAGATCAATAGCCCTTGCTAACATTTTTCTCTTAATGCTCGCATCTTTCCGCGTAGTGACTATACCCCGTATACGAAGTTCATAATTTAATTCTTCTGACAGCAAAAATATCGGTTTTAATTCCGCGATATCCATATTTAAAGTCACTAAAAAACTGCTCAAGAATATGAATCTACTGTACCGGACTGTTACGAAATAGAAGAACGACCCAAAAAAAGATTAAACCATTTAACTAATTATTATTCAGGAATGAATATTTCCGAATACCGATAAAATGTTGAATCTATTTACTGCTACAATTCAGCACACCTGTATGAAGCGAGAGATTCAATGCGCGATAAGCCAAAGAGCACAAACAAGTTTTTGTCGCACCAACACAGTGTAAAGAGGAACCTTGTAATTTTCCGTGATTGAATATCTTAAATTTAAACTGCCAATAATTGTACAACTATATTACAAAACTTAACTCGAGCCCCACGTCAAAGGGTGCCAATCTTGTATAACCTACCTGGTTACACAGAGCGTACGGCGGCTCGTGTGGTTGTCTGGAGAGCGGGGTGGGCTCGTTATTAAAATAGAAAATAAATTGGGCGCCAATTGATTGTTAAAAAAAATGGTAGCATGCACACATTGACCAACCAATAAATCAAAAAAAAAAAGCTGTGTGCTAAAGTTATATATATTGAAATCAAGTTTGACAGATTTGAGCAATGATGTTGTACAAAACGGAGCTAGAGCCCATACGTATGGTTTCCTCACACTCAAGATTTTAACTTAGATGTTTAATGCGAAAATGACTTTAAATTGATATTTTGGATAATAAATAAAGAATATACGATAATAGCTTTCACTTAGCTGGAACCTAAGCCGGTGGGGATTCCTTCACGTGATCGCTTTGTGGCCTGTAGTGCACCTGACTTGGCAACTTCCAGAAAAAAGGACCTCTAAAGTGGTTTTCTGATTTTGAGCTCTATCCTGACTTTGAAGCTTCTCCTGGACTTTGACTTGGAGTTTTAGCCTTCTCCTAATTTTGAGGCTTCTCCTGACTCTGAGGCCTGTGTTAAGTACGTACAGCGAAACGTTAGGAATGCAAAATTTTAAGTGAGAGTAAAAAAAAAAGATATATACCTGTGTTGGTGTGCGGCCTCGTTAGTGCTCTGGCTGTGGCTTGTATACTTGCAATGTACGTCGCGTCAAAGATTCAGAGATTGCAAATTGCCGGTATATTTTGACGTTTTCGACTTAATTTATAACAATTTAGCAAGCTGCTCAGAGATAAACGTGTGAAACGCACGTAGCCACTTTTATCAATGTCCCACTAGTCCCGAATAAAAATTGTTACAAGAAAAGTTATAAGAAATATATTGAGAGTTCTGTGAACAGATGGCGCGTGCTGGTACTTTAATGAATATTACTAGCGCCGGTAAAAGTGCACGCTACAAGCCCTACTCACGGACAATAACAAAACTGCTATTTGAGGGGGGAAATGTCTAGCAATTAGAGATACCACTACTTCCTCGCTTATTGGAGGTTGAATATGCCTAGATAAAGCATAATATTCAGTGAAATGATCTACGTACGGTCCTTGCTCGTATCTGCCAGCTTCCAACTTGATTTTGACATGAATTTGTTGGTTAGGACCCCAAAAATGCTTTATAAACTCCTTTTTGAATGAATAAAAATCATTGAAAGACGGCAGAAACGCGCGAGCCCAATAATTTGATGAGCCTCTAAACTTTTTTTGTAATACTACCTTAACTGAATTAAATGACACATTTGATTCTCGCATGATTTGCTCTACCTGCTCAACAAAGTCCACCGGATGTAGGCCTCCCTCGGTTTCAAAATTTGGAATTGAGTTTAAAACGTCTATACAATTTGAATAACGCTGCATACTGGCATCTGTTGGAATTTGTTGGCAGGTATTTACCATTTCATTGATACGCATTTCAATCATCCGCGACAACAGATGCTCGTCCACAAAAACGCCAGTTTTTTCGATCCCGTCCGATACCATCGACGATCTTTCGTGAAGGTCTCTTCTACTCCGTACTGAGAATCCTGTAGCTCCCTGTTGACCTTGTGTCCCTGAAATTTCCTTCACGTCCTGGTTCTGGCATTCTTTTGACGAGGGCGGCGAATTTGATAAGAGGGGCAGCTCCGTCGATCCCTGGAAACGATCCCTAGATGTTTTTTGAATTGCTCCCGTCTCGTACCACCCCGTGGCCGTGGCACCCATGTCGTTCCTATCTGCATTGCTTGTCTGTGTTCCTGTTAAGAGCTGCTCTTCTCCATCAGCAATGCTTGCTGCTCGTTGCCTTGTATTTGGTGGAGATCTCCTCACCGGTGTTTTCGTAACGCCTCGCATACTGCAACAGAATCTGCAACACCGTCCCCTTGTTTATGCTTAAAGATAAATTAGGCTATACGTGGGCGTCCAAAGCTGTAGCAAAGCCGGCTAGCYAGGGGTGGTAGGTCTCCGGTGTTTAAATTAAAAACAGTCTTCAGTTAGGAGACGGTTATATTTCTTTCCTCATGTGGAGTGACTCTAAAAACTGTTGAACACAAGGTTACATATTACTACAGATAATTATTAATAAATAATTACAATCTCACCTGTTACCAGGATTATTATTGAACAAGAAATATATTTGTAACAATAATCGGCTCCACGGGCTAACAATTTCCGAGAGCTCACTTCCTCCGGCAACACACAATACTAGTGAAACTAAACGTCGCTCGCGTGTGCGCGATCAGTTCTGGCATACACAAAAAACCTCAAAGATAAATAGCAGTAAAGAGTACTGTCTGATATACATTTATTATGCTTCACTACCTTGTACAATGGAACGTTGATTTGTTGCCTTGACCAATAAGATATACTGATCTTACACTCATCAGTTACTTCTCTGGCACATAGATAATGATTAGAAGGTTACACAAATTCACCCCATTCTCCATAGAGTCTAGCAGTACCGCACAGATAGAATAAAATAGACACATGAAACGGATATCAGTTATCCGAGGTTAAGTCGATGATTGTAGGAAAATACATAAACCAGATTGTCCACATTGAGATCAATAGATCAGTTCCAGAGATATTTTGCATATTCGTAAATACTCTATTTACTACATGATCTTTTATCTAAAAATACGGTGTTAGCTACAGCTTCCCTAATTTGGTTGCACAAGTCCTTGATTTTAATTTACGAGTCGGATTCTCAGCATAGAAAAATATGAGATAAGGAAATTGCATGCATTGCAGGGCAGAAAATTGTTCGCAGACCAGGATGGTGCAGTACAGAAGAATGTCCATAACAACGTACATATTGAGGATCATGGTTTAAGTGAAGCCTAATTTTAAAAGAAAACTCATCTACAGCAGAAGTAGCTCGAATTCGTGGAAACTGTTTTGGAGACTTGAACGCTCGGTTAGTATACAAACCTACCCAGTCCCCACCAAGTTAAGGAAGGAAAAGTAAGTGCTTTGTAACATGTGAGAACTATTTATTGCTATCTTTTGAAAGAGAAATTCTTTTAAATATTTTTTTAAATTATAACCTATAAGTGTTTTGTAAAGTATATGGTTTGATAATGTATGCGACCTGGAGTTGCCTTCTTGGAATAGTCTCAATATATGGTATTGGTATAGCACCAAGTTGTAGAACTTCAGTGACTTTTTATTGTTGAACTACATATTCTAAACACCAGATATCTGTAGATATAGCTTTATTTATCCAGTTGTTTACTTCTGATTCGGTGTTCAGTTTTTGTATCGATTTTGGCAACATTCCTTTCTCGTATGCCTACATTTGTAGACATTTGAATAAACAATGTTAAATTAGTCGGTTGTTTAAATCGTTGGTAAAGAAATGTTCTTTCAGGAAGAGTGGTCAGCTCGAACCAATTATTAAAACTTGGAATACATTATATATATCCCGTTTGGAGCATCTCTATAATTTATTATATTAACATTACAGGTGGCTACGTCAATCACGGTATTAGGTGACGAAACCAAGTTAAAAGGTCTAACTTTAAACGACAAGTTTATGTGATCAACTCGTTTCAGGTATGTCCACCGATATAATCGAGCAGAAAAATTATAGTTCTCTAAGGCTTTCGACTTCMGCAAGAGCAATGCCAGTTGCTCAAAGAAACGTAAGTTTGATCGAGGCGCCAACTGCGTAAAACGTAGAAATAGTGATGTTGCCATGATATTCGTATCAACATGTTATCTAATTATAATATAATGATGATGTTCCAAGTTATTCAGTTATTTCTAAAAGTAATAAAGCCAATGCTAAGAAAATATAGGTTGATACTACTCTCACCCTATGACTAGTCTTGCCATATCAGTGCTCATCGGGTAGGGATAAAGAGTAAATTGACCAAAGAAGACGGTCGCCTACAACCGCGGCATGCGAACTGGTGTGTAAAAGAGCTTATGCCCTCGGTACCATCTTATCGGATCTCTGCTAGCTAAGCGGTCTATAACTGTGATGGACACCGGCCTAGTGCAGGTTCCTGGCGATGACATCGGATGACACTGAGAGCATTAGTTCTTTTACGCAGTAATTTCGGCTATTACTTATAACATAAATTTTAAGGAAATTGTTATTTATGCAACCAAACAAACTGTTTTCGTATAGTACATAGTTATAAAATCAAACTGACAATACTGTCATACATAAGACTAAATGCTTTGTATAGCTTTGTCAACGTCTGTTTTAGTTGGTATTCGAATTAAAGCTGTTAATTTGATCGGTTGTTTAAATCGCTAGAGAATGTTAATCTAGTAATTACTCAAATCGTAGGCATAAAGGCCCATAACAAGAACACTGCAATTTACCGTCAGACGACTGGGACTAGTTTTCAGTATCGTTAGATTTTTGTGTTAGTAACATTTCCCAGCAACTACGCCACTACTCGCGATAAACTGCTCTTTATAGACGATGCTCGGGTCATCGTTTTTGAAAAGTGTATAGATTATAAGGGTGCTATATAGTTGCAAACTCTACGCTTAGGTGAAACTACAAAACTAAGTCTAAGCAATGATCAATGGTAATTGTTCTGTTCATAATGATACTCATCAAAGAGGTAACTCTTAACGATAGTTACGATAAAATTATTACGTATACAGATTTGGATTTAAAAAAGTCTTCTAAAAACTTACGCACCTACTGTTAAATGTCAATTTTTGTATCTGCGTTATTATTAAAATAAAAGGTGTTTTTGTACGTTTATTAATTTCTTGCTATGTTTAGAATCGCTGTTAATAAGATAAATACTAATATCGAAGCGAATGCGTATGCATGCGATTAATTGTTTTGGCGAGAAATATCAGAGTCGCGAGGAGATGCAAAAGTAGGCAATGAGTATGGATGTGTCATTTTTTGACAGATATATATTCTTGATTTTGGCTCAGTGAGAGCGAGGTCTTTGGCCATGATGTGCCTCAGGCAGTGAGAGTAAGGTCTTTGGCCATAATGTGCCTCAGGCAGTGAGAGTAAGGTCTTTGGCCATGATGTGCCTCAGGCAGTGAGAGTAAGGTCTTTGGCCATAATGTGCCTCAGGCAGTGAGAGTAAGGTCTTTGGCCATGATGTGCCTCAGGCAGTGAGAGTAAGGTCTTTGGCCATAATGTGCCTCAGGCAGTGAGAGTAAGGTCTTTGGCCATGATGTGCCTCAGGCAGTGAGAGTAAAGTCTTTGGCCATGATGTGCCTCAGGCAGTGAGAGTAAGGTCTTTGGCCATAATGTGCCTCAGGCAGTGAGAGTAAGGTCTTTGGCCATGATGTGCCTCAGGCAGTGAGAGTAAGGTCTTTGGCCATGATGTGCCTCAGGCAGTTTTAAACCCCTAGCGCAGAGTGCCCGGTTAACAGCCGTGGTTCCTTCGAGTGGGTGATTTGCATTCCGGGGGGTAATGCGGGCTGCTCGAATGACATAGTTCTGGTGGAGAGGGTAGCCTTATTAGGTGCCCCCGATCCGGGCTATTGGAATGCGACCCTATAGGCCTTAGGGTGAGCGTTCGGGGAAGCCTCTACTATTTCAGGTTGACACTAGCTAGTTGTTGAAGAGAGAAAACTAACAAGGTATTCATAACCACCATTGATAAAGATGTAATCTCAGGGATGAAGCCATAGACAGGACAAGGATGAGGCCCTGGGGTGAAAACCCCTCTGTGAGTCTTAACTGTATCTGTTTGAGTTTAACGGATGAGTAACTTATGTTTTGTTTTTGCATCTCCCGCGCGTATGTGAAACCGCCTTGTCTGTCCACCGGAGTGACCGCATTGTTATGACCCACGGATGAAGGCGGCGATAATGTAAGTTTTTCTTGGATATTCCCGCACTAGTTTTTCTATGTTTTTCACTACTTAGAAAGATTGATACAAAGCAAAATAACCGAAGGCCAAAGAAATCCTAATTAAAGGTTCTTGAATCACCATCTTTGACGCAAATATGTTGATTATTGATAGAATTAGGTATGATTACCGTGCAGGTCTATGGATGCTGGAGGTTAGTGCTACACGTGTTTGTGATAAATGTAAGAAAATTGTGGACACATTAAAGGCAGCAAGAACATTACCGTTTTGCCTGTTCCTCCCCATGTACAGGGTTTCTATAAATGATTCATGAATCCAGGGCGCTTATATGAATTATCGACTTAATAAAGTGACGTTTACTTGTCATCTGTCGATTTTTGAATTATTTGATATATTTTAATATGAGAGAACGCCCGGGGGTGTGTATTTTCAACATATTCTGTAGTGTTTTGTGTGATAATTAACATTAAAGTTGCAGAAAGTTCACATTTCGTAGCTATAGTGTGACATAGATCTGCAACCTTCAACTACTATCGCCGTGCATATTGTAGCTTGGCAGCAGTTCCAAAAAGGCGGTACAAAGAATTCAGAAATCAGCGCCGCCCGCATTGCATAAATCATTTATAGAAACCCTGTATAAGATGTGCGTATTAGTTTAGGGATAAAACCACATTCAGAAAATGTTGCATGGTCTCACATAATCGCCGATTCTGATGACCGCAGGCAACGGAATTTTTTCGCATTCCTCGGCAAATCGTCTCCTAGACGCTCTAAATACCCGCGTTATCATCTCCGTAATGGCATCGCGTGCTCGGGACTCGTGGTGCTCGCGTGCCAAACATTCGACCTACATTGTGACCCCTTCACTCTCGCAATGCATCTCTCCGATCCACGCCCGCTGCCGTGGCGGGCTGCAAGTTTAGCAAGCCTTTTGCAACATCGACCGCAACAAAGACCTGCCATTAACAGGGTCCCGGAATGAATGACCGGTCCCGGAGCGACGCGTTAGATGGGCTCGTGTCGTAACCTGACGTTGAAGTCTCCGAAAAATCGCAGCAAAAAAGGGGGTACAAAAAGACCTGATGCGGCGGTGTCTAATAGAATATCAGTACTGACGCCTTCTAGATGCATCCGAATACAGTCAGTCTTGCTTGGTTTGAAATAATATATTTAAAAACTGTTATTGATAAATATTAATATGACGGAGTACATCAAAGTTATAAGTAATAAAACATGACGCTGACATTAACTTGGGATGTGTTTGACTATTATAGTTTGTTATCAAAACAACTATACAACAACGTATAGCTAAGTAAGCTAATTAATAATAAATGATATAAAGACAAGAAAAAGCGTTAGATTAACATACAAATGATGATTTATTATAAATTTCACATTTCATAGAATAATTAGTCAGTTGCGGTTTTTCTTATACTGCAGTTTGGAATACACATTACAGCACATATTGTTTAAGAAATTTTGCCCAATAGAACTTTCTAGGTATCTTTTTTTTACTCAAAAAATGTTTCAGAGCCCTACATATTCAACAGGAAATGCAGTAAAAATCACATTTAAAATGCAAACTGCAACTTACCGAGTTCAGTATCTAGAACATTTTTAGAGACATAGCAGATATAGATGTTAAAAGCTACAGGTTTGCATAAGCTATGGCTGTATTTGTGGTGTATTTAATTAACCCACTGTGAGAATTTATCCTTCTGAGTTGCGATTTGGACATCGCTAAATAGGATTTGATATTCACTTATTTTGAAAGTAATTTGTAAGATCTGTACCTTCAATTTCCAATTTTAATTTCTTAATAGGTAAACGTGACAATCAGCCTTATTCGCATCGCACATAATATGTATATTAAATTGTGTAATCATAATTTGACAAAATGAGAGTCTGCGTAATCGATTTGCAGTAAACTCTGGTAGTAAAGGCTTATGATCAGTTGATAAAATAAATGTGCTTCTCAAATTGTGAATAGTTTGTTTCCACGTTTATTAACGTGCGCGAACTGCTATACGCTACTAATTTCTCTATCTAATTCTCAAATACGTGACACAGTATAGCTCCTTTCACGTAAAATGCAGCATCCAATTTGATAGGAATGTTTCGTTGAAAATGAACCAGCTCGTTCTTAGATGTTAATTTCTTCTTCGCCAACTCAAAAGCTTGCTGGTAATCTTTTAACCAAGCGAATTTAACTGATAGCTGATATAAAGGATGTAACAATATTGACATATGTTTAATAAATTTTCCACAACAATTTAGTAAACCCAAAAAGGTTTCAACTGAGTTACGTTGATTCTTCTAAAGAAAATAATTCTTAAAGTGAACTTCCACTTTATTTTTACAATTGTAAAGCGCTTTCGGCTACGTGTTGGCCATCGTCAGTACAAAAATAATTTATGAAAGGAAACTAACAGTTTGACAAAGTCAAAAATCAGAAACAAGCAAACTTGACTACAAACTGAAAAGCAACCCACATGCTAGTAACTCAAACGAAACATTAATTTAGATCAAACAAAGAATTTAGAATAGGACAAATACAAAGATCATTTAGAATAGTAAAATTTTGTTCGTTAATAATTTTATAAATCTTTAAAATTTCCAAATAATTTAATTTAGATGATTTACTACACAAATGTAATGAATTTGGATTGTCTAGCGTGGCAGTGTGTTTATTTATTAATAAATGGTTGGCTAACGAAGAATTTGTTGTAACAATATCTGTATTTTTATACTTTTCAAATTGTTTCAAATGTTCTTTACCTCTAGTTAAAAAGGATTTTCCAGCTTGTCCAATATAAACTGAATTGCAATCATTACATGAAAAAGTATAAACGCCTGAATTATTTAAAACTAAAATTTGGTCTTTATTACGGACAAAACGGGAAAACACACTGCCTACGGTAGAAAAAGCAATATTTATTCCATTAGAAGAAAATAAATTAGATAGGCTAACTGAGACTTGACCAGCAAACTTAAGAGGAAACCAAACCTTAACTTTTTCATCCAAATAAGTGGTACAGAAAGAAAATTTAAATTTTGTCAAATACTTAAAATAAAGTTTTTCTATTAAATAATTTGGAAAATTGTTATTGAAAGCAATTTGGAGTATTACACCGAATTCTTTTTCGAAAGCATTTAATGACACATTAAATTCTGGTACCGTTATGTAGATGATGTTTTGTGTCTTTTTACAGGTAATTCTTTTGATCTAAATAACTTTCTTACTTTTATAAATTCTTTACACACTTCTATAAATTTCAGCTATGAAACAGAAACTAATAATCAAATTTCCTTTTTAGATTTATTAATTTCACGTAATGAATTTTCTTCTTACCTTTCTTTTGAAATTTTTAGAAAATCTACTTGTACAGACAATGTTATTTCTTATTTTTCTTTACACCCTTATGCACACAAAATGGCTGTTTTTCATTCACTTTTTAATCGACTTTTTAAATTACCTTTGTCAATAAATGCTTTCGAAAAAGAATTGGGTGTAATACTCCAAATTGCTTTCAATAACAATTTTCCAAATTATTTAATAGAAAAACTTTATTTTAAGTATTTGGATGAAAAAGTTAAGGTTTGGTTTCCTCTTAAGTTTGTTGGTCAAGTCTCAGTTAGCCTATCTAAATTATTTTCTTCTAATGGAATAAATATTGCTTTTTCTACCGTAGGCAGTGTGTTTTCCCGTTTTGTCCGTAATAAAAACCAAATTTCAGTTTTAAATAATTCAGGCGTTTATAGTTTTTCATGTAATGATTGCAATTCAGTTTATATTGGACAAACCGGAAGATCCTTTTTAACTAGAGGTAAAAGAACATTTGAAACAATTTGAAAAGTATAAAAATACAGATATTGTTACAATAAATTCTTCGTTAGCCAACCATTTATTAGTAAATAAACACACGCTAGACAATCTAAATTCATTATATTTGTGTAGTAAATCATCTAAATTAAATTATTTGGAAATTTTAGAGATTTATAAAATTATTAACGAACAAAATTTTACTATTCTAAATGATTTTTGTAATTTCAATTGTACTATTCTAAATTCTTTGTTTGATCTAAATTAATGTTTCGTTTGAGTTACTGGCATGTGGGTTGCTTTTCAGTTTGTAGTAAAGTTTACTTGTTTCTGATTTTTGACTTTGTCAAACTGTTAGTTTCCCTTCATAAATCATTTTTGTACTGACGATGGCCAACACGTAGCCGAAAGTGCTTTACAATTGTAAAAATAAAGTGGAAGTTCACTTTAAGAATTATTTTCTTTAGAAGAATTAATTAATAACTCCACTTAAAGCAGATGGATCAGTTTTCAATTTTTTTTGAGTTACGTTGATTAGAACTGGAGCATTTTAATGGCAGTAATATTGTCTTTACATGGATGAATACCCCCTTTGGAAATTGCATAGCCTATGATAGCTCCCTTTCAAACAGCTTACATTTTCCCGATATATTTTTAATCCTGACTCTTGTAAAATGATAATTTCCTGCTTAAGCCGTTCGAGATGTTCAGCACGTGATTTTCCCATAATTACTATGTAATCAATGAAACACACTACTCCATATAAATTTTGCAATAAACATTACATTATTTTTTTGAAAAATTGCTGGCGCTGAAGAAACGCCAAAGGGTGGCCTGTTATAAAAAAATTTGTTTTGTGTTGCAGTAGTAACCAATGGTTTTGAATTATCGTTTAAATCTTATTATTATTATTATTAAATTCTATCCCCCCTGGCAACTTTGCAAATAACTTCTCTGAATATGGTAAGGGATATTGATAGCGTCAATTGTTTAATAGGGATATGATATGTCGAGTATATATTATAAAATATCCAAAAAAACTGGAATTTAATTCTCCATATCAGTGGTACAATAATTATACCTTTCTATTGAAATTTATTGACATTTATTAAAAACTTCTATAATAACACTTATGCGCAACACGGTGTTAAAAACTAATCACTATCTTTCTGATTTTAGATCTAAACAGTCTCCTAAAAACAACTGCACTGTAAACGTGTCAACTTTCGTTATGACCATCGCCATCGCCATCGTGGGGAATATTGTCAGTCATCTCGCGCTACCGCTGAATCTCAGCATACGCAAACTTTCAGCTCAAAATTCTGTTAACTTTCTAAAATACTTCAAACGGAATTTAAGTTTGGACCCAGAGCTAAAATAATTGCTATTTTGTTACATGCGCAAAATCAAAACCATTTAAATAGTGTTCAAGGAATGCTTCTTTCTTTAACATATAGGTAAAATAGCTCTTGTAAATTACAGTTACAGTAATAATACATGTGCTCAACAATGAAAAAAAATTAACAAAAATGACTAAGCAGTTATTATATATTTTTTTACAGTTTTTTGACACTATAACCAGTGTGGTTGAGAACTGAAAAAAGACTAAAACTTCTTATACCTATGTATATCATCGCAAATGCTTTCTAATCCGCAAGTATTGCCATTGTATGTTTGTTAATGGATACAAGAAATTCAATCTAAAACCACAATATACCTGTTACACAATTGACATCGTGCGCCCCACACAAACAATAATACGGTCGTTAACTGTGGAGATCGAGCCGATATATTTCATTATTAGAAACTGTTAACCGTTTTTCTCGAGCACGGGACGTCATAAACCAATTTATGTTAAATCGATCACGAATTCCAATATCTGTCTCGATTGTTACAAAATATTATCGGTTGTGATCGGTCGATTTTTTCGCTTCTGGATCCATACACAACCGGATTGCGGCCTGATTGGAGTGATGTAATCGCACGTGCAGGTTATAACCTACACCAACGGCTCCTGGTAGAGACGGTAACAACGAAGTTCTTAGGTGTCGCCTACTTTGACCGAAATACCTGACCGATGATTGAGATGCCATCGAGAAATAGGCCGGGCTTTCTATTATGCTACACCATATACTTCACGAGTAGCTAAATGATATATGAAAAAACTCTAACGACAGTAAGTTAGAGAAACTAAATTTGTATATTCGGCAGCTAGGCTGCCATCTTCAGTAGAAGTAAAGTAAGAAACTTCTTGAAATCTTTGCCTGTTTTCAACCAGATGATGTTTTTAAAGCCAAAATGTCAGCGGATCTTAATCAAATCACACTCAGCTCTTACTTTATTTTCTTGACTAATTAGAATTAGTAAAACGTATTTAGGGTGATTTTGACAACAACAAGGTACAGCTTAAACTAATTTCTTAATAAACAAATTCTTATATAACTTTACAAAAATTTGAGATTATATTTTTGAACGGCAAAACCAATTTATCATACGCTAAAATGTCAATTCTTATTATGTCAGATGTACCAGTCCATACTAGATATAAAATCCTATTTTTAGTCACAAAACAAAACAACCTATTAATTATTGGAGCCATGCTGTACTTCCTGTGATAGTAAATACGTGTATATGTTACTTAAATTTTGGATGTCTGGTTTTTTATTGATTACATTGTTAATTTTTTGTATATGGTACATTTCTAATATTAATCTCTTGTTGGTATTTCTTTCCATTTCTAGAATTTTGATATCGTCCCAATTTTTTTGATGTGAATCATTTAATACGTGTAAAGCTAATGCACGTCTACATTTTTTTGTTGCTATGTTGCTCTTGTGTAAACTAATTCTATTCTGAATCTATTGTTTTGTTTGTCACACATATTTTACTACCACAATCTGTACAACTTAAACTGTATATTACAAGGGCAATATAGCAACAAAAAAAGATAGATGCACATTAGCTTTACGCGTATTAAATGATTCTCATCAAATAAATTGGGACGATATCAAAATTCTAGATATGGAAAAAATACCAACAAAAGATTAATATTAGAAATGTATCATATACAAAAAATTAACAATGTAATCAATAAAAAAACAGACACCTAAAATTTAAGTAACATATTATACACCTATTTACTATCACATGAAGCACAGCATGGCTCTAATAATTAATAGGTTGTTTTGTTGTGTGAATAAAAATAGTATTTTAAATCCAGTATGGTCTGGTACATCTGACATCATAAAAACTGACATTTTAGCGTATGTTAAATTGGTATTGCTGTTCAAAAATATAATCTCAATAATTATAATTATATCTTGTTTCTATTTCCAAATAATAGAGTGAAAATGCATTCCTTCGCACATAGTTAAGAAGGAAAAACATACTTTTTAAGAACTAAGGGAGCAAAATATTAAAATTGTAAAGATTGTGGGAATCATAATTTTGTTGTTGGCCTTTTTAATGTAGAAAACATGTTCAACGCAGCTTTATTAGAGAAGTTACCTAAGTGTATCAAAATGCAAATCAAAGTTCAATTATTTTGAAACTCCTGCCTAAAACTGTGACGTCAGGTGCGCAGGGCAAATGCACATCTTGGTAAAAAATTTGTGCATGGTGCTCGCGCTGTTAAAAGTGTGAATGATAATTCAGAGACTATAGGCTTTAAAATTCAAACTATGTCTCTAACATGAGGGCTTAAGTAAATTATTTAATGTAAATTTCTATATGCTCACATGATTAATATTTTTTTTACAATTTATACGCTGTGAGGTTGTGAGATTAAAAATAAAACTCAATTAATAAGTGTTTGTTCTCTGTGACAGCGTCAAACTTTAAAACTACATAGTGTCAGCTTGTTTATAAAAGATGGAGATCTCCAGAATACAAAGATTATGCAAGTAAATTCTTTTGACAGATGTAGGTCAATTGTAGTTCAGTAAAAGTTACACATTTTAATTGTTTTTGGTTTATTAACTGCCCCTAGGTTTTCTGGGAAGAAATCCAAATAAGAATGGAAGAAGCATATTTTTAATGACATATTGCATGCCTGAGCTTTATTTGACATTCAAAGTTTTTAAATAGATTCTTGTAGTCTTTAGCAACGTTTTTCCCCAAAAATCCTTTGATGATTTTTTTTAAAGATGTCCATGCATATTTTTATCCCTGAATTGTTGATCGAAGTTATCGTCTTTTATTAACGCTCTTATTTGAAGGCCCACAAATATTCCTTCCTTTACTTTAGGAAGCAAATCCTTTGATATTTCTGTCAAGTGATTTTACAAAGTTTTCCTAAGACCAAATTTTATATGCAGTGGTGGCAAAATAACATATACATATTTAATTAAAGGCGAATTTTTGTCCTGGAATAATTTAACTGCGCTTGGACCATTTTTTTTTAATATAATGATTTTCCTTATCTCTGCTATTCCATTCGCAGAGAGAACAGCAATATTTTGTATAACACAGTTGTAGTCCAATTAAAATTGCAATTACTTTTAGGTCTGCACATATTTTCCATGTATGTGTGCCAAACGAAGCTTTTTTGAAAGCAGTTTAATGTTGTCGTAGGACTCTCATGTTAGCAGCATGGTCTCTTGGTAAAGACGTATATATATTTCTGTTGTGTGTGTGTGATGAATCAACGAACAAACGCCAATGAACTGATACTAAATAGTACTCTAGGTCCAGTGTACTCATTACAGAATGTATATCGTTACAGAAGACCAAATCCCTCTCTTGGGAGAAATAGATTACAAACTCCTCATGCAGTTTGAGAAAATACGTTACTTTTGTGTTATGGTGCAACAGATTCCAAACCTTCAATCGGGATCCTAAAAGTATAGATTACTCTTTTGATAAATTGAAATCGCGTACCAAGTCATTTAGGTCTCCTTGAGTAAGTAAATGTGGTTCACCTTGAGAATTAGTTGTTTCATAAGCTAGGTCGTTATGAAAATCATCTTGATTGATGGAAAATCTTCTGTCTCCATATTTTCAGTCTTCATATATCCTGAGGTGTTGGTCTAGGCAAATTTTAATTTTGTGGAATTGGTAAGGCGTTAAGTCTGGATATTCTACAGTATGCTTCGATTTGTTTGTGATGCCTTTTACGCTAGTCATGCAAAAATAGCAATCAGAAATATGGTCTTTCGGTTCTTTCCATATCATTGGAGCAGTGAAGTTCATATGTCAAAAACCTTTTATCCATCCAGTAAGAAGAGGAATAAACCAAAATATTTATTATAACAACTACTTGTAAACGATGAAAACTTTCCACTTTGATTTTTAAAAGTAACTTCACCGTAAACATAACAAAAACAACTTAATGTATACTCGTATACTATTATATTATTAAAAAAACTGTGGGTGATAGAACAAAACTGAATGCAGTCTTATGATGACAGCAGGTAACTATAATTAAAACACAAAATATTTTTTGTGTAACTAAAATCTTGTTGACCAGTATATTTGTATATTTACTGCTTGCAGCTCGTGACCATATCTTAACCTAAACGCCTCCCTCCGCTTTTTTCGCAAAATTGGCCAACTTCCTTTGGCAATGTTTACACCTTTCTGCAACGTTTCCCATAAAAACCCCAGACCTGTCTAGTTCTCGGTTACTAGAGCAACCTTTGGTAACTGGGTCGACCGCAGGCGCAACATCCAGAACATTGAAAAAACGACGAAAAATAGAACACGGCGGATTTCCATCGGAACGATTCGCTCTGCAGTAGACAGTTAATGAACTATGTCCTGCAGAAATATTGCAGGTAAAGGTGGTGTTGAAAGCGGCGTTGTCAAACCGTGTTAATAATCTGTACGTTGAGGTTAAAGCGAACGGACTCGTTCTTGGTTAATTAGAAGATAATTTAAGTTAAAAATGACACAAAAACTTGCATTTAGAAAGGGTGAGATTAAAATTTGACAGGTGTTTACAGAATAGCTTCCAAAAAGAGTTAAAACGTTTATCAATAAGTTGACGAATGACGAATCTACGATTAGTTTTTCAGACTCCTCTGTTTCATTTTCAACCTAGTATATTAAAATTAGTGCGTATTACACGGCTTCCTCTGTAGCTGATACATTTCTTCTTATGGACCTTAAATATGGACGTTGCAATAAAAATATCTGATGCTGCATCTACGTTAAGATGTCGTGGCTCAGGTTATGCCACTCTTTGTTTCACAGACTGTTTTGCTTAAGCTGCATTTATTGGATACACATCTCTTCGGATCAATACTTCATTAATCACTTCTCCTCCAAACTAGTTAGCGTCATTCAGAGTTGTTCTTGTGTTTCGATAGAACTAGAAAATAGTGTCTTTTTCAGAACGATAGAAAGTACAGGATGGTTCTTGTTAACTTCACAATAAACGTTATTATCTTCAAAACCTAAATATTATTAA
Source organism: Rhyzopertha dominica (assembly GCA_025024175.1). Lineage (NCBI taxonomy): Eukaryota > Metazoa > Arthropoda > Insecta > Coleoptera > Bostrichidae > Rhyzopertha > Rhyzopertha dominica. The sequence goes on from QCXZ01000053.1 coordinate 24,409,287, forward strand.
ATACTACAGAAAAACTTACCATAATACAATCGCAAGATTTGTCAAATAATCACGTACCTACAGTACAACGCAAAAGCCTAAGACTAACTGTCGGTAGCAGAAACTATTAACAATTGAACCTTGAACCGATATACGAGAGAAATACATGCAAGCGTTCTCATAATAGTGTAATAGAGCTGATGCGCTCAATATCATCTAATCGGAACTCGAGCAAGGCGGTCTATTACTGTGATAGACAACATTGCAGCTTCCAGTCGATGGCATAGGAGAAGCTACTCCCTAAGCAGGATGAAATAAATCATTTGCCCTGGTCAATCCACTATCACCCTACGGCTAGTTTCGCCCTATGAGGCTCATCGGGTTAGGGTAGAGAGTAAATTGACCAAAGCAGACCGTCGGTCGCCTCTAATCGCAGCGTGCGGACTGATGTGTAATAGAACTGATGCCCTCAGTGCCATCTAAACGAGCTAGGCGGTCCAATACTGTATTAGACACCGGACAAGTGCAGTTTCCTGTCATGATGATTTACTTCATCCTGCTTGTGAAGTTGTTTCTTCGATTCCATCGACAGGAACTGCACTAGGCACTAGTTATAGACCACCTTGCTAGCAGAGTTCTGCTTAGATGGCACTGAGTGTATCACCTCTTTTACATACTAATCAGCGCCCCGGGGTTAAACGCGACGGTCTGCTTTTGTCAATTTACTCTATACCCCTCCTTGATGAGCCCCAATGGGGGCGAAACTAGTCGTAGGGTGAGAGTGGACTATTTATTTCATCTCATAACCATCAAAACTAAGTGTTTTCAAACCAAATAAAGTAATCGCAGAGGACTATGGGGATAAAAAAGTGTACAAACTAAATAGGATGAATCAGTTACAATATACTATCAAAAATTCTATAACGACATGTGTCGCTAGAAGAAGCGAGAAGAAAAAGCCCTTTTCTATGGACACATGAAGGAGTTGATAACCCTTTTCCGACTATTCGTCGACTTAAATCACTGTTATGAAGCGTGTTCTTGATAATTTCAAGGAACTCTTGCTCCCGCACGTTGCTGAACCAGGCTCCTAACATCAAATGAAACGATTAAATAATTACCCCTTATCGTAACATAGCTTATTTTACCTATACAGTCTTTGGAATTGCTGGTTATGTGTTTGTGAATAGCAGAGTCAGTTGCTCTTTGGAAAACTATCCAACAAACGTGTTAATTCTCATGCGGTGAAGTCAGCTAAGCTACTCACCGGCTTCATGGAATAACCTTCAGAAATGATTACTTATGTGTTTCGATTAATCCGTATAGTCTGCGCAAGTTTTGTGTAGAGGGGTCCTTTTTGGAGGACATGAACCTAATCTTTTCTTTTACCAAACCATTATCTCTCAAAAAATTTGTCCCTTTGTCAATGTACATCTTATCAGCTTTCGTCAGTACTAAGTTACTGTTTCATATCTTTATTATTATTATTGTTACATGGGGTGTTGTGATAAGAGCCCACCGCACTGAAGCTTTAGCTTATTATGCTCCCAGCACCTCATAAGGGGTAAATTACTCTGGTAATCGTGCATTCGCAATAGATTCTAGGATACAGTCTACGGGAGCTTGTGCAATATTCTTAGGACCGCGATGGGGAGATCCTAAAGAAACGTTGTCTTTTCTCCATAAGTGCTGGGCATGGTAGGCGGTTTCATCTTCCTTCATGTACGTTCTACATGTAGCATCATTTGCCATACCAATCCTATATAAATGTTTCTTTAAACAGCAATGCCTAGCATGTAGTTATCATTTAGCCTCACGAATATTTCGGTGTGAATTCCTTTTGTAACGGCTGTATCTTCATGTCACGCGATTTTTAGCCTATTTTTAGCTCTTCTAATGTTACAACAAGGTGTAACATATGCAGATCTAGCAGCATTTCCATGACCGTGGTAGGCGTTGTACGCATTGCCTCCGTGAGTTGGTTGGCAAGTCGATATCTTCCGTTCGATGAGCTATAAAAGCAGCGAAACAGATCACAGGGTCCTACTTGCTAGCCAAAATAGACGGCCTTTTATTAGGCATTATTTTGCTACCTTTACTTTATGCTGGGAGGTTCTCTTCCTCGTAAGTAATGCAGGTCTCTGCAATTTGAGTACAGGGGCTGTTATCAGATGATGGCTCTTATTGCAAGTGATGAATAGAAGACGCTACGCACCCTTGTGTATTATTATTAGTTTACAATGTTGCACATAAGGCTCCGCGGTAATGGCGATAAGACAATTGGCTGCGGACAGCCTTTGATGACCACGATTTCTCTGGTTGTATGCCCAAGAGGCCTCATATTTCCTTCGTAAAGGATTTTCTATGATTGTTTTTTATCTTAATGAAGTTGTTTTATTCCATATTTCTTTGCTGTTGACCTTATCGTGGAATTTCGGCCCTGCTTAAATATTAGATTGTAGTTTCATTATCCAATCTTTATCTGTCCCTGGTCTGCTTCTTAATTTATATTGTTTTATTCAAGCGATTTAAGTGTACTTTAATAGTATTATGAAACCATCCCAAAAACAAGGCTTTCGTTATATTTCGAAATTTCCGATCGATGTCAAACAATTTTATAAATACATTTCTGATTTCTTGTCTAAGTCTGTTTAAACAGTTACGACCAAAGGTAAATCTATTTATAGCGATGTAGCAAAGGTTTTGATGAAGTTATCTACATCAAGTAAATTTTGTTGATGACGTTGTTTTGCTTGAAGTGTTACATCTGGTACTGACTAGTTAGCTGTGATAGTCCAGCATTATTACCTTCCATGTTAAGATCAATGCAGTGAAAGTACAGGGTTGTGTACCTGCACTGCAAACCTTATTACGTTGGTTTATCGATTTAGGCTATTCAGTCTTCCTCAGAATTTATGAATGATTCTTCTGGGGACGAATTGAACCTAGAGATTTAACTTTTTGCACTCGTATGTTTTAATATCTGCGATGATCATAGCATTTCACAATTAAATTGTGCCATAGTGAATTCCCGCCAATCTGTACAATTTTGTGCGAAAAATCCGGCAATGTCGGCGTGCTCGTGATAGTCACTTGTCCTTGGTGACGCAAGTAGAGCTGAGCTGCTGCAGTGAAAGTGGATACACCCACCCCGCCCGAGAACTGCGCGTACACCGTCGATTACCGCTTGCTTCTATTGTTGGCCAATGTCCACTGTTACCGTTATTAGATGTTGCATGCGTAATGCGGTCGATTATTTTTTTTGTTCGGCGGCGATCGAGAACAAAGAGCCGAGGTGGTAGGCCCGATAAGGAATAGTGAGTCAAAATGGCAAGACTTGCAGATGAGAGAACGAACTGGATGCCAGACAGTCCTTGATCATATTAACATATTTAATTAATTATTGACTTCACTAAACTGAACTGAGTTAAAAAAATATAGCAACTAAAAGAAATAGAAATGTAACAAAAGCTGAGAAAAGAACTAAAGCTAAAGCGGCCAAACTGGGGACCGCGAACTACTGGTAGCTGGCGAGAGCATTCTGGCTAGCCCGCCAACCTTAAAATCATATCGATGAATGTATATCTAAGAACCTATACAAAGTCTACAAATGCTGCTAGGAGATCTCAATTATTACAAAATGAAATTGTTTTTGTTAACCATAACGAAAAGGACAAAAAGACAAACTTTGCAATAAAATTTCTTAGGACAGAAGAAGACATTACTAGATGATGAATTCAGAAAACCCTTGAAACATTCCTCTTGAAATCTTCTTCATTATCTTACACAAGATCGACATTAAAATCACACAGAAACACCTTTAGTAAAGATCGACACAAATGTCGCAGCGCTTCTGTTCTTCTCTCAAAAACTTTTAAAATGTTCATCTTACAAACCACAAATGCTTTTGTTTAGTTATTGATAATGCCCACGATTGCCCATTATATTTAGGTAAAACTTATTTACGGCCATGATAAATTTAAATTTACAATCCTTTAAGGTTGCTCCTGAAAAACACAATAAAGAGTACCCATTCATTTTAGTGTGTAAGACAAGAGCTTTTTATGATTTCGATTTATAACAGCATTCAGTACAAATTTGTTGACACAGATTAGATGACTCTAAATTTTTCTCGTTGCGGAACACTTCAGCCTTCAAGAATTTTGTAAGCGTAATACTCATCATCCATCAATATGAATATATTGCAGTGTGAGCTTTCTAGTTATTGTGGAACACTTAGTTATGGTACACAAAATATTGCCTTACGAGACACAGTTTGTGCACCTCTGACATGAAGTTTTAAAATACTTGAACGTTCTTTTTTTTAATTTTCAAAGGCCCATTCAAGCAGTTCTATCTAATGAAAGTCGCCGTAAGTATAGCAAGAAGTTTGGTCCATACTGATATATGTACATTAAATTAACAACATTTAGTAAAATGAGTATAGTCTTCAAATTAGCACTCTTATTTCTTTAAAATTTCAAAATATGTTCTTAGCACCCCTGGTATATACCATAAAGAACTTGGGCATTAAAATGGAAGACGTCATAACATTAACTTATTATTACCTATTGCGCTCATTTTATAGGAAATTGTATTTGTGGTTTTAATATTGCAGCCTGTTTTAGCCAACATATTTGTAAAGGAGATAAATGTGAAATAAGATCGTACATGGTAGTAGAAATGAGTATTACCCATGGAGAATAAATAATAATATAAAATTAGCCATCAACATAATGACAATCAACCCTAATTACTGTTACAATTAAGCTCAAATCTTAAAACTGTTTTGGCAACCTAGCCTTCCTAAGTCATGATAAAAATATTTCAGCATATGATGTTTCATGTGTTTGAAAGATAAGGTTCACCTTGTTGCAAATAATAAAAAAAATGTAACCGGACAACTTGTTCTAAAGTTAAAGAAGTTTCAGTCTGAAAAAGCTCTAGCGTCAAATTTACAAAAATAGGCAAACAGAAGTACATGCGGTCTCGCCAGTAAGGTAACGTACTCGCTAACCTGCCCTATCGACGACATCAGTTATGTGAGTTAATTATGTTCTATTTTGTTTTGGTGCTATTTGGCTGTTATTCCTGTAGAGGGAGTCATGCGTGCATATGACGTTTCCCAAAATAACTTTTACATACCTATACTTGGCCGAAAATACCCACCACTTTGCAAATTCGAGTGTTTTACATTATCGTATATAAGGTACATCCTCATGTAGATACATTAGATAGGGGGTTACGTTCCTATGAGAAAATTGACTCCATCTCATTATATTTTGCAAGCATTCACCAATGTTGGGAGCCAAATTAAATTGAATCAATTAGGTAGCTTGGAAACAAGCTGAATGAACGTATGTGCTTTGTCTCACTTGATTTATCACATAACTCTGACGATCGTTTCGACCACTCGGTGATTGCCAAAGACATAACAGCGTTATACTAGACTTAGACGTGCAGAATTTTGTTTACATCCCCCTTTTTACAGGGGTTGTAAAGTACAGTTGTAAAATCCTCTCGCCTGGGTTTTGAAGGCCGACTTTATAATTTCTGCAATATTAAAGGCGTACTGGAAAAACATTTGGCAAATACACAAATAGAAATTACAAAATCCAAAACGCTTTTGATATTGCCGAAATTATAAAGTCGGCCTTCAAAACCCAGGCGAGAGAATTTTACAACTCTACTTAACAACCCCTGTAAAAAGGGGACATAAACAAAATTCTGCACATCTGAATTTAGTATAACGCTGTTATCTCTTTGATAATGACCGCGTGGTCGAAACGATCGTCAGAGTTATCTGATAAATCAAGTGAGACAAAGCACATATGTTCAATCAGCTTGTTTCCAAGCTACCTAAGTGATTCAGAATATTTCACAATGAATACTCCTTTGAATCCATTCAACATATACAAATTAAATTGGCCTAAATAAAATGGACCAGTTATATAATAGAACCATTTTCAATTTAATGGATGAAACCTGCATTTCTTTGCGATTCATTAGACTGAGGGTATACGTCATCAGGTTCAGCTGTATAAAATGTAGTCTGCATAGGGTTTATCATTATTTTCACAATAAGAAGTTTTTAACAGATGGAACACTTACAATGTATCTCCTTAAAAATTTGTTCCATTTTATGACAACGAGCATTAACATCCAAAAAGAAAGGTAGCAATGCCAATTTAGTAACGAAAGGAATAATCGGAAAGCAACACCAAACCACAATACAACAATCGGAAAAATTGACATTGACAATTACCATCCCAATTGGGCGGACTGGCGCATGCGTTGCATTACTGAGTAGGTTAGGAATCGTTTTTGTGGCACTTCCATCAAAGTCAGCGCCGAAGCGTTATCAAAGTGAAACACTTTTTTAACTTCAGAATAGATTGATTACCCGATTTTAATTTTCTAAACTCGAGCAAGTGCAGAATGAAAACGTCTTTGAATTATAGTGTAACTTAATCCCAGTATCTATTTAAAATTTTAGTTAGTATAGTAATGCAACTCTCTTACCGTTATTACAACCCTGCAATTTATCTTTCATCTCGAACAGCAGGCGGCCCCTCACAAGTTACCGCAAATAACCGGATTACCATAAATTTAGGTTCGATTTTCGGAAGATGGTTAAGCAGGGTCGAATTATTTAAAGTTCACTACCAGTCAAACCAAAACTAGCATTCAGTCTTAGTATTTCTATGCGCGAGACAAGAGAAGCGAAAAATATTCCGTCCATGGGAAAAAGCTGCTCCAAGTACCGCTCAGAATGAAGTTGCTGACGCTGACATGGAAGTGCAAATTGAAGAAAACAAGAAGAATCGTCATTACCTTACCCAAGATGCCAAAGAAATCATAAAAAATGTATAGAATTTTTTGATAAAAAAAGAGTGCAGTGCTCCTTTAAGTGACAAGTGAAATTGTTGGTGTCCCCTACATGACTGTGAGATATATTATTGAGAATAAAGGCAATTCAAGAAAATCATGCAATTCGGAGAAATTTCTAAATATATCAAAAGAGCTTGGGATAGAAATTAAAAAAGTGATTTACCAAATGTATAAGGAAAATAAAGTTACAACTACGGCAAGTCTGAAATTAATACTTTTGGAATTAGGATATGACATAAGTTATTGCGATGAGTGATTCAGAAAATACTTGAGGAGCATCGGTTTTAAACCAACGTTTGTCCATAATGGAATCAACCCGGCGAAAAAGAATGAGATGGGATTATATGTATAAACGAAATCAGAAGGTACCGCCAAGAAAATCGTAATATCGTATATTTGGATGAAATGTGGTACGACACCACGACGGGAGAAAGTGATGGATGGGTGGAAAATGGCTTATTTCTGTCAACGAAACAGATCCAAAATTTTTCTGCTGACTACCATTGCGACATGGACTCTGCACTTTTTGAAACTTGGTTTCAGCAGCAGTTACTGCCAAGGCTACATACCACCAGGATCTGTTATAGTCATGGATAACGCGAGTTATCATTCAAGCAAAAAATAGAAATAATTGATTACACGAAAAAGAATAAAATTACAATTCCGGATGAAAAAGTTACCAAAAAAGATCTGTTGACAATAATAAAAAATTTCAACATACCTAAACAATATCGAGATGATGAACTAGCGAAAGGACATGGACATATAGTTATGCGTTTGCCACCGTATTATTGCGTCCTAAACCCACTTGAATTATTGTGGAGTACGCTTAAAAAAGGAATACGAAGAAACAATACATGTCCGCGTTTAAGTTCGGGAGTTGTAGATTTAGTGCGTAGAGAGGTACGTAGTATAACGAAAGAACTGTGGAAAAGCTGTATTAAGCATGTTATTGGAATTGAAAATAGCTATGTATCCCCAAATTTTCAAAATTTTATTATACATGTTAATGATGATGCTAGCAGTTATTCAGAATTTGATAGTGGTGATGATGATAATAATTAATATATTTAAGTTATGTCGGTGTAAAGTTGTTAGACTTATTTGTATAAATATAATAGATGTATGGAATTATTTTTTTTGTATTTAGAGTTTTAGATAAAAAATATATATTCTTATTATATTCTTTTAAAATACTTGTCTTTTATTTACATATTTAATTATGTTAACCGAATGATTATAAACGGCACTGGAAATTCGCAAAATCACAAAGAGAGGGTTTGATTTATGAGGGGTCGCGTGCCGTTCCAACTGTGCCTGTAAATGAAAGGCAAATAGTATTGCAGGGTTGTAAAAACGGTAAGAGAGTTGCATTACTATAGCTACTGTGGCGTCAATTTAGAGAAAGAAAATTTTTTTGCGATCTCATTCAGATTTTACCTAAACCTTTTAACTTGAGGGAAGACCTTAAAAATGCACTGTACGGATCTGTTAATAAGTAATGTATAACTTTAGTTAAAATATTACGAAATATTTTTCTAACCTACAATCAAGATATGTACTGCATCATTCTTAAATGCTGTATACCTACTTTTACATTTAGCAAATTTTTGCAATCACAATGGCAGCTTGTTTTACGATATGTAATTCAGCAATCATTGCGTCATCTCGTTATCCAGATAAAAGAAAGCTGCTTACAGCATCAAATTTGTCGGGGCCAAATCAAACATTAGATCTAGATGTACACGCATCATGCGAGATCTGCATTTGGGTGAAAGCGTGTAGCTATCTCGATTCTTAATTTGGGAAGCTCATGTTTATATCGTCATTACGCCTCATTCCGACGCTAGCGTTGACAAGTTTTGACGCCCCGGTGTAACCTTGCGTATGATTAAATTTCCGGGTTGTGCCGCTGATTACGTAAGTGATCGTTATCAGCATCAAGTTATTTGCTATATGTAGGGTAGGGTCTTTAACAGATTACGGTTAGAAACATTAAATATTTAGGATAGGCAGTGAAAGAATTTGTGTGCTTGACAGCTTCTGAAAAGGACTACAACATTCAAATTTTGGAATAAAAAAGTACGTGAATTACAAGAGTAAAACTAAATTTCTCAATAGCTGATAAGAATGGCAAAATATAACCATTTAATGACATTTTAACTTTTTACTCTCTTTCACTATGCAATTCTTTCTGTGCACATCACCTCTTGTATTCTTTATAGACATCATGTTTGTTCAATCTTTCTTTGTAATTTACCTTTACGGGCTCGAGATCTCGTTCCAAATACAAGAAGTTTCATATCCAGCAACTTTGTTTTTTTTCTCTAAAATTCGTGAGTATAAAATGTTCATTGATAGTGTTGAATTGGGCACATATTGACTTCTAATTGATTTTGCAACTGGATTTAAATGTCTTGAAAGTACCTGTAGTGTTACGGGAAAGGAATACCTGACGAGGGAATGTTCATAAATATACTGGACTATTCAGCACCATATCCGGTAAATTATAAAATTTGGAAGCTTTTGTTGTTTTTTTTTGTTCTAAAAGAATATTTTTATGCACGTTTGCTTCTTTGATGATCAAATATTGCGAATTTATGTTACTAAAAAGACCCCTAATTTGACTAAAAAATATTTTTGGACAGAGGTCACGACATTTTTTGAAGAGCCGATTATAAACAAAACAGACCAGCATTTATAGGCAACGAAAATCCAGGCGTCTTATAAAACATATATTTTCAAGGCATGTTTAGTTTTAATATTTGGTATACATACTACTGAATAATCAGCTGTGGTATTGTATTTATGAGGAAATTTTAAATAGCTACAAGTAGCTGAAATCATATAAGGAACTCAATTTATAGACGAGTTTCTCTTGGTTCCTAGCAATCAGATGGGACACTTACATACAACAAAACAAAAAGAAGCATAACATTTCTTACCCTCCGAGATCGCCTGAATCCTACAGACTCTCAGAGAGTTTGCAAAAAGTAAAATCTATACTTGTCCGGTAAATAACCAAGAAGATGAAGGACATCGTATTAGAACATTTATTACACTCATTTTTTTTATTTTAGAGCTTGTTTTAGAGATTATTCTAGTTCTGGGTCTGTTTGCATTTATTCCAAAATTTTGCAACGTTTTCTGTAACTTCAATTTTACCAAAGGCAAGAAGTTCATTTGAGTTCTTTTGAATCCTTACTATTCAATAGCATGGCTTTCATTAAGTATATGGCATTTCTCTAAAAGTTTGTAACCTTTGATAACATAACACACTGACTGTTTTTTCATAGCTAACGGAGATAGTAAAAATTTAGCCGAATAAGCAAGATATTTTTATGAAACAAAGATCATGTCGAAAAAGGTTGGAAACAGATATATATATAACTTTGACTTGGCAATGTTCAAAGTTATCTTGCATCTTACTTAGATCTAAATATAGGACATTAAACATGAACATAAAATGTGTTTAGAATTTTATATAAAATAAAAATAGGATAAAAAGTGGAAGCAGCTACTTCTGATTAAACCGGAAGTGATAGAAAATTGAAAAAGTTTAAGCCCAAAATTCACCTCAAATTAACATTAATCCCAGTAAACCTAAATCTTACGACTGCATATTTGTTTGAGTCATAAAGCACTGTATGTTAAAGAAGTAGGTACATCAAAATCCAGTAAGAACAAGTACAAAAATCACATACAGTGCGTATTATTAGTCCCTTTCTAGAAGGCTGCAATAAAATCCTAATAAATCGCTATACAAGACCTTTTAAAGGTAATACCTACATATCCAGAAAATTTTCATAAAAGCCTCTTTAATATAACTCATTTTAATTTAAAATTAAATACTCTATTAAAAATATAATTAGCTTTAAAATAAAAGGACTTACAAGGTCTTGAAGCAAAATGTGATAAATTTTATTATACCTACTTGCGACGTTTTTAAGGCTAGGTTAAAGGAATTTCTCTTATGGGGTTTCCAATGTAAAGTATTGAATAAATAACTAAGTTATTTGAAGAGATATTAATTTTATTCAAAAACCAGTGTAATCTGACAGTTATTATTTACAAAATGGCCGAATCAAAAATTTTAAAAACTTACGGCAAAAATAATTACGATTTGTTTTAGAACGCGAAATGCTCAAAAACGTAAAAATGACTTATTTGAAAATTTTTTTCGGCCGAATGATAGATTTTTGTCTTCTGAATATGATATTATTTTTAGTTTTTTGATAGCGTTAATAATAATGAAAATATCTGTTCAATACTTTTGCTAAACTTTTCGGCCCAACCCAGTGTTGATTTACAACATACCAATTGACGGCACTTGAGTAAACAGCCATTGCAGTTTATGGCGGGAGGGTAACCTCAGGTATGGATGGTAGAAAAACGCAGGTACTGGGGATGACGAAAAGATTCTCCGAACTACTGCTTTTATATTTATGCACTATTATTTGTCCATGCCGAAAGTTATTTAGATAAGGAGTTAAGTTCTGCTCTGCAACTTTATGCAGTTGGGACACAGAAAGTATACAGGGCGTGTAGTCCCAAAAGTTCATATTTACTAAGTCAATTAAAATCAATACGACACTAATTGCGCTATGCATACATGAACTATGTATGAATAAGTTAACATAATTTGATGATAACTATTAAAAATCAATTTGCCAAAGTGTTTTTCTTATATCTTATGTGCTATCCGCTTTTGCGGATTCGTCCCGAACACTTTTATTCATAAATTAAAGAATATATTTCCATGTCGAGGTAGCAAATATACAGTTTTGTCAGGCGCCTGACTATCGGATAAATTGGACACCAGTTTCCTGGTAWCTGGTAACATAAACAATTTTAATCAATTTTGCGAAAGCACCTAGGACCAAAATAAATATGACGAAACTGTATATTGGCAGGTAAAGGGTTGATGATCGCTTCAATACGACTGAAAGTCTGAGTTGCTGGAATTCCAACTAAACATCAGTTTTGCGAAAGGTAAGTACAATCGGTTTTTGGGACCAGAATATGTATTATTTAAGACAATCTGCATGAAACTGTTTGTACCTCTAAACCTGAAAACTTTTTCCACTGACTCATGGCAACTGCCCCCATACAATGAAAGAGGGGGTTCACTAATATAAAGCCTCAGAATTTTTCAAACCTACCTTTTATGCTGTTTGAGATTTTGTGTGACTGTGACTTTAGTGTTACGTTATCTGAAAGAACATTAGTAAAGATGGCAAGACGAAAAGGTAATGGAAGAACTTTGTCTTCAAAAAGAAAGAAACAGGGGAAATATTGGTTCTCTTATCAAACACCGTCAAGTAAGTATTTTTCTAAAAATCCGTTTAGTAGTTGATAGTTATATATAGTTAAAAAAGATAATTTTTGGAGTGAAAAAATGCTTCCAAAACTTCAAAGATTTTATTTCCGTTCTCTTTTGCCAGAACTAGTTGATCCACATCACAGAAACCAGAAACATGCCGATTCGGGAGGATAGATAGACGACGTTTTTGTGTAAAAAGTAGACCATCTACACCATGTTTGTTTATATTTTTTTAATACACACATTTATAATCTTGCTGTAAAGATAATTTTATGTACAGATTGTGAACATTAACTATATGCTCATGATGTTTGGTAACGATATGTATTTTTTTCTTGAACGTTTATTATATTTTCTATTATTAAAAAAATATTTTTTAAAGTATTTTTTTCATGAGCTGTTGACATTTTAATAATAAATTTGAAAGCAATATCGAAATAAAAAACCGTTTGTTTAAAACTTTATTAGTAATATCACTGATATGTCTGTGAAAAGCGAACATCCGATTCTCAGTGGTAAGTAATCTTTGAAACGACAGGCATCAGATAGACCCACAAAATGTTGTAAATCAAAAATACTCTTTGTTGTGGCATCAGCATAACCAGCAGCGCAATAAACGCCCGACCGGGCTGACAGCTTTATGGTCAACATCCTAAAATTGAGTACGGCTGTCCCTTTAACCTAGCCTTAATGTAATATTTAATATAATTTTCATATTTTAATAATAATATAGCAAGAGACAATCAGACCGACAATGCGTAGGTGCGATCTTGAAGCGAGCGTCGCTTAAATTTACTTCGAACACATGTGACGCATGCGCTAACCACTCCTATCGGCGATATCAGTTGTCCCTGTCAGTTATTTCTAACTTTTTATTATGCTTTAATGCTGTTTCATCGCCACTGTATCGCTACTACGTGCCGCATTTCTTATTACTATACTATGATATGCCACGCCATGCCATACTATAATATACTACTGTACTATTGAAAATGGTACGAGCTCACTAAGTTTCAGACTGCTCTGTTCGATGACGTATGCCTGCCGTTAGTGCAGGGAAATCAAATGTCTTTTTCTCAGGGTACCTTAATGGAAGTAACTTTCCAATAGCACGACGTCCCTAAGATAGCTGCTCCTTCGCCGGATTTAACACCACTCTTTTTTGTGCCGATACTTCAGATCAAGAATATCGTTACTCAACTCGTAGGTCCTTTGGGACTGAAACGGAGGCTTATGAAAGAATACCAGGAAACAAGAAATTGCAAAGTTTTTTAAATTTAAACTTACGTAACTTTAGTTTGCAGGTGCGCATCAAATTTCACTTGAGCATATTATTAAGAACAAGATAAAACCGGTACTCTTTGTTTTATCGCCATATATGAAAATGGATAACATTTTTGCCATTAAAACTTAAAAAAAACGAAATTTTATTTCATTTAACCGGTAGTTTTCCAGACGTTGCTAAAAACGATCTGCATGTGGCACATTCATAAGAAAAGAAATTCAAATGCTGAAAACTACTATAGATAGTTCAAATTTCTTTTCAGGTTATTAATTCAGTGTTCTATCATTCTGTATATCCAACGATCGTTGACTCGCAATTAAGCTTCCGTTACGAAGATCCACGCATATTTTTCTGCTCACGTTTCACTTCTAAATGGGCGTAACATAACCACGTGCTTGTGCTGACCTGACAGCTATGCCTCTAATCAAACTGCATGTTTCTTTTTTAGCTGCAGGTCATCGGTGCAGCTACACGCAGCAATTACACACAAAATGATTCAGGCTAAGCGTCAATTAGGCGAAACTATAAGAAGCTCGAGGCCATCACTGACAGCAGCAGAAACCCTGAATGCGTCGGAAGTGCTCGCGTGMTTTCTATAATAACACACCGAAAAAGAGTTGCCCAATGCATGGAATGAATGGTCACATCGATCATGCTCGTATTAAAACTGCCAGGAGCTTGATTATGTTTGTATAGTGTATCGGCGGTTAGCACAAATGAAAGCCGAGCCTTGAAATTTTCGATTATGTAGCTCGAGGACCTGCTGTTATTTAGTTAAAATGCGTAATTTTCTATAGAAGCGTTCATCGTGAATTTCGCCATTATTAAAACGCCAGCGCGATTATAAAATTATTGTTTTTTAGTAGTATAAGAAGCATAAAAATTTAAGCCGTGMCAATTKACGTAATATATGAAGGGTAAAAGAAAATAATAATAAAAATAATAATAACTCCAACACTATTTTAAGATAAAGCGATGTTAAAGTTTCTGAATCTGAATCTCTATTATGGATAACTTCACTAAGGATACTGAACATCGGATTTGTTAATGCCCGCACTAATTCAACTTCTTACGGATTGTCAATAGGTGGGGCCCCATGATGGATGGATGGATTTTGAGAAAACTAAACGACAATATGACATAATTTTCTGTTTGTTGGTTGAACGTTATGTTCTGTATATTAAAAATGCTTCGAACTAAACTGTGATTTTAGCTTTACTGTTTATTTTAAATCATTGTTTAAACGATTCATATGATTAAAATATATATTTGAAAATATACTTTTGTTTTAATTCTTGTCATGTACCTACATAATTCGAGCAAAACCAGAATTTTATTTAAATTTTCGCAGTGGTCGAAATTTTCTGTTACTTTTATTTCTATTCTTGAAGATATTCGTACCGATCAATCTAAATGATTGTTGAATTTTCTCCGCAGTTGAATATTTTGTTCCTGGATGCTTTTTCTACATTAAATCTCCCGCCGAATCTATGCGGTTGTTGTATTTTTACAATTGTTAAATAAAATGTTTCATTTATTATATTCCTGTCAATTAAATCTTCAGTTTAAACGTTACTCGATTTATTTCGATTTACTTTAATTTTATTTCACTGTTAGATTCATGCGCAACAATTTGCGTTGTTTGTGGTCAGGGTTACCAGAGCTATCACTAATGTTAAATATGTTACTTTTCAAGGTGATCTATTACCTCATTTGGTAACCTTAAGCGAAAATATGTTACTTTATATTTAGTTAAAAAAAATCACTTCCATAAGTTTGACGTGGACACGTATATCTTAATTATGTGGTAGACGAGGAGATAGCATATACGTGTTAAACCATATACCGATAACTATCTATCCATGCAATGTATTTCGAGCAAAGCCAAGTATTCAGAGAGAGAAGAATAGATTTGTTGTCTCTAGCGTCCAGATAAATATATGAAACGCATGCTTAAAGCTTGGCGCTAAAATTTAAATAACACTTAGAACGACATATGTACTGAAATGCACTAAATTCACGAACTGAATATATTCACAACCAAGCAATAACATCAACAAACAATACGAGATTCACACGAAAAACACGGGGAAAGCCAGAAGTACTCTTTTCGAGGTTAAGATAGTTCGACAGTTGACAACAAATGACACTGCTGACGCCTGCGTATATTGTTCTAAAAAGACGAGAGAGAAAAATAGACAAAGAAGGTTGGCTTCACTTCGCAGCGGAAATTATCGGTATATGGGTTAATACGCATGAGAGATAGTTAACTTTGAGCTAAAATGAATATCATAAAGATTAATCATGCAAGGTAATTTTATTTGATTGGATTTTCCTTTAGCTGGACATCTTCAGGTAGCTCAATCGCTAACTGGACAATCAGCAATATATACTCTCACTGACCGTAACAACTTACGTCGCAGTTAGTCAAGCCACCGCTAGATGACGCATTACCGATTTTCGCAAAATCACAGTGCAATCGGCAATATTAGTCTCTGTACTTACCGAATGTGACAACCTGCGTCGTAGTTCGTAAAACAACCGCTAGGTGACTCCTTATTTGTCTTCACAAACTGATCCCCAAAGTGCGGTGTAAGGTGTAAGCCTCGTCCACATCAAAATTTTCCTTGCGGACCAGCGCTTTGTTTAAGTGGCACACAAACAATGGAAATCTTGGCACCCGAGCCGCGACGTCACTCAATACCCCGCCGACCTTCCCTATAGAAGGAGTTATTGCTAAATGTATGCACGGTAATGCAAATTTTAGCGATTTTGGACCGTTGATGCGAGTAAATAATCAAAACAAACATTTTTGAACTTCTGAAATCCAGTAGTAGAACACGCAGTACATACAGAAGTTAACTGTTCAACATCCTACGTCAAGCTTAGTTTGCTTTGAAAGAACTGTTGAGTGGGATAAAAACAATCCACATAAGCAAATGCATCTTCTTTATAGAGTGCAACTGGTGGCAAGTAATGTACGAGCGTCATGTCAAAATTCCTGCGCACAACAACACAGCTCGCAGGTTAAAGGTATATTTAAAAAAAAATGCAATAAAATCGTTCAATATAATCCCCTTGCATATCCAAAACGCATTGACATCGCTTTGGCAGTAATGTAATGTAATGTCGCCATTTTTGTCAAGATGTTTCAGCAGTTAGAACGCATATGCTGTTGCAGGGCTTTTATCCTTCCACGTCAATAAATCGGACTTCACGAATTCTCGTTTCCACTCGAGGAACAGAACGAAATCTGGAGGACTCATGTGAGGACTGCACGGGGGATGTGGGAGAATTTCACAGTTCTTCTCATAAACTCCTTTGACCGACACTGCTTTATACGATCCAGCGTTATCGCGCAAGAGGATTACGCCGCTGCCTTTCATTTCTCGKCTACACTTTTGAATTATGCATTTMTTTTTATACAAAGAAGACAAATACATTTGTCTTTTGGTATTTGACTATTGCTTGTTTGTCCATGCGGTCTTCTTCCATTAATGTAGCCACACGTTCGGGTTCTTTTCCATCAAACTACCTCTATTGAAGAATTTTTACACATAGACTGAGGAACTACCCGCACTCTATATTATGTAGCTAAGTGATGTCCCAGTGCTAGACTTTTATAGTTTGACAGCACTTATTTTTTTACCATCGCCAGTTCAGCGCCAGACATGACCTTCGTAGTTGTGGTGGTTGTAAACTAAATTAAAGAAAAAGAGCTTGCTAAAATTCTTAGGGAGCTTCGCATCCTTTCACCTAATCTTTCACAGTTCTTATGATTTGTTCAAGTTTGGTTCCTTTTATAAATTACAGCATTTAATGTTTTCATCAAGTTTCATGCTTTATGTTTTTAACCACCGCATTTCATGGTGACGCATGATTAGTTTTGACTGCGCGATTTTTTCTCGAGTATCATGTATGGTCGCCGGCATTGTACACTAATAGACGATTGACGACTCTCTCAACACAGTGCCGCAGTTCGAACACTATATAAACATTTTATACGCTGCAATTATGAGAGTGATAGTGAAGCACATCTTGTTAACACGTTTGCCTACCGGTGTTAAAACTGCAGTCGTAAACCAAGCGATCGGTTTGAAAACAATTGCCCGTAGCGGGCAGCAAATGTCACAGTTACGCAACCGCGCAAGTATCATTGCAACAATAAAATTATGTATATCCGTTTTTAACAATCCATTTTACGCCTGTTGCTATTACTTAATAATAAATCGTCAAGTCAAAGGAAGATTTATTTTATTGCCGCTCGACCGTATTTTACAGCGACTGCTAATTGTTATACGTGCAACTACCAGTACATTACACAGAAACAGATAAATATCTGGCCGCAGTATCTTATCTCGTATAATTGCATTGTATTCCAACATCTGCTTAGCATAAACCAGAGTTCTTATTCGCTCGCTGAGATATTACCGTATTGTGCGCACGCCCACGAGAGCCTAATTTATTGCTTAAACACCCTGTATGAGGCCGGAAAAAATGCGAATGTCATTTCCGGGATTTGAGTCCTCCCGGGATTAGAAACGGCGTTGGCAATAGCACCACCACGGCATCTGCAAATTGACAATAGTTGCGCGCATTCGAAAGTAAATAGAGCACATGGTTCGCTATCATTAACCTCTATTGTTGGTTGATTGCATTTTTCGACGGTACATTATACTATTGAATTGCTCAATGGGTTTCAGCCAGGTGCATTCGATGTTGTTTTACATACACTTCGTGACTAATGAGCTAATGTTGCTGAAACCTCAATCGTTTGTTACAGATTAATTCAAATACCAAGCCTTGCTTTACAGAAGTCTGGTCAAAAGGGAACCTTTTCTCAAGTCATTAATGGAGCTTCAGGGCAAGACCTCATTTATAGCAGCAAGATAAGAAAACTTCAGTAAAGTATGTGGAAGAAAATATTGTTAAACCCGCTGTTTCAATGAAAACGAAACATGATTCCTATATATGGGAGACAATTTCGAATAAGATCCTGAAACATTCTATGATGTAGTTCGATCTGTTACTAGAAGCTCTCATCCTTAAATTATCATTAGGGTCGAGCAATCGAGTAATATCTCATTTTGAAGACATTTCAATGACCTTTCTGGAAACGCATAGGAAAAAACGAGCAAATTTTTCATTGTTGTGTTGTTTCTGAAATTATGTCTTAATTCCAACTGATCCAGTTTCAAAAATTGCTTCCCTCAACCTCCACATAAACGTTAAGTTGAACTACTACCACATAAATAGGATGCCCCTACAACTAAAACAAGATAAAAATTTTAGAAATATAGAAATTACAAACTTAAACTAAAGCTAAAGTTAGGAACTAGAACTTTTGTTATTATAAATTGTAAGGTATCATTTTTAGCGGAACTGTAGAACGAGCAATCAATTTAATTGTTAAGTATATTATGTAAAAAATTAATGACACAGATGAATGAAAGAGTTCCAATGCAGTAAAATAAAAACAACTAAATAGTATTGTTTGGTCAAAACCTATAGACTGATACGTACCATCAGCTAAGGCATAAAAATGTAAAAAATTGCGTGTACTGCCTCTAGACTAGCTATATGGATCCGGTAGATGGGGTGCTAAACAATAGTGGCATACTTCTACTCTTGACCTAATTAAAGCATTGAAAAACATATTCATGACATTGATGGTAGTAAAATCTTTACAATTTTTATAATATATAGAACCTACCATTAATAAGAATTAAAAATGCACTCTGATATATGTTCAGTAAAATTTAATTTATTATCGAACGAAACATCTACTTAGATTTAATCCAGTCATTCATTTGCAGTAAGTAATTTTGAAGACGTTCACAATCAAGTATAAAGTAATTAAAAAATAAGTTGTCGGCAAAGAGTAGTTTTTTTTGAAGATATAACATTATCTTACTTCACACATGTTTAATATGAATGACATTTTGAAAGCTGCTAAAAACACTAAATGTAATTTTGTTTCCGGTCCTGATGATGTTGCGGCCTTCTTTGTGGTTGATGTTGCCTTTATGTCACATTTTCAATTAAATTTTGAAAAAAGTAACTTTTCCCGATGTACGGAAAACGTCACGAATATTTCCAGTTTTTAAAAACGGTGATAAAGCGGATGTTTGTAATTATAGACCTATTGCTCTTATGGCCAATTTTGCTAAGTAGGCACAGTACTTAATTATAAAACTGGGTACGCCATTTGTTCCTTCAGTTAGTGAATCTCTACTGTTTCTAGAGCTTGCAATATGTCGCTTCCAGAGATACCGGAAACATCTTCAGGTACGTTAAACTGTTCTTTATCACTTGTTGGAAAATGAAAATATATATTATCGACTTCGTCTAGAGGCAGTTCGGACAGTTGTACTGCGTATGAAAAGTTGGATAACACAAGGTCCAGCACAGGACTGACGGCATTTTATGACGAAAATTTAAGACCATGGTCGTTTAATAAAAAATTAGATTCGAGTGAAAAGCAAGTACTGTAAAGGAAACGTTAGATTGTACTTATTGATACGTTCCGTTAAGTTTTTACAGAATTCTAGTCATTTAACTCATGCGTCAAGTAAAAGACAGTTATGTTGGTGTACAATCTCGAAGATTGATAATATGCAGACTCTAAAAGCTTGCGACACCTTTAGAACAGATTGAATAATTTTTTACGAGGACAACATGACCTAAAACGACAACAGTAATAAATTCATCCACAACAATTCGTACGGATTCATATTTTCGACTTTGCACCGATCCAGTCTGTTTAAATTTTCCCATAAGTTCCATCACGTATCTGTGGTGGAGAGGTTTAACCAACTGTAATTAACTGAAACTGACAGCAGCAGTGCTAGCTCGGTCGGTCTAAAATAAACTCACAGTTTCTACACGTTCCTTGATTACAAATATAGTTTTGGATAGTCATTTTTCAACTTCAACTTCAGGAGAATAACTAAATACGATTAAAAAATTTGTACTGACGTAATTTTGCTACATAAAATACTTTGTATTCAATTCCTTTTACACATATTGCATCGCTACTTCAACAGCTGCAACCTATTATCAACTTTTTGCATTTAAGCCACATTTTTCAGCGCAATTTTTGTAAAAAATGTTTAGCAACCTCACACAACGCGCGTTGGATATCGTTTGCAAATCGCCAGTTGCGTTATTTGTAACATGCTTGTAGAAAATAGGCACTTTTATTAAACTGTGCCATGGGCGACGGTTCAGATGTTACACATTACAGGATCTGATAATGCAACAGCGTTAAAAATTGTTTCCCGTATCGAATGAGGCAAGTTTCGCGCAGTTTCGACACATCCCATTCTTCTATCGATCACTGAACTGACAGAAGTCAATGAGACGTCTTGCAATCATTTTGAAAATATTTATTTAAACCGATCACTTCTGTAGAGAAAAAATAATGAGCAATTATCTTTTTAAAATGCCGTTATCAGCTTACCAAATTCAAAGTTTATGACACATAACTAAATTGTTTGCAATATTATCTTGTAAAACACAGAAAGTACTACAGAACGAGATCAGTAAAAGTCATTGCGGCATGGAATGAAAGAGAAGAGAGTCTATTAATAAGGCAAATTAAAGAACGGCAAGATAGTAATGAGTGAAGATCTAACAAAACGGTATAACATATAAAGCTGTAGTTACTAAATTCGGCTTCGGAAGTATATGGACCAGATATGGGAGATCATTTGGAAAAAAGCGAGTTTACAGGGCTACATTTGAACATATGAGACAGTGTACGGAAAATTAATACATAATACGCCACACGTAATTCTTTGTTTCGCTATCTTACTCGTTTCATTTTCCTATTTCTTTTTCAAGATTGTTATTTTAGTTTATGCCTTTACTGGGCAGTATTTTTGATTTTGGTCTTGATACCGTTTGTGTATAATTTGGTTATACAATTGAATAATAATTTCACAGTAAAAATATTATCCGAGTAACGTTGCTCTAACGCAGAGGAAACACGATAGAGTAAAAATTTTCATTTTAATCAATTTTTTACTCTAGTATATCAATTTTTTGCAAAATACCTCTAAACAAATGTAGTTTTTACACTAATTACCCTCTTTGTTTCTCGAACTAGAGCGAATGAAAATATCTAGAGTAAAAATAACACCGCTAAGAGTGAACATAGCTCTAGTAGAGACTGGTGTTCAAATCGCGCCATCTGTAACATATAGCTGTGCCATACTGTTGCCAACTTAGAAGTTTTGCAGGTAAATTTAACGGATAAACTCTCACCTAGCAAGAAAAATAGGTTTTAGCAGCTAGCGTATATTTTAACGGGATAAAATATTTTTAGTTTATTATTAGCTATTACAAATTATCATTTAAACGTAAAGATTCCAAGCGTTATAGAATTACCAAATGAATCATATGGGAAACTTAGATATAAAGCAGAATCGATTTATTTACGCTAGTTGAGGCGATAATTATCGTACTTTCTTGGCTTTGAAAAATATTTAGTGTACACTTTACCTATCAATACAAAATTTAATAACTAACGCGTCTTTGGCGTTTGTGTGTTCCACGTAATAAAATTATTGGTTCAGAAAGAACACGATAAGTTCGAGAACAAAATTTTAAACGTTAACTAACAACTATTTATGACAAAATAAATAATAAATTTAGTTTTATATTAATAGATAACTCTATTCAACACTATCCTAAGAATTTTAGCGGATTACTTGCGGCAATCTAGCAAAATTCCCATTATTTGGCGCACGGCGTATACGTGAACGTGAATGGGTTTGGAGTTTTGGAGTTATAATAAAATATATTATAATATTCATAGATATGTAATTATTTTGCTTCCTACCCCCCCCCCCCCCCATTAACTGTTCATTAAAGTTCATTAACTCTAACTAGTGATTATTTCACTCAAGAGCAGAATGTAAGTAGAACTCAGCCTGAGAGTTAATTAATGCTCTATAGTAAGGTAAGTTAGCTGTTAGCTAACACTATTAGAGAGTATTTTTACTATAGAACAAAATCATTTTTACGCAAATCTAGTGTCAAAAATTATATTTGATTAAAGTACAAATCACTCTAAAATTTACTCTAACAATGTAGCTAAGTTTTTTACTATACTAAAGTGGACCTGTGCCAGCTTCACTTAATGTTATTTTGGAGTATATTCAGAGTACTAATTTTTGTACTGTCTACTTTGGTATAAACTGGCTTATTCTTTTGTATTTAATGAATATAGTTTAAGTAAACTAATTAACACTAATAATTGCTAATTTTTGTATTAATATAGGGTAGCCATCATTCGGTTGGGTTTTATGACATAATCTGTTCGCTTTGTTTTTTCTTAGATCTCATTTATTTGGTTGCAGATGGATGTAAGGGACTACATTATTTATATACTGATAATCAAAATATTTTGAACGTTACGATCGGGTTGGCTTATGTTAATGCTCGCTCTTTGGCAGGTAAAATGGATAAATTGAAGACAATTTTGCCTAATTATCTGATAAACTGTCTTTACAAATAAAAGTTGATGGGTATAATTTTATTATACGTAATCGGGGTACTAGGGGAGGAGGCGTTTTTCCAACATTTATTAGTTATAACATTTATAAAATATATAACAGCATACCCTTAAAATATAAAACAAAGACTCCTAATACGTTTAAGATAACATTTAAGGAATATTTCTTTGGTACTCAATTGATATCTGCTAGCAGTGATATTTCCAACATGATTAATCCCTATTAAAGTGCAAGTTGAGTATCTACATCAAAAAGCACCTCTTTTGCCTTTATTTATTTATTTATTATTAATTGCAAGCCATATTTTCATTTTGTAAGTGCAAACAGGGTTAGGTGGAAGACCAGAGGATGCATTTTGGATTCTCCTGAATCTCGCAGTGCGATTGATTATTATAACCCCATACATATAGGCCACTTGTATGTCTTTTCTTCAACAATATGTTTGTGAAGGAGGCCACAAGTTAAATATTCAAAAAGCGACACTTATTGCCCCCACAAGGCGGAATGTGATGGTTTAAATTTCTCTTCCATGACGAGCAACAAGAAGATGATTGGATGGCCACTTCACTCAAAGAGGAGAATGCTTTGACATAACAAGTTTTCGTTTTGTACGCGCCGATCCGTTATAGACGTTTGCATATCGTAACATATGAATTAGAGTGAGAGTATTGTAAAAACAGATTGCCTAACAGGAAGTGCAACGCCCAGTCGGTCTCGATTAATGCAAAACTAATAAGTTTTAGAGATTTACATGGGTCGTGTCGAGCCGACGTCGCCATATAAGTAGATCAACTAGCAGATTAATTAAACGCTCTCTCAGCAAACCCAACACGGCGCTCTTGACCAAAAATGATAGTACAGGACATCGATGATGAAAAAGGGATTATTGAGTTAATCTGTAAAAAGCGATTATGAATTAATCAGGTGTGTAATTGAAGAAAGTTGTAGGGGAAGCGGAAAGTAGGCGTAGATGTAAATAGACGTTATATAGGCAGATTATTAAACTACGTACATGATGCTGAACTGATAATAATTTTTTGCATTTTTAAAAGTAAGATATGGATGACATTTGATCTACTGTGGAGCGTTTAATTTTAAACAACCTCTTCAGTCGATTTGCAAACATTTGTATGACTAGCATAGCTGATGTTCTTGATATTCCAGTAATACTTTATGTGAAACTACAGAAATAAGTCAACAATAAATTTCTTTCATAGAAAAACTTGTACTGAAATTTTTAAATATCTCGAGCAAATGAATTTTACTAGTCTAAACGGTTTTTATAATTTCAATTGTTCTATTCTGAATTATTTATTTGGTCTAAATTAATACTTCGTTTGTGTTGCTGGCATGTAGGCTGCTTTTCATTGTGTGGTCAAGTTGTTTCTATGTTTTTGACTTTGTCAAACTGTTTGTAAAAGTTTCTTTTTTCTGTTGATTGTACTGACAATGGCTACTTATTAGCCGAAAGCGCTTTACAATTTCAAGAATAATGTGAATTTCACTTCAAGCATAATTTTCTTAAAGAAGAATTAATGATTAACAATTTCACTTAGAAAAGTATGGATCAGTTTCCAATTTTCAAATTAATATTGTAAAAATAGCTGTCTCAACTTATGCCAGTAGATACCCCACCGCACTAGGATAATTTATAGTATCAGTGTCCAATCATCATATCCATTAAACGTGAAATCAAAACATGTGTGTGTCTTAATGATATTGTAGGCGGATCCGCTAAATACAATGTGTTAGCTGTACAAGTCTTGCGCCGCACTTTGACATATTTATTTTAGCTCAAAGTTAACTGCCTCATCTGCCTGGTATTAAAGATAGACGTGTCGACGTCAAATTTATTACTGTTGTATAAAAAGAGAAGCCATATTTTTTTTACTATTTGTCTTAACCCTATTATTTATTTGTTTATTATTTTGTGTGTCCGTATATAAGTAAAATAGAATATGAGATTTGCCTAGTTGGCACATTTTCTAATACTCTTCGGTGTACAGGTGTTGTCAGAGTGTTTGGAACTTTGATTGATAAAATTTGATCACGAATTTCCATCTCTAAAATAGTGATAAAAAATCGCTCTTATAATTTTATGTTGCTCAAACCTTGTTGACAAACAAAGCAAAGCAACATTCTGCTTACTCTTCAAATATCACAGTGTATAAAGCAGAACACACAACGATGAGCTCTCCAAAGTACGTAATCAATTTCGTAAATTATTTAATAGCATTTTCACAAAAAATGCTCAACATGAACTTTATTTTTCTGGAATTAGCAATGCCTAATCGTATTCGGAATTCATTGGTTTTTCATAAACTACTTCAATTGTTCAAACGTTTGAGTGAAAGAACAGAAACATTGATGATGGTCGGTTACGGATACGGAACTGGCACACAGGTTTGCTGTTTATTTATTGAAGAACAGGTATCCTAACATAGATCCAACTAATCAACAGTTTAAACTGTATATTTGGTCGTAGAACTAATTATACAGTCTAAACTATGACCAATTAGCATGTAAGAGAGCGCATTAGAAATGGTTGTCCACCCTTCCAAGAAGAACAAACAAATCTGTGTACTGCTCTATTAGGTGTAACAGATAACATTTTAAATGCTTTGGATAGTAATACATTTAATTATGATATTATTGGATTTTTCTAGTTAATTACTATATTGGTATGTAATTATTTAAATATTTACTTAAAGATTAGCTTTCAAACAGAACTCATAATTCCTAATTATTCCACCAATGATTACTTGTCCTCCTATGTTCGACAAGTCTCTATATTAGGGACAATATTATTTACTATAATTATACGTCAATAATGATTAAGCATATTCAGTTTTTCAAGTCATACTGCTGATGATAGTCAACCGCATTATTAATTTTCGGATGTAGACTTTAAAACTGCAATTCAATACATAATTACTGATTTGGCCACCTACGGTATCAAAGCAATAGTATGATGTAAGTAAGAAATTAGGATGGCAACGCCATCTGTCAGCATTACACTGACATGATGACAAAGCCACCTAGCTGCCTTAACTACTTCCTAAAGGAAGTGACCTGTAGCCTGACAAATTGGCATACAACTGCATACTTCAATTTGACAGCAGGCCCCCACGGCACTTTTTGCTAGCGACCAAGAACCGACATACATTAAAATGCATGCACTGATGAGCTGTAATGACAGCGAAATAGATCTATCTGCAGTTGGTTGAGGTGCAGACAACACAGCATAGACATGCATATTAATGTATGTCAGTTCTTGCCAGCTAGCAAAAAGTGCCGTGGGGGCCTGCTGTTAAACTGAAGTATGCAGTTGCATGCCAATTTGTCAGGCTACAGGTCACTTCCTTTAGGAAGTAGTACCCGTTAAGGCAGCTAGATGGCTTCGTCATCATGTCAGTGTAATGCTGACAGACGGCATTGCCATCCTAAATTCTTACTTATTTTTATGATGTTAATAAATGTTTATGTTAAAACGACGTAAGTCGGATCACTCCTGCCCTTGTCCCAAGGTCTTGTTTCAGGTACTAGTCTCCCGCAACATACACAACTCGCACCCTGGCGACAATATTTATATTGAATATGTACTGAACTTTATCATTAAGTATGTAATATCCATTATGTCATTATTATATTCTAGAGAGAATTAAAGAGATACTGCGGGAGTATCTATAAAACCCAGAAGCTTAGCTGAATGTGGCACATACAATGCCCATAACACAGCAACCCATAAAACCTCTAATTAAGTATTTAGCAAGACAAAATACCATCTGACATCCACGTCGCTTCCAAAACAATGGGCTCCGTTTTGAACCGCTCTAGCCTAGATTCCTGAGTAATTACGCCTAATATCTAATTAGCTATATCTAATTGTTTCCATCTCGGTTAGGCTAAAAAACGAGCGTTCGTGTACCCGAGGCATTTCTTGTCCGTTTTGCAAGTGCTGGGCACGCGGCACAGCTTGTTTGCATTGTCCGTGAATGTCGCATTGTGTTAGCGATTATGTATTAGAGTGGCTTGCGTCCAGGTTGGGCAACTAGCCTGAAATGTGTGAATAGAGGCATTGTTTCGGTGGATGAACGTAAATTTCAGGTGATTGTGGCAATGGCCAAGGTTTGTGGTGAGGAAACTGGAATGGGAAGACGCGCGTCCCATCTCAAAATGACGTGCTGCCTTTGGTTTTTTAATAAATAGCTGGCCACATTTCTTACTGCCGCATGAATTTATATCCATTACTGTTCTACACAAACTTAGATTCTATGTTCCTTTATTGTCACTATTTTTCAGAGATTTCATACTATTTGTAATGTAATTTTTCAACGCCTTTTATATACTTTACATGTGTATTTTTGACGCTTCTTGTTAAGTTTTTGTTATCACCATAAGAATCCCCTAACTTAAAGTCTTAACATCACGTCCTTTTTTCATTTGCCTACATTCTGTTAGCACAGGATCAATACGTTTAAAAAATCTTACATCTCTTATGTAGATCTTTGAGGTGATTTGTATTTGTATTGTGATTTGATATATCGTCACCCTAATTAGCAAACCTCATAACTTCAAAATAACACCTTTTTCAGGAAACATCTAAACGGTCCTATTGTTTTAGTTCTAGCTACAACCTGCGCTTTTTACCTATATATTGGTTAATTGCTGACCCATTTTTATATGAATAACATAATGTTTTATTTTTTTTTTCATATAAAAGTTATTGTACTGGAGTTACGAGGTTTACTCCACTTTATCTCAAAAATTGTGAGGAGTTACAAGGTTGGTAAATATCTCTAGAAGAAAAATGTAGAATTCGCCTTGGCGAAGAATTTGTTTCTTTATTAAACTTAAAATAAAGCATTATTTATTACAAAGTGGAAACCTTTATTTTAAACATCATACAACTGGTAATACCAGTGTAGGTGTTCCAAGTTAACACAGAATTCGCGGCAACTAGAGGTGTTCAAATTTCTATTCTTTAATTTTTAGTTTTTGTGCGTACAGCTGTGGGATGTCAGTAAACGGTACATCCAAAGATACTTCTTTATTGCCTCGAATTGGAAGAATGTTCCAATCATTGATGTGGCGAAGCTTCAACTCAATTATATCATTTGGGCCGTAAAGAAGAGCTCGCAAGTCGGTCACTGTAGGATCCCCAGTTTCCGGTGTGAAGTAAAATTACTGTAACACACGCTAACGGCAGCCTCTTTGTTGGTAGAGCGGGATCCGTGGGTCCAAAATTTCTATGGATCAAGTAAGCGCGCCTCCAATTTTTTACAACGATACTTAAAATTGGAAATCTAGATCGTGGACTATATAAACAAACAAAGCTATCGGTATTTTTATGTCCTGTCGGCATATATTGAAGTGAACCGTGTATAACATTCAGATAGATATTGCAATTACGTATTAATAAAAATAAATGTGGAAACAACAATGAATTCCCCAAGCAAAGCTTTGCGTGAGTTTACAGTATATGCACAAAATAAATGGTTAGTATAAGAAATATTAAATGATAAGTATGAACTGCTCCGTGCCACGATTTATAACTTATCTGATTTCCGTAGATTTACGCTACTATGGAATAGCCGCGCTCTACAGGAACCTGGTGGATGGCTCTTCCGGAATGATTAGATGTGATACCTTCGAGTTCCCCTCGATTGCAATGTAAGTGACCAGATCGTGAGATGGATGGGCTCTACAGGGGCCTAGTGGATTAGATGGCCCAGATTCGTTTTATGGATTGCAATTGAATGTGAACAGAACTCCAACGATATTGCCCGTACGTAGGATCCTATTTAATTTTTTAAGTAAGTATAATATTCAAACACTGACAAAATAATTACCTCGATTGTCGAAGGTTACCCTCAGATAAATGGATGGTTCAAATTTTATATATAAGTACCGAAGAATGATGCAACTTTCTAATAGTTGTAGGAAGTAAGAAATTATTATTCTCTAGCAGAATGTTGACGATTTTTAAAGGCTAACAGTCTCCGTGCTATTCTTTCTGATGCCAGCCACAGAATGAGCGTTTTTTTACGAAGGACCGGAGGCCACGAAGATATTGTTCTGGCGATATGATAAGACGGAGGGCCTTTTTAAAAGTGTATATATAGGCAACTTAAGTTGCATAGCAAGGTAAGTTTACTAATTTAGTTATGATTTATTATTATGTATTACACTTTCAGCAATCTTATGGGCGCAATAAGGTAGATGTATTATTTGTATGTATGCGATGAACCTGCTATGAATATACCATATACTACCTTTTTAGGGAAGTTGTTTCTATAGCAAAAATAAAAATGCTACACCGGTCGAACTGATGGTACCAACTGCACTGTGGTGAAATTGCGAAAAAAAACTGTGTTCTAAATATATTATGTGAAACGATTCTGGTTTCTTTCGTGCTTTCTGAATCAAATCCACGAAACCTGCAAGGACGTTATAATTGATATTTTTAACTGCCTTTCTATGCAGGAGTGCATGATGTCTGCCTCTTTCCGGGTATTTCTGGACTATACTTTCTAACAAACTGAAAAATTAAGCAATGCACTAGACAATATTGTCCCGTGCAACCATCACTGTACAGAATTATTTCGTCACCGCGATTAAGATGTACTAACTAGATATCTAAAAAATAACAGAGTATTATTGTAAATTCATTTGGTCCAACCGTTGCCCCAACCTCACTCCATACCATGCAATAGCCAGCGTGGGTTTTTATGTCATACATTGTGAAGTTATGTACAGCTAACTTTGTTTAGCAGTAAATACACGAGACATTCGATATTGGACAAGAAAGTACAGCTTGCAGATCTATGGCGTAGACTCTATTATTTTGGCTCTCTGTCTCTTCCTTTCTCATCTATAGCTTCTTGTTTCTTTTCTTGATGCATACTGTATTCCGCTTCTGTAACAACGCTTATATCTDTTACCACACAAAAAGAATCAAGTTCATGTCATTGAAACACTGTCAAAATGGGTAACCGAAAATGGCTCAATACGATTTTGCTTGCACTAGTCTTTGCTGTACAACTCGTAGAGCTCTTGCTTAGACTTCTAGTCAGCTTCAAGCTATAAGTTCTGTAATGTTGATCTACAATAACGTTATTTCATCTTCGGCAGTGTTTCAAAGAATGATTTTAACAGGTTATTCTATTCGCATCCAATCTTCTTCTTCTAAGTATATTGTTGAGGTGGTTCTTCACTTATTTCTTGAACCTCAAACTCTTGATCCTTACTAGTCACATGAACGTCATATCCATTTTAAGTGTTTTCTCATTTTCCCAGAATGAGCTGTCCATCCGCCTATACCAAGTGTATCAAGGAACATTTTTTTGCATACAATAACAGGGTCATTATCTTTTCTTAAGAAATTTGTAAAACCGTTTGTTTTACGTTATTGAGCTTCATCCTTTCGGTCTGTGTACCTCTGTGTTTCTGTTGTTTTCATGTTCAAGTTGCACAAATGTCCTCGTTTCAGCCCAGTTTAATTTTTAGGAATTTTCAAATATCTGTTGTAAATTGCTTTCGGAAAGTAGATGGCATATTAAAGTAGCTTTTTTAGCTTGATTTTTCTTGGTAGAAATCTTGAATGAGCACTTTTCCTTAAGAGTTCTCTTTTGCTTTGGAACATTATATTCCCAATTTCCATCAACTCAAATTCTCTCAGCTTTTTATTCTTTTAAAATTACTTTGTTTAACATGCCTTCCTTTAGATCGCGTTCTATTCCGCTCACAATTTCTATCGCAGAACGCAGACTTCTTTTAACGGTGCACTAATGCCTCATTTTGAACTTCTGTACTTGCTACACTAAGAATTAGAGCTAATTCATGTTCCGTTTCAGGTTTGTCTTGGTTTGTTTGTTTTTTATTGGAAATTTATGAGGATTTTTAAGAGATTTTGTATATTTTCAATGATTACACTGATTAAATACAGTTGTAGCCATAATTTTCATTTCAGACAAGGTATTATTGTGAAAAAGCAACTGCAAAATTTACTGCAAATCGATTATACAGATGAACGCTTATTTTGTAAAATTATAATTAAATTAAAAGTTGGTTATCGCGTTTAACTCTTGGGGATTAATAAAATATTAAAATTTAGGATACAGACTGTAAATTTAAAACCATAAATTGGTGTAAAATTTGAAGAGGGAGGTATAGTGCATTTCTGATATGAGTAAGTTCTTGAGACGATAACTTTTTGTTACCTTTTATACTAAAAACGTAAATTATGAAATTCCGAATCGCCAAGTGTAACAAAAAAATATATAACTAAGAAACAAACAAAGAAAATAATAAAAAAGATGATTTCAGTCAGTGAGATAGCATTCCAGAATCGCCAGATGTTACAACGCATCACCTACACCAACAACTTCATTCCTCGGCCAGCCCAACCCGTTCATCACAACGGGGTGCACCAGCTCCATTAACAAACAAACGTCTTGGTCCTGCATTACCGGCATAGCCAACTTATCTATTGTCTACCGCCTAAGAGTGCCACAGATTCCACCGTTCTGGTTGCTTCATCGCAAATACTCAGCCCGTAATAATTAAGTAGGTGTGCCCAGAGGTGACCCCATTTTTAACGCTTTGCTACCTCAGCAGAATCTAGATACACAACGTCGGCTGCTGATTGACTGCAAAGATCGACCTACAATGATGACTTCAGAAAATGGTCTCTTCAATAGGTCAATTACTTGTTACGCCCACCAGCTCGTTTTGTTGGCGAGACGTTAGAGAGTGAAACAAATGGTACGTACAAGAATTTCGTGTCTGTTTCAGGAATGAAGTTGAAAAAATATCAACCGATAGCAGCGGGACGCAATTGTTCGCTGCTTGCCAATTCAGAAGTTTATTAATTAATTTAATGGCTACATTATTTGAAATCACATTTGATAAAATGTGAAAAACGACAGTAATATGTTAAGATTTAAAAGAAGTGGGGCAACCTTACCTAAGTGAAATATTCCGGGGTGTGCAGGCGAATTCCTAAGTGTCAAGCAAGTGCAAACATTTATGTGTTATTAATAGATAAATTCTACAGCTGTCATAGTTTACAACGTAATTAATTGCACGTAACGTTTGCCTTGACAAAGAAACAGACATTCAGTATGCTAGAGCAGCTTTACTTGAAAACAGCTGAGTTTGGTACAACAGTTATGAATTATTAGCTTGTGTGATCAAAAATTAAAAATCCGTGAAACTTTGGTGTTTATAAGATTCAAGTTCAGGAACTGATCATTCTTTCTGGGTGTACTCGTATAGGTGGATGACGTACCATCTGACCAGAAAGAACTTATAATTGAAACATTTAGAACTGCATACTTACCAGGGTTGGCATGATTAAAACAAATGTTTAAAACATCTGTTTGAAACAGTGTTTTTTGACGACTATTGTGTATGATTCATTAATTATTACTATTAAGCTCGTTTACCCTCCACAAATAGTTAGGCAAGATTATTAGTAATTACATATCTACATAATGTCACCCCATATTTGCATTAAAAATGAATAGTTATCAGGACTTGGGAATATAAAATATAAATATAAATATAAAAAACAATAAACAAAGAATAAAAAATATCAGCATTTTTACTTTTTTTTACTAGTGTAACCATATCTTTGTTGCACTTCTTGCATTGAGCTCGCATTCTACCATTTTGCACCTTAATTTTGTCAAAGTTGTTCCACACTGCATCCTTCCTACTGCGCCACTGTAATTGTTGAACTTTAAACTTTCAAACAGACAATGTCGGTTCCTATTCTCTTTGCTAAAGTTGATATTTGCTAGAATCAACCCAGTAACCAATACTGCACCTTAAATTCGGGTATGTGATTGGTCTAGATTTTAAGAATAGCGTTGATTATAGCTTAAAATAGAAAAAATTGCCTGACTTTTCCCATATCTAAAATTAATCTTCAAACCACATGATGTATTGCTGAAGTTACGCCTTCACAAATACATGTATTATCTATAACAACACCTTAATAGAGGAAGACTAGCAATCTTTTAATCCAAAGTTCGTTGCTGTTGGACATTTGAAGAAAGCGTCATTAAATTTATTAAAACAGTACTTGGGGCTTATCCGATGCAGCTGGCACAAAAGCTTAAATGTATACATACTATACAAGGCAGTATATCGCTGTTAAAAAAGTCAATGCTAAACATTTTGTGAACTGTATACAAATACACAGATAGAAGAAGGACTATTTAGAGATTCGTAATATTTAGTTGGCCTTTATTATGCATTTACCTATCTAGACATCACCTACTATGAACAATTTGAAAAACTGTTTTCTGTTGAAAATCATCGCTGTCGAAAACAGAACGTTTTGATGAACAAAATACAAAGAACTAAACCAGTTCAGTTTCAACTTTATTTACTACAACAATGAAATAAATAGTATTTGACGAAAATCGCCCAAGAAAATAAAAAAGTTTGGTATTCGGTGAAAAACGCCTCCAAAACCGTTTGACGGCCGCTGGCATATGAATAAACTAGCACAGCATCGTAGCGTTTTTGCCGCCGTATCCATGTAAGTTTTACCGTGTTTTGAATTGGACGAAGCATTTATCGTACAAAACTTAATTAAACCATTCTATTTAAACGAATTTCGAAACTACAATCACATAAACGCAACGAACAAGTGCGTAATTTACCTATACAAGGTGTTTCAACGCGATTCCTACGCGATAAAAAGTAATAACTAATCTCACCGGTATCTCTTCCCGTGCGAAACCGATAGGGTGGCCAAAACTAGATAAGTCGAAGCACCACGTCACTAAATCACCACGAAACGGTATGTTTCACACCGCGGTCCGAATTTTCCACCCAATTTTTGTGAAAATTTGGGAAGCTGCACGCGCACGGCCGGCTTTCCAGGACTACTGACGCTTAGCCGTATTTACATAGCGCACGTCCAATTATTGAAAATTTTCGAGGTTTTGAAACTGAAGTGGGCCCTTTCGTTAAAAAAAGAGATGTATTTACGCATGATATATTTCATACGCTGAAGATAGTAGAATTAGAATATATTTATACACAAAACTTTGCAGCTAAACCTTTCGTGCATGGTTTGAATATAATTTCTGTTCTTCAATACTTTGTTGTCGAATAAAACTTACAAGTTGAATGATAAGGATATTGCCAAAATCTGCTTTGTTTAATGGAAGATTTAAAAGTCTATGAAGTAAACTATACGTATTGGATCTGCAAGAATCTACCAATCACAAATAAAAATTAAGCCGAAGACTGCGTAATCAAGCTCTTCAGAAAAACAACAAAATCTATTCCGAAAACGTGCAAAATCAGGAATCTAATGGCAACAACGGAACTATGGCATTCTCTACGAGACAACCGATGGTTATTCACTATTTCCAATCAACAATCGCTTACCATCATATGCAAGAACAGTCAAGCTGAAGAAATCACCATTTCCAAAATCAGGATTCTACAACTCCAAGAAAATTGCAAGACCTCTACACCGAAAACATCATGTTAGAAGCTCATTCAGTAATGTTCACATCAAATCTCACAAATGAAATTCCATTCATTCACATCGATGAAGATGAGTGCTGCATCAAACTCCAGGAAAATCGTATTATCAACGAAATACACCTAGACGCCATCAAATTAACAGGCATTGACGTCAATTAATTAAAATACGCACAAGCAAAGCTAAGCCAATTTGACGAGCAACTTCAGCAACAATTAAATAAGCCGTTCATCATAAAGAAATCATCGTGGTAAACCACAGCTGTATCGCTACTAGGAAGCATCATCGTTCTAATTCTGATCTACAACTTCTTAAAATGGTGCGGATTTTTCAAATATTTAACCAATGTTCAACGAAAACGTCAGAGCCACAGGTACGAGTTTACTTACAAAGGTGCACTGTTTTTGAAACATATCGGAATCACTATATTAGAACAGGGTGTAAATATCTGGCCTTTGCTTATACTTTGTTTCGAACTATTTATTGAATAATTTGATGATACTCATTCTATAAAAGAAGCTATAAAACTTTACTGAATTAAAATTTACACACCTTATTCAATGTAATAGTGATTGAAACATTTAATTCGCGTATCAAAAGAATCTTCCATTTTCTAGATCTGACGGTTGCAAGGACGGCAAACGGAAGTTTAATTACAAATTGGTACACTAAGCCAATGTTCTCGGCTAGATACTAAATTATATAAAATTAAGACATGAATCCTTCTATAAAAATAACTTAGATAAGGTCCCAAAAATTACAAACTGCAAACAATTGCCTGGCACTTTTGGTTAAAACACAAATAAACAGTTTGTTAAACACATACAAAATTAGATAGAAAGAACAATCCAGTATTCAATATTTCAAGATACCGTTTATTAAAAAATAACACACTTTCAGTCGTCATTGATACCTTTGAATTGTCCGAGGGGCTAACGACTAAGAAAAAACCTGTCGCACTGATTACAGATTACATACCTGATTTCAGAATGTAAACGATTACCTACATAGTGATTACAATGATAATAATAGTTTACGGGGCCGGTGCGGTATCATAAATACCATTAGCCTCCTCCCATATGAGAGACTGACGAGGTACGACTCTGCTGGAACCGAAAAATAGCTACCGACAGACCAATTCCAATAATATCCTGGATATGGTACTTTCATTCAATAAGAAAAAGAAACAAGTATGCGTTTGTGGTGGGTTTTGCTGCGACTGTCCAGGAAAATATCGCTAGAACCATCGACGAAAAAATTTATAAATACCCACGTTTACGAGACGAAATTATTTAGATGTGGAGGTTAGATGAAGCCAAAACAGTGCCCATTATACTACATGCTACAGGAAAAATTCCGAAAATTTTTTAAAGTAATCTGTAATTTATCAACATAGACATCGAAATTCGTACCTTTAGATACTCGCAACATAGTTCAAAGTGTGAAATGGGGTTGTAGAGCATACTTTCTTATTGCAGTATATGAATCTACATAAAAAATAATAGACCCGTCTTTTTCACTTTTCCAAATCTCTTAGATAAATTTAAAAAAAATGGTAAAGTTTAAATTTTTGAATGCGTGACGTAGGTTGACCCTGCCGCTTGTGATTGGCAGCAGCTGTGTGTTGTTGATAGCGCAGAATGATCGTCAGCGCTCCTGCGTGTTTGTCGCTGTCAACTGTCGTGTTTATTTTTGCTTTTGCTTATCAATTGTCATTATATCCACAACTATATCGTTTAAAACGCGGACAAAGTGGCTGCTAAAAAGAAATGTTTTGTGCCAGCATGCGTAAATACTATAATATAAATCTTAATTTCTTCGCAAAAGCAAAACAAACGGATGTCTCTTCTGACTCCAGCCGGGTCTAGAATAGAATAGAATAGAATATTAGAATTTGGCGGAAAACTTTAGAGGGTAAAAATTAGACAGTATGACAGTGGAAATATTTTTTGTTGTTAGTATCTCACTTCATTGGGTCTAGGTCTACAAACGCGTTGCAATAACAATTTGTGATCGAGGGACATGATTATTGTATAAAAATCATTTTTCTTATGGACGCCATATTGGATATCTTTGTACATACTTCAACTCGGCGAATTTATCTGATTTCTTATGCCACTTGCTATATCTCCAAAACCATATTATGTATCAAACAAAAAAAAGTCAAAAGGTGGCCGTCTTGTCATGGACCGATATGCCAACTAATTCATAAGCATAAGGCGATAATAATAATAATAATATAATTATACTTTATTTCCTATAGATTTGCATCCGCTTACAGGAAAACAATAGAAAATTATATATACACACTGCTATCGAAAAACAATTGGCAACACGTCACGCGCGCCACATGTAGTGTTGAAAAGATTACAGTTATTGATATACGTGATCGTACAAGTACACTAGATCTAGGTTTAATGGTATAAAAATTAACTTTACATAATAAGGAACCACAGTCAATGTGATTATTTAGTAGACCAAATAAGAACTTAGCAATTAATATTTTAAGACACGATTCTAATGAAACATAGCTAAATCTTGTTTGGATTGATGCCGCGTAGACTTTATCTTTTAGAGAACCCCAAAATTAAAAATTCAAGAGACTCAAATCGGGCGACCTGGTAATTTCAGCGATATATATAAAAAATTAACATGTTTTAGAACGGATATGCTTATTTATCTCAAGAACAGTTGGTTTCTCGAAAATAATTGATAAGCCAAAAAATTCTAAATTGAACTAGCCACCTAATCTGGCAACTGGAAGATGTCTGTGACGTACTATGAAAAGCTTCTACCCCTCAAAAACGTATCAACCTGTAGATATTAAAAAATCTCTGAAATGCTTAAAATGACGACCTTCTAGAAGTATTAATTATACCAAATTTCAAATTGATATGTTTAAAGGTGAGCGAGATATTTAGCTTAAAACATAGAAAAAGTTAGATAGAAGTGAATCTATCGTTGTCTTCATCCGTTCAAAGTTGGTGGTGCCATCTCGTGGTCGCCATATGAACTACCTGCGAACCCGCGCGATTTGAATGCTCCCCCCCAAATCTTTTGATTTTTATTATATTATTTTCCATATTCTTTGTAAATATTCACAATAGTTCCTAACATGATTAATGTTAGAAACTACTGTTTGTGGATATTTACAAAGAACATACTTGTGTACAGGGTATGAGAATGAAAGACAAATTGTACTATAACAAATAATTTATCAAATAAAATAACAACATAATAACAACCACAGACATGTTTTAGAACCAATATTCACTACAATCTAAGAAAAACTACTCATATGCAATAAAAACTGTTACACCTGTTGCTACATTAGCAACACTATTTACATACAGAATAATATCAAAGTTTGTGCAAAACACTTTGGTTATATATCATACAATTTACACCAACAATATTAATTAATAAGATTACTTCTGAATGACTCTAAAATCATATAACAGGTATCGTGAATTTTTAAGAGAGAATGCACAATCTCACTACATACAAAATGTGTACATCATGTTTCCACAAAGTAATTTACAATTACACAACAATAATTTTGCAGCGGTGGGTAAGATTTTTAACACCGTACATAACATAACATATTAATTATTGATAATAACTAAGGCCCAATTTCTCAGTTTGAGTTTAAGTCAAACACAAGTCTAAAATGGATTTGAACTTTGCTATGTACTTATGAATGTATACAATTTCCACAAGGAATGTCGTAAACTAAAAAGGTTCCTTTATATTAGCCATAATATTTTCAGTGACCGTCATGTTATATAATGTTATGAGACTGATATAAAAAAAATAGTAACATATAGCTTAAGACGGACTTAGCAGCAGCAACTAATTTAAAAATAAAGCTTCACAAAAATGTATATGTTCTATAAAGTTTACAATTTAATGCATTATCCATAACATTAATTAAAATAATAAACAAATATTTTTTCAGAAGATGTTATTTATACAAAGACTGATAAAAAAATTATTAATCTGCCATTCTGACTACTCCTGCGTACTTTGTCAAAGAAACTCTAAAAAGTGTCTGTTATGAGTTTAAACAAATTTTCAAAGTAAATAAACAAATAACCAAGGAAGAGATGATATAAACAACGTGACAACCTGATAAGATCTAAGCAGATCAAAATAATCTATACTCAAACCATTCGGTTTCTGTTTGTGCACCATACAAGCTAGATGTCATTGCAGCAAATTAATTTAATTATTAAAATGCATTAATGTCAAAAAGGTTTCTCTACGAAGATATGGAAGGCTGTCTTAGAAATATAACCACATAGGCACAAGGTTGTTATTTCAGTTATCTAAATTTAGTTGGAAGTAAATGAAATGTTTTTTTTTTAGAGGACCTTCTTAATTATAATGGCAAAGCATAAAAGTAATGTTAATTTACATGTTATGTATGTAAACTACAACAATTACAAATAAAAAAAATTAAGTATGTATGGCATGTCCATGGCAGCTAATATAACATGTATTACATGAATTTCTGTCGCAATGGATCTTGATTATCGACTTCACTCCCAAATACAATTATCAGATACACATAAGTATGATATCTTACGAAAGCTGGGTTTTTATTTATTGCTTCAGAAAGTTTTGAAATAAAACTGCACTGACTTCACCTGGTAACTAACAATCCTTACATTTGCGACTAAACACCCTCTACTTTCTTTTAGTCCTACCTTTCCAAGCAATGTGGGATATTTAGATCCTGTAACAAAAACAAAAACATAAATAAAAGTACTTCTGTTGTTACAGAACATCTCACGTTTTGTTGGAGTCCCCTTTTGAACAAGTCGCCCTCTTCCAAAAGTTCGACGCTAATGCCTTCTTTGTGAATTTGTCTTCTTGTGCTGCTTGACTCCACATCACGTTTTTTTCATTCTGTTAATAAGTTTGTTTAGAAACAATATTATTTTTCTTACAATACATATTACCAGAAAATAAAGAAGAGCTACTTGAACTTATACGATCATTCACAATGGTTCTCCACTGAAGACATCCGTCTAACTCTTTTTTGGATTGAGAAAACGAAATATGGGCCTTTGTTTCGACATCCTGGCACTGAACAAACATCGCATTGTGTACTCATCTACTCATAATCTACTGAAATCAATCACATTTAGGTTACGATTAATTAATCCCAGATTTGCTTACCTCTAATACAGGTCGGCATTTTACAATCCAAATATCACCTCTAGTTAACTGGCTGCTGCCCATAACTATAATTAAACACTTAAGATTGAAACTTAACATTAAAATTTGTCCAAAAACCCTGATACTGAAGTAAACAAGCACAAACTCAAATCATATAACCGTTAATATGCAGTCAACAATCGTCAGTTCTTTGCTGTCACTGCGTTGTCAAAGCAGTCATTTCTATCGATAATATCGGTAACTGCATAATGAAAACCTGTTGTACTAGCGACACCTACCGACCGCCATATGAACGAAATCAGCAAAATTTAAACCTGGCGCCATAAAGTTTGGACCGAAAACGCCGACCCAGTTTCCTAGCCCTGGCTTAAAATGATGGGATCTATCACCCCTTTCAGTTTGTTCCTTAAAACATGAATCACCCTGTATAAAGAATGCCAAATGAGTAAAAATAGCTGGGGCAATTCATCTTTCTTTATTACTACATAATAACAGCAGTACATCCCGTATCGGTGGTCAGTATATTATCTTTTTTATATTCTACGTTTTTATTACCCGGTAGGACAGTTTTTGATTTATCCTTATTCTTTTGTCTTGTATCCGTTTACCAAAAGTTCTTTGCTTCTGGTATAAAGTTCTCAATTTTTCGCGCTTGATTTTCCTGATATTTGTTCTAACGAATAAGTCTTATTTGTGGCATTTAAATCACCACTAAACCTGCTTCTTTTGAACAGTTCCCGTATGAGTTGCGACATAATACCTTATGTCGAGTAAAGCATCACCCGGATGATACATCATCCGGCGCTGGAAGGCTGTACTGCCCATAACAGCAGCAGTCCCACATAAATACGGAGCCCAATCAAATATGTTGATGCAAGAAACGCTACCAGCTTGCGACCGCAATAAATAAAGACCGATCTGATTGTATAAATTTAAGCAATATGTCAACGAGTCTGCTATCTTTAGTTATGCCTGACTTTATTTAGTAATGTAATGTGCTTTATATTTCTTGCAGTGTAACCTTTTCCTGGCAATGCGAAGAGTAATTTATGGTCATAGAGTGACCATCAGGTCTTGACTCATAGCTAGTTATACAGCATTGTCGGATTCTGTCCGCCATGCCTTCGCGCACTGCTTTCGATTGTAATCCGGTGTAGAATAACGTCTTAATTCGATCTAATTGAACCAAGGTTTTTTGGTGGTACAATGGTTTCACAATCGTCTAATTTCTTTATTGTCAGATGCACTTAGTTTCGACATTGATGCTTTCCATTAATGAACTGGCTTTTTTCGAACGGAGTCGTGTCCGATTTTGACGCAGCATAGCTAGAAGTTTACAGGACGAAACAGTAAGGAACTTTTTTGCTCGCAAACTCCACAACAATCAAAATGTAAGCGGCTAATCTAATCTAATAGTATCAAATGACGCTGCTTAAAAATATCCACTTACTAGAACACAACTAAAAGTGCAACAGCCCTGATTAAAACGGTAAGGAACTGAGTCAGCCTGATAAAAGTGTCAATAATAGACAACAGCTTCAATTATTAAGAATAAGATCACAATAAAGTAATCCGTTTAAACATTTTTTACGGAATTAGATTTATAGTGGGGTCAGAAAGAGTATTATTTATATGTCGCAAAAGTGGTAAAGGAGACAACTGCTGGCTGTAACTAAAACAGTACTAATTTAATTTAATCAAGTAAATTTAAACCTGACCTGACCTTTTTTATAGGGAAATCAACATGGATATTTATAAAAAAAAAACACAAAGAGCTTTCTTGAACACGAGCCTCCCTGACCATTTTGCGCAACCAGTACTGAAATGAAATCTATGGTTAAGACAAGACTTAAACGAATGTTATATAATATTTGAACACACATTACAAGAAACGCCACGCCAGAATGCAAACGTGGCCTTTAAAATAATCTTGCAATTTGATGTAAAGCGGTTCCTTTTTAAAGCTACCCTAAAAGTTACATTATATTACATGTGGGTACCATTACAGTCTGTCACATGTTTTAAGCAGCAAACAAACCTGTCAGAACTTTAGTTTTATTTCTGTGCCTAGCAAAAAATTTATTACGTTGAAATCTCTTGCTACTACAACCTCATAGATTTTGTATTTTAATTAAACCTCCTCCAAAATCTTCTCAAGAATGATAATAAATGTGTTGTAGTTTCCTAACGGTGACCGATACAAACTAACCAACAATCCCAATGGCTTAGGTCTGACGAAGATGCCAGAACCACCATGGGATTTAGGTGTTCT
Organism: Rhyzopertha dominica; assembly: GCA_025024175.1. Taxonomy (NCBI): domain Eukaryota; kingdom Metazoa; phylum Arthropoda; class Insecta; order Coleoptera; family Bostrichidae; genus Rhyzopertha; species Rhyzopertha dominica. The sequence continues at coordinate 24,451,254 of QCXZ01000053.1, forward strand.
AAGAAAACTGGACAATATTGTGTACAAGTTTAAAGTAATATTTATCGTTGACCATCCTCCAGTGCTCGCCCATCGCAAATATATATATGTGGGGGATATCATTTTTAATAAAAATTTCTTATTCATTAAGTTTATTTTTTATATACTGAATATTTAAATGAAGTATAATAAACTTACTTTGGTCTACTTTACTTACTACTGTTCCTTCAGCAGTCATACTGGTCACTGAAAATTTCTGTATTTTCTAATGATTGTGTTAGTTGGCTATAGTGCTCATCATATAATAGATGAACTTTGCTGGCTTCTATTGCAATTTTGAACGCAGCAATATTTTTGTGATATATATCTAGTTCTTTACATTCGGTTATCTTTTTTGTTTGTTTTGCTTTAAATAGTTGATTATTTGTTGTTGAACAGTAGAGTTACTAATCTGTGAAACGAAAACCCAATTACGTGATTCTACCGCAGTCAACGTCCTATTTTCTTCTAAATGTTCATATCTTATACTTCACAGTTATAAAATCACCACCCTCACAGCAAGTTTTTGCATTTTCATGAAGTACGTCCTTTGTTGGATATTTCTTGTACACCTTGGAAAGTTTTTTGTTCGGGCTTTAGTTTAGGTTCACCAGTTTAGTTTTTTAGTTTCGCAGCAGTCTGCTCCCTATTAGTAACAGTTCCATCCGCGAGAATGTCTTCTGATGTTAGAGGGTACTTACTATTCGATCGTTTTCTGTATTGTCGAGGTAATACTTCATTCTCAACACCTTATTCTTTTGTTAGCATTTCACTTATAACTTTATTTTGTTCACTGACTGTAGTATTTACAATTATTTTGATATGATATATGTTCTAGGCAGATTGTTAATTTGAGGTACAAAAACTTTATAATATTGAGCCTCTCGCCCATATCATTTACTTGTTCTTGATTAACACAAGTTTCACACATCCATTTCTCAGACTTACTGTAATTTACAAAAAACTTGAGTTCTGCCAGTTTAAAAGGGCTTCATAAATGCTATACACCCTTAAGCGTACAGTCACCACAATGAATGAACCTATCACTTTCATTAAAAGCTATTTCACATTTATCACAACATCCACATTGTCATTCATTAAGGAAACATGGAATTTTATCGAGTACTACTATTCCATGGCCAAAAAACACTAATTATTATTGAGTGGGTACATTAATATCGTCAATGAATATAATTAAATGAAAAACGGTAAGCACCGAAAGTTCCGATTCTCTAATTCTCTCTACCTTGAGTAAGTATCGATCTTTTGCCCAACCCTAGAAGTGACCCCACTTCTTATAAGAATCGGCTCACCTAGCCATAAATTGTTAACCGTGCCATTCAAAAAACAAACAATCAAAATGCTATTACAAGCCCTAAACAATTTTAGCGATTGAAAATAATGGATATGCAAAATTTTAGGTTAACTGGGTATTTAACACATATATATTTTTCTCGCACTAGCCCAAAATGCCGCCCTCGCTTGTGTTATACAGAATAAGCTCTAGTATTGAAAATAAGCTTGAACAGACAAAATTTTATAGAGCTAAAGCATATTTCTTGCTCTACGTATGTTGAAACGCAGATTTTTGGTGAAAAGTGTTAAGTAAGAGACTTTGAATCTGGGAAGTAACTGTTTTTAGTGCGACATCCGATTTTTCGCCTTTGGCCCTTGCGCAATCAACGAGATATGATTTTAGATCGAATTGGGCAAGCATCTCCCAGTAACCCAATCCAGACCGCAAGCATGCATACATAATCGACCTAATGGCCAGATACACGCTTCGTACCGAACGTTATGGCAATAGCTTGTCTTTATGGCTCAATATAGTAACAACACGCACGCAACCGTTAAAGGAAATGGTTTTCTAATACCAGATAAAACCTTTGGCATCGTGCAACTGGCTCCCGGCGTCGGGAGCAAAAACAGATCAAAACGAAACGATTGAATGTGTTAAATCGGACGCGTTTAAGCATGCGAACGAGGCTTTGGCGTTAAACGTGAAATTTCCGCTGGGGTGTAACATCCGATTTCAGCAACAGGTAATCGATTCATCCATTAGGTCTCCAATCGATATGCATTCCTTGGATTTAACGCAAAAGCGATGGCCTAATAAAGCGAAGAGTTTCGTCGGAGTATTGTGCAATTCTTCGTCCGGTGACAGCGATCGCAGCGATTGTGTATTTCGCAAAGGACAGACGCTTCTTTGTCAACGGTTCAGCTAGATTTTGGAAGACATTGAGAAGCATGGACATGTTTAGAGCGAACATCTTATAATAAAAAAGAATTACAAGAACTTTCTGAATGAAATTTACTTATACACAACATAAACAGATTACTTTTCCTGTGAGAACTCAATAAAAAAAAGAAACAAGAAGAACTGAATGCAGTAGGTCGGTTTGTATTTACCGCTTGCACCAGACTTTGTCCCACCTCATTATTCATTCTTTTAGGAGTTCATTTTATCATACAACCTTTCTGTAGTGTTTGGAAATGTTTAGTCTATATCCCATCCATATCGTGTAGCGGCGTAGAATAGTTCTTGAAGGCAATTTTGAGTAGAAAATATGAGACGAGTATATTATGACTATTGTATATTAAGTGTATTGCGCAAATTATTTTGTTCCAATTTCCCTGTTTTATGGGTCAATTCTTAAATTTTTTTAAAGCACTGCATTTTTCATTTATATTACAAMTTTGCATAACTTATTTCAGTAAGTCATCAGAATACCCAAACGGTTTTCTTACTTCTTTGGGACAAAACATGCGTTTCGAAGTCTTTTCTTCTACGAGTATATTAGGTATAATAGGTAGCATATGAAATAGCCCGTCTTCTTCCGTTTATAAGACAAGAAAGATAATAAAATCATAGTTTACAGTCATTTAAGAACCCATTGACCGATTGAGGGCTCCAAAGCACGTTTGTGCCTTCAGGCCCTAACAACTGTATGCCGAAACAAGTTATTGTTGTTTAACGCGTGTCTAGTTATTTTAATTACAACGAAGTAGTATTTTGTTTAGTTAGTAAGCAACAAAAATAATAATATACAAAATAATACTGTCATTTGAGGCATTTGGAGCTGTTAAAAGTACTAAATATTACTAGTTTGCTGTTTATATACATAATGTTATTTTCTACAGTAGACTTTTAAAGTAGAATATTACATAGTTTACGCGTAGACAATGGCGTATTCTGCATGGAGTATTCTACGCGTCCATCGCTGAGCTAGCGACAAACGGATACCATTCCGAAATTCAGGAGGTCCAGATTAGTAAATATGCTTGAAATTATACGAATCGGAGGTGCAAAAATTTTAAGGTCCAAAAAGAATAAAAGGGTTAGCCTATGATGTTTTGCGATTTTTCGGTGGAAACTAATGTTAGCTCAAAATCGACAAACAGATGTATTTTGAGTTGCAGATTCCAAAAATTTGATCAGAAATGAGCTAGGACGTCGGGCGGTCTAATTTATTCCGCTTTTAGATCGAACCGTTGTAGCTAGCGACAGACGGATACCATTCCGAAGTTCAGGAGGTCCAGGTTAGTAAATAAATAAACCTCATTATTCATTCTTTTAGGAGTTCATTTTATCATACAACCTTTCTGTAGTGTTTGGAAATGTTTAGTCTATATCCCATCCATATCGTGTAGCGGCGTAGAATAGTTCTTGAAGGCAATTCTGTTCCATTATTTCAAAAAGCACATTCTACAACTTATTCTCTAAAAATATTGATAGCTGAAGAATTTGATGGGCTAGAGAAGGATTTCTCATAGGAAGTACGCCTCTTCAGTTGTATTTGTAGAGATAGCAAGAAATCGATAAACTCAGTGTAAAAAATTGAACACTGTCCACTACCAAATCTAAATGATATATTTACTAGATCTTAGTATTGCGCACCAACAGAAATGATCGAGAGTGTAGGAATTAATCACGATAATACACTATACAGATACGAAACATTACCTTTTAACATAACAACTGAGCCAGCTACGATCTAATTTAAAAGTAATCTTAAAGGGGATAATTAATGTAATTTGTGAAATTGATGATATACTTATTTGTAGTAAAGTTTTTAAATTCGGTAGAGCTACAGTAGGAGAGGCATTGATAGGATTAAAGACTAAACCTGAAAAAAGTTATTTTTTTAATAATTTTGTAGAACTTTTTGGGCAACAAATAGAGAAAAATGGGACAAGTCCATCAAAAAGAGGTGTTTTAATAAGAGTAAATTGATCAATTCTGGTATTCTTACAAATCTATTATTCTGGCAAGTCAAGTATCTCAATATAGTTTAGGTTCTGCCCTGGCACATGAATTGAACAATAAAGAGCACCCTATTCATTTTGTTCAAAGGTTACCCTTAAAGTTACTGTTGGGAGAGCTTTTGTATTTTTAACAAATTATATTCATAAGGAAACTTTATGCAAAATTTTCGAATATACCTTAAATACTTCATACTTCATTAAAGTTACGGTAAAGACCGTTTGCGTATATTTAAATGTTGGATAATACAGCGCCATCTACTGATTGTTTGCGAAGGCACGGATGTGATTGTGTTTTTTTCAGTTGTCGTTTGCTAGTTAGTGAATGCAGTCAACAATGTCCGGGGCAAGCGCTGATCACGCGCGTACAGTAGTTCGTCTTTTTTGTGAGCAAAAGGATCCTCAGCCACCCATATCCACAAGAAGCTACGCTTTTTTAATGAATAATCAGCTGTAATGATAGTAGGGAAGATCAGTGTGGGCACTAATCTGAAGAGGGACGAATGGCAGGCCTAGTATCCAGATCGATGAACTCGTTCAACAAGTGGACCAAACGCTTCAATCTAGTCGACGATTGATAATTGAATAAAAGATTATTCTGGCGAATTTTATTTAAACATAAATATCAGGAAGTGTAATGCATTTAATACTACATTAGTGGGCTATTTAAAAGACAGATTGTATACATATCTTATCCACAAACTATAAGTACAAAACAAAGAATTATTGAAAACAATATCATGTTGTGAATGTTGTGTAAAACTTTGAGTACAGTAAATGAATCTGCTAATAGAAAAAGAAAAAAATTGCAAATTCAAAACATAAACTAATAAAGGCAATAGAAAAAAACAGGTACAGAAGCGTTACAATTTGAAATGAAGATTGATTAGGACGGAACGGACTATATGGATGTAGGAAGCGAAAACACGAGTTTGAATCAGTTTCCTCTTTAAACTATCAGGGAATGATGCGATGTGGGAAAGTGGGAATATAAAATATTTAGGGAAAAAGTTCCTGAAGGGTACACAATGCTAGGGTAGAAACAGAAGCCTTTTTTTTAAAAAAAAAACAGCATAATTACTAAGAAAACAAAAATCAATGTTCAAAAACCACTAGTAATACTAATATTTGCATAGGCCTGGGGCATGTTTTGAGGAGAAATCTGAGGGAAATGATATAAAGAATATGCAATAGCTTTCGCTATGGAGCTATGGGTAAGAAGCAAAGAAAGATGAAAATAAGATGGATGAAACAAAAATGCAGACCTAAATATGCTAGGAACATCCGACTGAAAAGGGAGGTATAAAAACAGTAAGGAGGGGAGGAAGAAACCTATGAAGCGGGTACTCACATCAGGATTCTGTGATACACAATGTCGGGCGTTTACGCGTAAATTATAATTTTCTACATTACCCGCGTAGAAAATGTAGATAAAGCATTTTGGCGTAGATTTTGAGTAGAAAATATGAGACGAGTATATTATGGCTATTGTATATTAAGTGTATTGCGCAAATTATTTTGTTAAATTTTTTTAAAGCAATGCATTTTTTATTTATATTACAAATTTGCATAACTTATTTTAGTAAGTCATCAGAATACCCAAACGGTTTTCTTACTTCTTTGGGACAAAACATGCGTTTCGAAGTCTTTTCTTCTACGAGTATATTAGGTATAATAGGTAGCATATGAAATAGCCCGTCTTCTTCCGTTTATAGACAAGAAAAATAATAAAATCATAGTTTACAGTCATTTAAGAACCCATTGACCGATTGAGGGCTCCAAAGCACGCTTGTGCCTTCTGGCCCTAACAACTGTATGCCGAAACAAGTTATTGTTGTTTAACGCATGTCTAGTTATTTTAATTACAACGAAGTAGTATTTTGTTTAGTTAGTAAGCAACAAAAATAACAATATACAAAATAATACTGTCATTTGAGGCATTTGGAGCTGTTAAAAGTACTAAATATTACTAGTTTGCTGTTTATATACATAATGTTATTTTCTACAGTAGACTTTTAAAGTAGAATATTACATAGTTTACGCGTAGACAATGGCGTATTCTGCATGGAGTATTCTACGCGTCCATCGCTGAGCTAGCGACAAACGGATACCATTCCGAAATTCAGGAGGTCCAGATTAGTAAATATGCTTGAAATTATACGAATCAGGGGCAAAAATTTTAAGGTCCAACAACACAGAGGGGTTTGATGTTTTGCGATTTTTTGGTGGAAACTAACTTTAGCTCAAAATCGACACACAGATATATTTTGAGCTGCAGATTCCAAAAATTTGATCAGGAATGAGCTAGGACGTCGGGCGGCCTAATTTACTCCGCTTTTAGATCGAACCGTTGTAGCTAGCGACAAACGGATACCATTCCGAAATTCAGGAGGTCCAGATTAGTAAATATGCTTGAAATTATACGAATCGGAGGTGCAAAAAATTTAAGGTCCAAAAAAAACAAAGGGGTTAGCCTCTGATGTTTTGTGATTTTTTGGTGGAAACTAATTTTAGCTCAAAATCGACAAGTAGATGTATTTTGAGCTGCAGATTCCAAAAAGTTGATCTGGAATGAGCTAGGACGTCGGGCGGCCTAATATACTCCGCTTTTAGATTGAACCGTTGTAGCTAGCCTGATACATCAGAGGTAAGGAGGAGTAATCTAAACATACACGCGTTACCCATAATCTATAGATCGCTCAGTTCAATGATGATGATCAGGTGAAGCATTGTAGAACTTTAAGTAACTGGAAGTAAATATAGTTACTTAAAAAAGGTTAAATGAATTACCAGTAATAAGCAACAGTTTGGAGTACACTACAAAAAGGGAATGAACACTGAAGTCATGCAGAGATTGGAAGATGAAAATATAAGACACACAATATAATAAATTGTAACATCAGATCACACAGCGATAAAGATAATCACAAAATAAAAAACTAAGAGGAACGCATGGCACCTAAGCCTAAGCCAACTACAGAGTGACAGTAAAAGCATGAAAAAGAATAATTATTGAGAAAGAAAGAAAGAAGAAAATGAGCACTCTGGAAAGAACAACGACGACAAAATTACCTCAAAATAGGACTAAGAAGTCGAGCGGTTACATTTTATCCAATTTCTTCAAATTATGGGATGAAGCTTTAACTGGGTAGGTAAAATTTTAGTAAGTGTTTTTAGGCTACCATACTACAGTCAAATTAATTTAAGCACTCCTCTATTCCGATGTGCTGCGCCCTAGTCTACGCCTATGCTCTTCTTACCTCAATTTCAATCAGCAATTAAAAATCGAACAGTGTGCCATGGAAGTCAATCGTGCCTGGCGGAAAGATGCTCACATGTTATGCTGTCACAGTGACAAGGGGTGGGATGGCGGACCACCAGCGGAGCTGCCTCACTATACATCGGACGGGCATGCTCGTTAATAAGCCGTTTTTAATTTCAGCCGCGCTATGGTTTCAGCAAATATGGTATAACATGAAGTCGGTGAAACGTGGATTAGGAAATGAGTGGGTGTTTCGTCGTAGACCTAATCAGGGCTAACTATGCTGCAGTAAAGCCATCAGCGTAGTGATACATCTGTAACTTAGTCAAAGCAATGTACGAGATATCACTTTTGACGATCCGATGATCGATAATCACTTGTAAAGTTTTTCAGACGGTGTTAAAGGATACAAGTATTACTTATTTAGCTAGTTTTTATTATTATGCAGGTAGGTATCTTTCTATTTCAAACTAAAGCTTCAACAGTAAGCGGGATTCGGTTATACCCGAAGTGGACACTAACTTCGTTATTTCAACATCCTGTTTATTACTGTATTTTTTAATTCTGCACTGAAAATAAATGCTAGTTGGTTAGTACTATAGTTTGTATGAAGAGCACCATGCATAGTTGTTTTGCACCATGTATAAAAGCTTAACTTGACTTTTGCAGTCATTTTAAAAATCTCCGAAATAAAAACGCTGAAAGGGATGCAATGAGCTTCTAAAAGGAATGCGCTACTTTTCTCAGATACTACAAGGGTACATTCTTAGATGAATCGATGACATTATTTATTAATTCAAACGTTAATAACTCACATCAATTTCAGTGTGTTTGACAGTTTTAAATAATTGCGTGTTATCATTTTAACCACGAGTGACGTTTGACGTTTTGGTGTTTTTTCTTTGTTTTGTCATGTTTTCTGACTGCTTGTAGTACGCGTAAAGCTTTCCCGACCGCAAATATCAAAACTCATCGGCATTTGCAAATTTGGCAGGACATGATTTTGGAGAACTGGCTGTGTAAAGTACGAGAAGAAAGAATGTACAAAATCTGTGACACCTGAAGAAATCCACGTCTTAGTAGTTACTGATATTGTCCAAGATCCTTATTTAAGGAGCAGAGAAGCCAGTCGCGAATTACAAATAAAAAACTTCTGCCCCAAAAATACTGCATAAATTAAATTTCATGCGTATTACGTTGAGTTAGTTGAGAAACTAGATCAACAATGAACAATCCATTGCAGTTTTCTGAATGGGCCGTACTTTAGCAGAGATAAACTTCTTTTGACAATGTTTTTTTAACGATGCAGCTACATTTCATAAGAATGCAGGTTGTTGTCAAGAGAGGCAGGCAGTGGCTGATGGTTACCACAAATGTTCTATTGGATTGAGATCAGGACTCCATGCAGGCCAATCTAGAGTCTCAATATGCACCTCATGTAAGAACTTACGCACTACACGAGCAACATGCTGTTTACGTTGTCTTGGGTTATCAAAAAGTTGTTTCCGATGTAAGGTGCAAATGAGACAACTTGCTGAGATAAAATTTCTCTAATGTAATAATCACTCGTCAAATTACCTCCACATAAAGATAGACAAGTTCTGTTCGAGCTGTCAAAGAAATCCCTCCTCAAACCATTACAGACTTCATTAAATGCGGCGATTTGACGAACGTTGCATTGTGCATAACGCTCATTAGGTTGTCGTAGAACTCTTACGCGGTGGTCGTAGTTTTATAGGCAAAATCTGGATTCGTCCGTAAATACGACACGTTCCCAGTCCTCAAAATTCAAATCTACATATTGTCGAGCAAACTGCGGTCTCGCTCTAGGATGGGTTGCCGTTAACATCGATTCTCTTGCAGGAAAACCGAAGCTCAAATTTTTTTACAGTAGCCACATTTGTTAGGATATTAGTAGCATTAAGTAGTACTTAGAGATTTCTTGCTGTTACAAACCGTTGTCTCAGATCACGCAATAAAATAAAACGATCATGGTTCGCTGTTGTTCCTTGCCCATGGCGTCGGTTGTGATGGTTAGTTTCTCCAAAACGTTTAATAACAGGAGATACTGTTGTATGGTGAACTCCCAGCTTCTGAGCTATAGCACGATAGTTTAATCCTTCTTCTGTCAGCGTAACCACTTTCACATATTCATTCAAATTTCTTGTTAGTCGCTCCATATCAAAACACTAACGTAAAAGTGCTAAAAGAACGTGACAGTTCGAATTTGACGAAACACCTCGCTTTGATGCGTTAAATATTTATTTTCACATAGTACACTATTTCTAAAATAGGTGTGCATTTTTTTAACTGATATGCTCCAAGACTCTGTATCTATATTAATAACAAAGATATTGGCCTGATCAAAAAAGAAAATGTTCAGGAAAGATTTAATTCCAATTGACATCTGTAGTTGTAGCTGGTTCATCTCTTGGGAATTGTAAATTTTGCAGCAAAAAACCATCCTGCAGATACTGAAGACTGAAATTTGAATTAAAATTTCGGAAACAGCATCATTGCTGAAAAATGAAGCTACGATTGAAACAAAATATTAACGCAATGCGTTAATTTTGGCATGCAATGTACAGTAGCGTGCAAAAAAAACGGACACTGAGTGAAATTTCTTTGAACGTCGGATAAGTCGTGAATGAAGTTACCAATTGACACGGGGTTTTTTTTGCTGCTCATTTTCTTGTTAACATTTCCAATAAATATCGCTGAGATTGTTTCACTGTATGAAAAGCTATGGTATCACGTTTCAATGCATATTCAAAACTAACCGTGCAAAAAAACCGGACACTTCCACAAATTTAGTAAAACACAAATTTTATTTAAAGAACCACAAAATTTATAATTATCTGACAGAACTATGAATCAATATTTAGTCGCATAACCCTTTACAGCAATCACAGCAGCACAGCGGAGTCGACCAAACTGATAATTTTCTTGAGAGAAATTTTCTTCTATTCCGCTTCCAGCGCTGCCATCAAGTCGTCCGCTTTCTTAAATTTTCGGACGCGGACGCGCCTTCCTACCTCTTCCCACATATGCTCGATCGGATTGAAGTCCGGCGACTGTGCTGGGCACTGCACATTTTCTCGGTGGTATGCGGAAGCAAAACCTCTTCCAATATCAAACGATATTGGTTGGCGTTCATCTTGCCGTCCACACGTCTCAGCAAACCGACCAAGTCACAGCTGAAGCGGCTTGAAAAATACACTATAGCATAGTTCACATTTTCAGAAATTTCTAGAGAAGATTACCCCCAAATCATTACGTTTCTACCACCGTGCTTGATAGTGGGGACTTGATAAGGGTGGTCGAAGCATTTTCCGTCCGGCCGGCGCACGAACCGAATGCCGCCCGAAGATACCAAATTAAATTTATTCTCATGCGACCACAAGAATTCAACCATCCGAACCGGTTCAAAAATCTTGTGGTCGGATGTGAGTAAATTTAATTTGGTGTCTTCGGACGGCATTCGGTACGTGCGCCGGCAGTCGGAAAACGCTTCGAACACCGTTATAAAATCTCCACTATCAAGCACGGTAGTGGAAACGTAATGATTCGATGGTAATCTTTCCTAAAAATTTCTGAGAGTGTGAACTATGCTATAGTGTATCTTCCAGGCTGCTTCAGCCTTGGTCGGTCCGCTGTGACATGTGGACGGCAAGATGAACGCCAACCAATATCGGAAGATATTGGAAGAGAATATGCTTCCGCATGCCACCAAAAAATGTGCAGTGCCCAGCACAGTCGCCGGACCTCAATCCGATCGAGCACTTGTGGCAAGCGCGTCTGTGTCTGAAAATTTAAGAAAGCCGACGACTTGTTGGCAGCGCTGGAGGCGGAATAGAAGAAAATTCGCCTCAAGAAAATCATCAGTATGGTCGACTCCGTGCCGTCCCGTTGTGCTGCTGTGATTGCCGTAAAGAGTTTTGCGACTAAATATTAATCCATAGTTGTGTCAGATAAATTTTATGTTTTACTATAAATTTGTGAAAGTGTCCGTTTTTTTTGCACGGTTAGATTTTGATATGCATTGAAACGTGATACCATATCTTTGCATATACTGAAACAATCTCAACGATATTTATTGGAAATGTCTAGAAGAAAATGAGAATCAAACAGTAAAAAAAACCCGTGTAAATTGATAACTTCATTCACGAGTTATCGACGTTCAAAAAAATTTCACTCAGTGTCAGGTTTTTTTGCACGCTATTGTATATAAAAGAACTGTTATCCCTGTAATTTAGAAACAATATCGCGAGTTAGAACATAACACCATAAAGTACGATTTACCGATGTTCTTAAATACAAATATTCCTGAAATATTCTATAGTATAACTGCGTTAAGAGGATTAAAGGATTAATACAGTTCAATGAAGTCCTCCCTTTGAACATAATAGTATTTTTTTCTCATAGCTTTTTCTCAATTTCTTCGTTATTTAATGAACGTTTACTAGGTTATACCGTCATCAAGTTGTAACAGTTCCTTTAGTACTTTCTCATTTACCAAAGTCGATTTTTATTTATAGATTGATCTCAAAATATTTTTGTTTTACTTTTAGTTCTTACCCTTACCCAAAAACCAACTGTTTGTTATCAGATCCGAAGCTCCCTGTCCCGAAAATATCAAGTTACGTCACTGGCCCCATCTGAATTACGAGCTTATTGTTCGAAACTTACGATGCTGTCTTCCCCGTGGAAAGGCAGAATTACTATGCACCATTGAAAGCCCATTTTTTGCGTCGGTATAAACGTCTTATTTAAAGGAGGCCTGCTAGATGAACTCACTTAGTGTCCACGTTATCTTCCAGCGGCATCTAGATGTCCGGCCACCAATTATTAAAGGTTTCTGTTGGAAAAATTGCTGGTGTGGGACAATGAATCGTGAGCCGCTTACAATGGGCGGCTTTCCTGCAGACCTGCTCAACAGGTGTTGGATAAAAGTGTGCCGTGCATTTGAATGCGACAGAGAGGCTTAGATCTAGCCTTAGTCACTGACTTCCTAAAGCTCGCTGTTAAGCATTTTTTTTACAATTATGTATGTATAGATGAATTATTTGGGGCATAAAGGTTGTGAATAAGTTGTATAATAAGCGTTGATTAAGAAAAAAGCGTAAAAAATGTATACTAGTAAGGTGCTTCACAAACATGTAATATCTATAGAATAGTTGGCCTGTCCTGTAGATTTTGATCACCATTAAAATGCTTTATGCCAAGACATTAAACCCCACAAGAGCAAAAATAAAAAACATGTCAATCACTGATGAGAAAGTCACCAAATTTGATTACGATTTATCATTCAGTGCTGACACCTAAAAGAGTTTGAAGCTAGAAGGTTTATGGTGATATGATCAAAACTCCGCCCTTTTTATGCCACCGCACCGTCGAGTATTTGACTGCTTCTTTTAAAAAAGGCATGTTTCCCAGTCAAAATGACCAGAGGTCTGAAAAACCCATTTCTGCATGGACTAAAATATGACAGACACTGACCGTTTCATATGAACGAATTTATCACATTGTTCATGTAGATTTGGCATGAAAAAATTCTGCCAAATGGATTTTGAAGCCTGGCGTTTAATCTGTGACCGATTAAACGAGAAATGAAAGTTTCTTAACAGTGATCACCATGAATAAAACCTGAGTACATTTTTATCAACAGTCCGTGGAATAGAAGTACTCCGGCTCTACAGGACCAGAAAACTTCGTGTCCAAAAATCGACCGAAAATTGCTTGTTTTCAAAGATAGTCGTGGTGCATCTTGATTCAGTATCTGGAGAAAGAGAAAATAGTACAGAAAAATATAATTCAGGATCGGGTATAAAACATTTTTTTTAATAGTTTTCCAAAGTTAAAGGTATGCTAATGCTAATTCAAAATACTTGTCTGGTCTGTAGAGCTTTAAAACCCTAAAATATCGTTGATTATTTTCCGAAGTTTCTAAAAACTAATAGTTTTAACTTCATCTCACGTGTGTATATTTTAGCCAATCAACACACTATTATACTGGCGATAATAACAAGACATTATCACTTTAATAATTTGTAGTATCTATTTTATTGATTGGTGACATAATAAGAATAAATTTTGCACATCTTAAATTGACGAAACCAATGGTAAAAGGAATGTTGTAGAAAGTAAAAAATAATCCATCGAACACCACGCAATAGAATTTTTGCCGAACTGTTATTACAGTTACAGTTCTCGAAGTTCTGTCAAATTATGTATTTTCAATTTATTTCTCTTGTGGTATTATAACTGAAAATTGGCGGGAGACAATGCTCGTAATACTTGACAAAAATGACAGCATGACAGCGAAGCATGAAACTGCATGTGCTTGTGTTTGGTTATGTATTGTACTTGCAAACTTTGCTATTTGTTATGTGATATCGTGATCAATATGCGGAAAGTATGAACCTTGATAATATTTTGCCTGCAAACTCAAAAGCGACAACATTAAGCGGCTGTTATTTTAACCGATGGTGGTATGTTATCTTAAACCTCATTGCTGACAAAATTGTGTAAAAATGTTTGTGAAAAAATACATGGAATGGTGGCCAAAACGTCTTGTTCCTGCAGGTCAATGCGCCTGCATAAGAATTCGCTAACTGGGCTTTTAACTGGTAGTCTATCCGTCACGTTCACCGGACTTGGCTCCAGCTGACTACTATTTATTTCCCAAACTGTAGAAACTTTTAAGGGAAGCAAGTTGCGGAATCTTTAGAGTGCGAGATAGTAGACCAGAAAGAAAAATTGTTTCAAGGGTTAGATACTACAGGACCGCTGTCCATTATAATGTATTCCAAAATTTTAAGCTCTTCTGTATTAAGGTAACAAAAAGTGTTCTTACATAATTTATCGCAGTCGTCCTTAACCAATCCTCTGTTATTTTATCAAATCAAGTCTCCTTTTTATTTTTTAAATACTTTATCGTTTCCCCGCTTCTACTCCTACTTTAGTTTTTAGCTTCCTTGTCCTTCCCCGTACAATATATTTTTCAGCTTCCATTCCTAATGTTTTGTTTTCTAGTTTCCTTCATTTTTTTTCTCTGTAAATATTTACATCTACTTCAACGCACCTGCTGCTTTCCAATAAAATTTCTCTTTTCACTAATTTCTCATTGCTTTCTTCATTCTTCTTGTACTCCATTCTATTATATCTCTTTTTCTCAGTTGTAATCCTTGCATTTTTTTTCTGCATTTGAGTATTAAAACAATGTTACTCGAACCAATGTGCGGCCCTGTAAATGTTCTTGCGTCCTCTACTTCCTGTTTTATCATTACATGGTCATTTGGTTGCTCATTTTTGTTCCCGGTATAATCGATGTTATTTTGAGAATTCTCATACGTACCTATAAAAATGTTCCAAAACTATTTATTCATTTATTTTTCTCAATCGTAATGTTTTTTCCCGTTCATTCATAAACTACAATTGTCCTCTACAATCAACCTTCTTTTATACTTTCCAAATTAGTCATAGAATTGCTCTCCTTCTCCGCGTGAGCGTTCTGTTCTTGTCCTAAATTACATAAACTTTTACTTCTCTTTTAATTATGAATGTCTTTTGTGCTTCTTTCATTTTCCTGGATTTAGTAATGTTTTAACCTGTATTTGCGGCGTTTGATGTACTATGCAAGGCATGGATAGATGTTGCGAAGTCCATTCCTGTTAAGAAAGTATTTACTTTCAAAATATATTTCTTAAAAGCTGTAAAAAGGTTTCCTGTGATATGTAATTATTTTCATTTCACCTGTTTTTGGAGGTAAGTTATGTGAKACT
This sequence comes from Rhyzopertha dominica, assembly GCA_025024175.1. Classification (NCBI taxonomy): domain Eukaryota; kingdom Metazoa; phylum Arthropoda; class Insecta; order Coleoptera; family Bostrichidae; genus Rhyzopertha; species Rhyzopertha dominica. The sequence goes on from QCXZ01000053.1 coordinate 24,466,581, forward strand.
AACTCTTAAGATAATAMATAATTCGTAACATTTAGATGAAAATATTCCAGTCCATTCTGTGGACAATTAAAAMATCTTCATAGCAATGGTATTTATTGCCTCAGCAATTCCACCTGAGATGCTTCGCCAGATATCAAACGAGCAATCCCGCTTACAGTAAACCCACTATATCACGCGCGATCTAATTTTTTTCGCTTGGCAAATGCTGTGCGGCTACTTTCTGGAAAAACGCGAGGAATCCGTATGAACTGGTTTTGTGAAATTGCAACACCGTTTGTCGTTGCCACGGTAAGGCGTAGGAGTACATCTGATACGGTTATTGCACCGGTCCGGCTGCATCAGATTGAAAAAGCTAATGGTGTCGGAAATACAGAGAAACCGGCGTTCTCCTGTTGGGCCTGATTATTTCGACGGTAGTGTCTCCATTTGGTGAAAAAGGAGCACCTGGTGAAGCGTGGGAACATGCCCGAAATTGTTAGGATTTCAGCGAGTTTATAGGTGTTTCAAATTTTGCTTGTATAGTACTTACACTTTTGGTATGGTAGTTATTGGAGAGGACCTTTAATYTACTACTTCTAAACGATATCATATCAGTTTTAAAGTACTTCAAGAAATTGTCAACTACACCTCGTGATTGCTTAACTAGCAGCTGTTGTTTTAATAATAATAATAATAATAATAATAATAATAATAATAATAATAATAATAATAATAATAATTTGTCTTTATTCGTAGTCTACCAATATATCAGAAAGACAAAAGATTGAAACGGAAACAAATTTGTTATCTTACACTAACGAAATGGCGGAGTTCAGTCGCCGCCCAAAGAAGGGCAGCACCTGCTCTTCCACTCAACCAAATTATGAACAGATAAAAGAAAACTATAGATACCAATGAAACTAACTAACAATGAAAAATGTAAGTGTATATGTCTATGTATATAAAGTATTAATTAATACCTAGAAAAAACACATGTTGGACAGATAATAATAATTTTTTGTAAGCAAATCTGAAACTACTCTATGACTTAGGCTTTAGCTGCAATGGGACGGAGTTATACAAATTGCAGGTATTGTAAGAAAGGGAACGCTTAAAGAAACTGCGTTGATGTGCCGGAATCGAAAGTACATCTTTACGCCTAATATTAATGTTATGTAAATCCGTCCGAAATTTGATTTTATTGTAAAGGTAGGGTGGAGTTTTGTTTGAGTTCATTCTATGACACAAACAAGCAAAGTGAAGCCGTCTTCTGTCTGACATACTCAGTCACGGAATCATAATGCGTTTGTGAGTGACATGATCTCCCCTACCACTCCCGTCTATCAAGCGAACACAAGCATTTTATACTATCTGTATTCTCCAGGAACACTTAAAATTTAAACACGGACCAAAAACAGAGTCAGCAAAATTAAACACAGACAAAACCATGACCTCGCAAATATATATATTTTTTTGTTTCAAATTTAAAATGTGTCGTATGTTGTAGATTGCTTTCAGGTTGCAGAAAGATCTATCAACAAGTGAGTTGATATGTGAAACAAAGCGTAATTTACTATCCAGCAACAATCCCAAATTTTTAACGCAACTTACTGTTTCCAGGGTATTATTTTCAATTTGTATGACGAGATGCTCGATTATATTATTATATGCTGAAGGATTTGGAGCACCAAAGAGCATCTTGGATTTTGAAGGATTAGTGCAAGGAAAATGTTCTTCCGAGGCTTTAGATGATTCAAATCACTATTTATATTTTCTTTCATTGCGGGAAGATTTTCTTTATTGAAATAGAATAATATTTGAATATGTCATCCGCGTAGAAATGGCACTCTCCGTGCTTTACAGTCGAGACTAATACAAATGTGTACAAAGTGAATACTAGAGGACCCAAGATCGACCCCTGCGGAACACCACAAGATAACTCTACACGGCTCCGGCAAGGCATTTCCGATCTTCGCAGTCTGGAATCTATCTGCGAAGTAGCTCTCAAACCATGATAAGGCATCAGAAACCAAACCTAAATAGTGCAGAATGGCGATAAGCTATAGTTCAGCGTGTCAAATGCTCTGGTATAATCCAGGAGCACAAACAAACACATTTGACCACCATCCATAGCTGTTAGAATATTATCAGTTATGTTCAACATTGGGTATCAGGTAGCAAATTAAATTTGATAACGTGGTCCATTAACTGCGTGGATATTATTTTCTCCAGAACTTTAGAGAGCACATGCAGTACGCTTATAGCCCGTAGATCCTTATATTTACAGGTGGTGTTGTTTTTAGGATTATGTATCACTAAAGATCTCTTCCAACAGTCAGGGACGACGCTTTCACCAATGCAGACATTGATTATACGTGTCAAATACGGGAGAGCCACAGGAAAAGCGTGAACCAGCATTGTGACATTTATATTGTCGAGACCAGTAGAATTAGATTTGAATGATAATATGATTTTCGATATTTCACTTTCATTAGAGAATACAAAATATAGGGAAGATGCCGTTATTTTACTAKTAGCATAATTATGTATCAATGTAKGCTCGGGGATAAAGTTTTTAGTTGGTAGATCCAAAAGAAATTTGTTGTATTCATTAGGAGAACCCAAATTGGCAGGAATTATTTTTTTTTAAATTTCCACCCAAAGGGAAAMAAAGATAATCATGTTAAGCAGCTTCAGGTCATGATAATATTCGCTATAGATTTTACTTAGATAAAAGATCGTCGAAAGGAAACAGTACGGACCACTGCATTAGTATACGAATTTCTACGGATTGAATTTTATTTTATTATACAGACACGTAGGTAAATGGAGGGTTGGTAAGGTGTGATATAATACAGCAGAAAAACATAAAGTAGTCTAGTACAGCAGTTCTGTATTCTTTGTATCATCGTGGCAGCATCCAAACAGGGACCATACACTGTATCACAATATGAAAAGTGTAATAGCACTAAGGTATCACAAAACAACTCAATTGTGGATTTATTTGGTATGTATTCTTTTGCATATGCGTTTTGAGTTAACAGAAGGCTTACATATACAGCTGGTAAAATGTGATTTAAAACGTAATTTATTGTCAATAGTAAGCCCTAAATTTATAGGTTCATCTACACGTGTTAAGTAATGCCTTTTCCAATGCTCATTATCTTTGCAAATACCATCATAAAAAACTTGTTAGCATTTATAAAGAAATTATGATCTGTAGAAACAGCAACCAATAAAATCAGATCTGTGTTCACCAAATCATTTACTTCAGCAACATAACTAGTTTTGGCACTATAATAAATTAGCGTGTCATCCGTATAACAGTGTACTTTACAATTTTCTGTGAATTTATGTAACTGACTGATGTATATAATGTAAAGAAGAGGATCCAGTATCGAACATTGTGCCACTCCACGATCTAAAATGATGTCTGAACCTTCTGTATGCTATCTCTTACATGACTTTTTATAAAACATATGGAATCATTAATAAAACCGATTTACTCTAATATTGACAACAAACATTATGGTCTATACATTTGAGTAGTCCAAAAGTACAAATACAGAACTTGCACGATTATCAGCAGCAGTGAGTATGTCATCTAATATCAAAGACAAGGCAGTGGTACAGCTATGTTTTGATCTGAACCATAATTGAATTTCCGGTAGCGAGTTATTTTAGTTTGTAAAGCACAACAACTTTTTCAAACACTTTTGACAAGCATGGTAAGATGCTAACAGGTCTTAAATCTGTGTACTCACTCACTCGGGTGTTTTGGGCAGAGGATATACTATTGATGCCTTCAACTGCATTGGAAAATATTTTTGTAATAAACAGCTTTTTACAATGTGTGTTATGAACAATATAACAAACAACAGCATGGCTTTACCATGGCAAAACTCATATTACCAGTCCCAACTAGTTCACTTTCCATAGAACCTAATATTTTGTTTATTTAGTATTTGCTGGTATGCTGGTAAGATTAATTTTATCCTGACTATCTACTGGATATGCTCTAGTACAAAAAGCAGTTGCATTAGCAACATTTCCCTCTTTTATGGAGTTAATAAAGTACTTGTTAATTTCATAAACGTTAACACGTTAACTTTTACATTTCAATCAGTTAACTGTATCCATAAAAATTTACCTTTAATGGCTTTTATTTTATTTAAATAAGTTTCTTTTTCATTTCCAATTGCGTTTTTAGCGTAATTTCGCAAGGATTTATATGATTTATAATCTGCATAGTCTCATGGCGATAAAAAATTTTATATTTTGTCACTGCAGATTCTCTTCATTTGTAATTTAACATTTGATGTCAAACGTGGGGCATATAGCTTTGTGCATTGTCTAAATTTATACCTTTAAAATCCCTATATGTATAAAGTGTGGGTTCTTGTTTTAACATACTTATTATCAGTACTACTAAAGAAAGTGTGTTACGACATCTTTAGCGGCATCGGAGACTTTGTAGCTTTATTTACAAACCTTTAGCCTTTATATCCACTCTGAACTTTGATACCGCAAATGACTTGAATCTGTTAATGATATCGCAAAACCATCTTTCAAATAGGATGTTCAGTTGATGTTTTTGGACCTGGTAGCAGATCTACTTCAAATCCGCTAAGATAAGCTGTATCTGTAATCATTTTTTTAGCATTCATTACTCATAGTTAATTTGCAGTTTTAATATGGTATTCCCTAATAAGGTAACCAAGAATGCGTAAAAACATTTTATAGTGTAATTATGAGTATAGCATATAATTTGGAAACTGGTTGGTCCTTCACGACAGTCAGCTTTTATATTTTGTTTCATGAACTAAAAACCACAGTTACTTGGAGCGTGGATATTGTCACTAGGCTTTCACATAAAAAAACATCGGCAAATTTTACAATAAACGTTGACGTCAGTAGACATAGAGAAGCGACACACCTTTCAATTTTTTATTCAACTTTAATAAAAAATGTGCATAAAATATTTCGTGAGTCAAATTGCAAATTTGCAGATTTATCTTCAAAAATAAATCAATTAAATTTCTTCAAGCAGTCTTCAAGTATTTGAGTAAGGTTTAAAACGTAAGGTTATTCAAAAACATTTGTATGCTTAAGAAAATCTCCGGATAAACAGATCACTAGATGAACAGTCAGCCAATTAGTTTAAAAATTTGCTGGATTAACTGGATCTGTAAAAGATTTACAACGATTAGGCGGACCTCTAGTAGATCAACGTAGAATTACAGTTGTTTCTTGAATATTAAGAATATCAGCACATGTCGGTCCATTACTAGCATTAAATCACAATGTAGCCCAATCTTCCGCTATTAAATTATCCGGATCAGCGCCTACAGTTTTGTAAATAACTTACTTTCCATGGAGACCAGAAACCAAAATTTTTAAATAGCATAATATAATTTTATAAAACCATCTTTTGTCTTAATGGTGTGTTCGAAACAAAGCCTCGAATGGCATAAAAATGCATGTGGATATATATATATATATATATATATATATATATATATATATATATATATATATATATAAGTTGGGGACTATGACGGTCGTAGTTTCTTAAAGATCAAGTGATTCAGGGTATGTCGACCTGTAAGCTACACGTAAAAGAGTACTCTTTTTTCTTTAGCTAAGCTTTCGAATTTATTTAAATTCTTCTTCAGAGCATCTACAATTCAACTTAATTAATACAACAAACTATATGGAACCTTATATATACTTACAGAAATTTGAGGCTATGCGTAAGTTATAAATATGCGCAACAGTGTTATTTTACGAAACATAAGTTTTTTTACCATAAATGACTTGTGTCAAATAAATTAATTTGAATTTGTTTTTTATGTCATTTCCTTTGATAGCAGATATGTGTATATATTACTTAATTGTTGTGTGTCCGATTTTTTATTCATTACATTATTAATTTTGTTGATGTGGTACATTTCCAAGATTAGCCTTTTACTGGTATTAATTTCAGTATCTAATATTTTTACCCCATCCCAATCTATCTTGTGGTTGTTGTTGACCGCATGTGTGGCTAATGCACATCGGTCTCTTTTCATAGAAATATCGCTTTTTTGCAATGATATTCTGTTCTTTACCCACTGAGATGATTGACCCACATATATGCTATCACAAGTGTTACATTTTAAACAGTAAATTACATTGGATTTAAATTTTGTTGGTGTTTTTGATTTTAATTTAGTAAACAAATTCGAACACTTTTTGATATTTCGTCTTGGAATTTTAATATTTTCCAAATTAAATGTTCTAATTAATTTTGAAGTTAGTCCCGTAATATTTGGTAGTGACCCATACTTCTGTGTTAGTACTTGTTTGACTTAAAACTGAATTTCTCATTTCATCGTCCACATTTCCGTTAATCCTAGGACCTACTGTTCCTTGTTCAACATGCATTCCATCACCGAGTGAAAGGCTGCTGGTGGAGTATAATATTTTATTTATAAGGCCTTTTGGGTATGAATTTTGGATTAGTAACTCTTTTAATCTGTTTAAATCTTTTTTTAAGAAAATGGGATTTGAAATTTTCTGAATTCTGTTTTTCATTTGTTTTATAAAATTAATTTTAATTTTAGTTGAATGATCAGACAAAAAATTAATATATCTTCCTGAGGCTATAGGTTTTTGATACCAGTCTAATATTATACGTCCATTATGTCGAATTACCCTAGTGTCTAAGAATTTGTTTACTAAATTAAAATCAAAAACACCAACAAAATTTAAATCCAATGTAATTTACTATTTAAAATGTAACACTTGTGATAGCATATATGTGGGTCAAACATCTCAGTGGGTAAAGAACAGAATATCATTGCATAAAAGCGATATTTCTATGAAAAGAGACCGATGTGCATTAGCCACACATGCGGTCGACAACAACCACACGATAGATTGGGATGGGGTAAAAATATTAGATACTGAAATTAATACCAGTAAAAGGCTAATCTTGGAAATGTATCACATCAACAAAATTAATAATGTAATGAATAAAAAATCGGACACACAACAATTAAGTAATATATACACATATCTGCTATCAAAGGAAATGACATAAAAAACAAATTAAAATTAATTTATTTGACACAAGTCATTTATGTTAAAAAAACTTATGTTTCGTAAAATAACACTGTTGCGCATATTTATAACTTACACATAGCCTCAAATTTCTGTAAGTATATATAAGGTTCCATATAGATAAAGTTCCATATAGTTCCATATAGGTCGACATACCCTGAATCACTTGATCTATATATATATATATATATATATATATATATATATATAAACATTTGATGACGTCATATCTTCGTTATTATAACAGATATTCTGTTTCAATCGTCATCTTCTTTTAAATATATAACGCTTAGTATGAATTTTATCCGCTTTTTATCAATACTCAGTATATGAATAATTGATATATCTTGTGATATAGCTAGATGGATCATATTTGTATGCGCAACAAATGAAACATTGTTCTACCTGTAGATATCTGTAGTACGTACCAAATCCAATCATTCAAAATTGGTACAAATAAATAACATTTGTGTTTTCTTTTACTTATCACCAAAATTTACCGTTTTCTTGCCTGATAAAAAGTTAGAGTTTCGTATCTACTATTCTGAAGAGCAGTATAAAGTTTCTACTAGAATTATAGGCATCACGTATTTCGTAACCAGGTAGACATGTTATGGTGACATTTTTGAACTTTTCGAGAAAGTCCAAATCCAATATAGACTAGTGAGCTAAGTAGAAATTTACATAGGTTCTTTGCAGAGAATACGACAAATCCCAAATTACAAGCTTTAGAATTTTGTCAAAGTGCTGCCATTTGGCAATGTCGTTCGTAATCACGATCGTGATTTCGTAATCTTGTCGGTATTCGTTAGCAACAAAGCATCCGTTGTTTGACTCACTGCTCGCTCGGTCGATTAAACGAATTAAACATCAAATTACCTTCTATCTCGTTAAGTGAAATAAAATTACGGCAAATAATACCGAATTACGTGGGGCAGTTAAGTGGCGGAGACCGTGTAGCTGTCAAAGTCAATATTATTATTTAGCATCATTAGATACGAACACCTTGAAGTTTCGCATTAAATTGGATTGCAGACGAAATTATAGTATTACCATTGTCGGAATCCCGGTTGTGGCCTTTTCTCTACGACTGTAATGGTCTTCGGCTAGAAAAGCGATTTTGTTTCTCAACTTGCGACCGCAGAAAATATGAAATGAATATTGAATTACCCAGTTCGGATGCAATAAAAACAATTGATGCGTTTCTTGCCTATTTTTTTTACCACCGATGCGACCTACTTTTACAAAATTGCTGGGTCGGTCATTGCAATGAATTTTCGAACGATTCCTCTGCTTTGATACGCCTTACTTTCGTAACTGAATCTGGAGCACCGCAAATTTTTATATACACCACAGTTTTCCAATCGTTGAAGTGCATTTCTTGGATTCAAATTTAATTCCCAATCTTAAAAGAGCTCTACTGGATTGAAAAAGTTGAAAACTAGTCCGAAAACCGTTCAGTGTCTTGTTTAATTGATCTATTATTCAACTAATTCAGTGCAACTCATGTTGTGCATTCATAAATCAGGTAGCACTGGTGATAGCCACTGGAGCGTTGACCTGTATTTTCTGATCTTATAGTTAAATTCCGAAGGTCAAAATGAAGACAACCAAAGGTACAAGTTTAGGCTGGCAATGATTAAGATGCTAGAGCTTCTAGTACAACCAATGGCCACACACGTTAGAAACAATAGGGAAGATTCTCCTACGAAAAGCAAACAAAATATACGAAAGCTTTTTTTTTCAATTTAGCCACAATCGACCAGTACATATCTGGAAAACATAATGTGACAATAGAAACTGATCATCAGCTACTATACACAATATTTAAAAGACCACTAACCACTGCACCAAGGAGGATACAAAAGATGTTGATGAATTTGCAAACATACAACATGAAAATAAAATATAAAAAAGGCAAGGAAATGTGTATAGCCGATACTTTGTCAATTGCACCAGAGATTGACAGTGTATACAAAATAGAAGACGATGAAAAAGCAATCAAGAAATAGAAACGTTCAATCAATTGGAGTATGTAAGAGTCTCAGATGAAACAAAAGCTGACACAATAGGAAGAAGAGCTGCAGTCCTAGAGAACTATAGTTGAAGCAGGATGGCCAACAAACAAGAAAAATATACTGCAAACTATACAAAAATATCGGACACAGAAGGACGAAATCAGTTTATATGATGGCATGGGCATGTTGCTAAACCGAGTAATAATTCCTACAAAACTAAGAAGAAAAATACTGAGAAAATTACACACATCTCACCAAAGTATAGAATACACACAAAGGGTGGCCCGTGATACAGTGTTTTGGCCTTGCATTTCGAATGACGTAAAAGAAACGGTATAAAAATGTAACACATGTATAGAAACTGCAACAAATTAACAGCAACCAAAAATGTCACATCCAGTCCCCACTCTTCCATTCCAGAAATTAGCATGGACATTGAGGAAACGGAAATAAATGGGGAGAAAATGAGACTCCTTATAACAGCCGACCGTTACTCCGATTTTTTTGAAACCGATAACAGTAATAAACTTATGCAGGAAGAACGTTGCGAGACAAGGGATTGCCTTAATGTGTATAACCGACAACAGAACGACATTTGCGAATTCTCAATTTAAAAAAAATTTAAAAATCCTGGGCTATTGTTTACAAGACATCAAGCCTACATCACCAACAAGAAAACGGAAAAACGGAAGGGACAATAAAAATAGTAAAACGACTGCTGATATAATGTAATTCGCAAAGTGAGGATTTCTACAAATAAGCGTTACTAGTTTGGAGAAATACACCAAATAAAACTGTATTGAGTCCAGTACAGAGACTTTATTCCACAAGAACAAGAACCAATATTCCAGTGATAAAAAACTATAGGAACCAAGGGTATATACAGGAGTCCCGAATAGAATTGAATAACAAAGAAACAAGACCAAACAGTACCACGACCGCAAATCACTACTTTTACAGACAAAAAGTGTATTTTATGAAAAATATAGAATGTAATAAATGGATTCTGGGCGAAATTGTGGAACAATATTACCCACGGTCATATATAGTAATATATAAAAACCAGCAATAGGAATAAAGAAAAATCCCAACAAGACAAGAAAGAAGAAGCAACCACTTTAAGACCAAAAAGAAACCGACAGCTACCACATAAATATAAAGATTACTTTATGGAAAAAGATCTAAAACAAAAAGAGAGAGGATGTTATAATAGTGGCATTAGACACGACAGTCAAGACAGCACGACTCAATAGACAGCCCGACAGTGCCTTGACAGTTCATGTACTAATTTGAAGTCTTAATAAACTTGCTGTTCATTACGAAGCCCATGAATTATTGTTGCACAGCATAACATAACACAGTGCGTACAAATTTGCAATAATTGATAAATTTAGTACCTATATTTTTACACCAAATTAGACAAGTTATGATATTAACATCTTGCACTACGAAAGTGCAAGGGAAGAGAAATAACCTATTGAAGAAAAACTTAAAAAAATCTTGATCAGAAATGTGTGTGCGGAATTATTAAATATATCAACTTAAGTAATGCATTAGTTAAACTGTTTAATAGCCATGAAATCAAGTATTACACTCAGAAGGCACGGAAATATACATATCTGCAAAGTCCCCGGTACCAGATAACGGAGATCTGCAAAACAGTAGATTAAGGCAAAGTTAATATTTGATATATCTAAGGCAGTTATGCGAATCCTTTCAAGGCTATTGAAGTATATAATATATTGGGGATTCCAGATATGCTATGCAAAAAGAGTTAAAAATTTCCAATTCTTAAGTTCAGAGCAAATTCTAAGCACAAATGCAAGACTATTATTTGCTTTTCAAATAATATAGAAAATATGCTTATTAAACAGCATCTTCGTATCAAATACAACACCCAAGTCCCTTACTGAATTAACGAAGTTTAACAAACTACTATTTATACAATAATCTAATTTTGTAATGCTCTTATTCCTTGTAAATGATATCGCGGAACATTTATCAATGTTAAAAAAACTATTATTATTAAGTTATTATTACTATTAATTAAAAGTATCTAATAAAGACTTTTTTTACAAAAGACGCGTTTTGTTTTATTATTGCGCCAGTCGATGGCTTGCTTTCCATTTCGGAATAGTGCTGAGCATCTCATTTTCATAAACTGTATCTAAGAAAAAAATAATTTTACAAGTAGGGGCGTGCATTTTGATTTGACATTAGATTTGCAGTAAGACCATCCGCATTATGAACAAAAAAGTCATGGGTCAGTTATTACGTCATTATTTTGGGCAATAGTGATTTTTTTATACTTTATGTTTAACATTCTTTTTTTGCCGGTCCTATAATATTCCGTATTGCTTTTGTTTTTCATTTAGATATGTTTATTATTATTGCATTTATACGCTTTTTATACACTGAATGTTATTTTATATTTCACAATTGGTATTGTGAAGTTTCTATATTGACTACTGTGGACGTAGTTTTATCGGTATTCGCATAGGTGAAGCCCTGGCGAAGGAACTAAGCAGTTCTGAAAGCTTGGCACCGAAATAAGGTTGTTTATTTGTACACAGCTTCGAAAAAATTAATATGACAAGGCACAGCATGTTGACATTTGCCTTAATAACATAAAACAAGTAGTAAAGTAAAAAAATATAATTGACAAACTGACATTAAATTAATATGACATTTACAATTTTGATATTAATACAAAATGTTGATGTTATCGAAGTCAAAGGTGTGATTACTTAGTTCTAAACCTACAAAACTAAAGAAAAATAATTATCAAAAGGACTCTAATAAATAAACATCTGTATAATAATTTATGGTTATCTTCTTTAGAAGGGGTGTAGATGAACACCACGTCACCATTTATTAAGTAAGGCTACTGGCATATTATTAGATTCGGTTCAAATTGCTGCTGGGGCACATTTCCAATACCATCTTTGGAGAGGATTAGAGGAGATCATTATGAATCAAACCATGCTGTTCTTTAGCGACGAACTGTAATTGCATGACGTGTAGACAACTCCAGTTTATCATAACAAAAAAATTGTTAGATCTGTGAACTAACGTACCTCAAACCACCAGTGCATTCGTTATACGGTATAAGCCACTAACTGAGAGGCAAATCATTATGAGGAAGTAAGTACACTTATCATAGTTCATTAACCCGTTCGTTACGAAAGATATCCAGCCTCCGCATTACACCTTATTACAGAATTCATTTAAATTACATATAATTACGTCTTACATATATCCAACCAAGCCGACTACTCCAGTTTTTCACCCATTAAAATGACACAATATGTTTTACGAATGGCCAACCGTGCTGCGTGGTAAAATTTTGCATAACGGCAAACAATAAAGTTATCAAGCCGCAATACTGATTGCTTCATCTCCCCGCAAAACTCCACCATGTCCAAATACATACGTGTTGATATAACAAGGCGTATCTGGGACCGATTTTTTTCGGGCCTACTTTGACCCAACGGGGTTGCTAAATTGCGGGTGCAACGCCTTTCGTAACATTTTTTTCCGGAGATAACACTGATATGATCGGCCGTAATCGATACGGCGATTCGAGTGGCGATGGTTGCGAGAGGTAACTAATTGTCGCGGTGGAAAAAAAGCTGCAACGTCTAAACGTTGGAATAATCACTATAATCGATGGCCGCAAGAAATCCAAGGCGCAATTGGTGTTACTGTTGCTTCCTTATATAATGCTTTGTTGAAATCTAATTACTTTGGAAATTTTACTGGCGGTAACAGTAAACGCGAACAGAAAGAAGCGTGAAAAGGTTTATCAGATGACGCCTGCGAGGAAAGGTCATCTCCTCTGGGATTCAAGTCACGTGTCTGAAAATTCAGAAGCGAGCCCTGATCTTGTCTTCGAGACTTTAAGCCGAAACCGGAACTGCTTTGTATCTTAAATTGATACTTCGGTCTAAGCGCCGAATTACTACCCAAAAATCCCAACTGTGAATAAATGTGTGAATAAATACACAATTCAAGACCTAGATTAAGGATGGTGAACTATTTGGGAAATAATAATCTGAAAAGTACTTTATTTTCTACGTAGCTTGCTTGAAGAAGATCTAGTTCCGCTCTGTGATCTTCCAATGTCATCATAACATGTGTTTCACGAAGAAATAGACAGTTACAACTGACAGCTTTTATTTTTCTAACTAAATTACAATTTGTCATTCTATAATACAAAATAAACGTATTTGAATGAAAAGTCCAATTATTTAAATACAGACAACATTAAAAAGTGTATGCCTCCCTTGAAGACGGTTTATCTCAAGAATCTGGATAGAAAAAACAAAATCTTTAAATGTTGCATAGAATAAATGTTTAAATTAAGAAATAGAACTATACAGGGTGTTCCGCATTATGTGGGCAACTTCTCGGAATCTGAAAACAGATGTAAAACTAACGCAATTTTACAGTATAGCCTTTTTTTTGAAAAAATATCTGTTAGCGTCAAATTTTGATTATCATTATTATTTGAAAAGGAAGCCGTTAAAATGCTGCGCACATATAATAATGAGTGTTTTGGGAGTCGGGAGCGATTTCTATAATAAAAAGTTTCAATTATAGGAAATCATTCAATGCAAATTTTAATAGACTGTTATGAATTATTGTTGATTATTTTCTTTTGCTTTTTAAATTAAATTAAAATGTAGCACAAATAATGTAATATATTTTCAAAACATCAATGTAACAGTAACAGCTAACAGTTTTAGACGTATGAACAAAGACTACCTGCTTTTCTTTACAAAGCCCAAAGACTCAAAGAAATGAAAATAAAATACTTAACCGTTCTAAAGTTAAGGGTTAAAATGAGGGGGTTGCCCCTCAAACATTAATTTAAAAAATGTGAGCATCATTTTACGGTTTTCACTTCAAATAATAATAACCAAAATTTGATGAAAATATATCAACTGGTCTAAGAGATTTATTTGAAAAACTATTTATCTACCCTCATGTTTAAGGTGAATATCAAAGCTATAAGTTAACGTTTTCTACTACATTAGTGATATAGTTATTTATGTATTAACGCAGCTGTCGTAAAATAAACTATTGTCAATTGACTGAGAAACTATTGGCAAAACAAAATTTTGCCTAGTGTTAAAAATTCAAATAAATACATAAAAGCGTGTTTAGGTATCTGTACTATATTGCATACATGAGACAAGACATCGTTCACCAAATTGAATAAAATTCTGTTTATAAAATAAGGTCTTTTTGTTAATGCGTCATCTTCTCATCTCATTTCTACAAAATAGGAGCACTGAAATGTTAATTTAATTATGTATTGTGCAAATCTAGTGAGACTGTACAAATGCAGCTATTTGCGCATGTCTCGTGTTTCGCAGCAGATTTTCTGTTGGTAACAGTCCTCAACAGCCGTGGTTGGTTCAAATCAATTATACGGCTTGTATTTATTTACGTCGAACATCAACAACATTAAACAACATTAAAGAAGATGGAAGAAGGAAAGTCGAAAATTTAACAGCAACTATGGAAGAATGATGGATACTAACAGCAGAATCGGATAAAAATTAGTATAGGAGTATAAGACATAGTTTATTGAAGAAAGAGTCGTCTTTCTTCATTAAATATATGCAAGGTAAAAGATATATTCAACTCGTAATACCATACCAGAAAGACAGATTGGTTTAGATTTAAAAAAATATGGCCAAAATTTTAATAAAGCACATTTCAGCACTATTTGTTAGGAATTAATAAGATAGCAAGCCAGGGAGATAAACAGGCAAAAGTGGTCATATATAATGTCACGAAAAGGATACACAATATCAATGAAATAAATCAGTTCTCTATGAAGTCTTAAATAACTACGGGACAGACTTGAAATTTATAAAAACCTCAAATAAAATAAGTAAGGAAGAAGAGATTTGGGAACTATAACGACTGACTTAACCTGTTACTGTTGAAAGACGCTATAATTGCAAATTGTTGCACAAATGCTTTGACTGTTAAGAGACACATGAGAGAAGTTTGGATAGCAATCGCGTAATGAATATAGCTAAATTAAGGATATTATGCTCAGGAATGTAAAGCTCGAGATTGGCTTGTGAAAAAGTTTAGGTATAGATATCTAACTTTACCATTGTTAAAGCGATCCAGTGATATATTAATTGTAATAAGCACAATTAAAATAAAATAAAATATTCAGACCATAATATGCGTTGAAGGAAAATATTTGGCAATGATTTGTATACTAATAACGCAGTTTCTACATCAGCGAATGTAATTTTATGTTGAAAAAGGAGAAACAGTGGGGATCATGTAACGAAGGAGATTCGCAGAGATAACTGGTTTGTTTTAATTTATAAAGTAAAGAAAGGATAACGCCAGAAAAAAACATATATCAAAGTGACCTATAATGTTGTAAACAAAGTTATAATAAAATGTCTTTTTTACGCCGGACATTAGAGCAATTGTAACAGATGCAGACGTCAAAAACCTTTCGCGGCTTGGATCCAATCAATGAAAATAATAAGACGTACACCGTCCTTATGGTTAGTGGAGGACAGTTTCAAGTTTAGAATGGTTTCGTTTGGATTCTTCAATATGCCGCTAATATAACAATCGAAGCCTAGTTGGTGATCATAGGATATCAAGCATTTGTCGTATTAAAATACACGTGCATACTTTAACTTTTTGGTGGAAGAAATAGCAGTAGGTATCGGAAATATATAAATTAATTTTACTGAATTTGTAAGGCATGGAGTACGTTAGACAAATAATGGGGGTTCAAATGTATAAGAACTAATAGAAACTGGTTAGTTTATAAAGGCATAAATACAAAATAGGCACGTAGACTAGATGTTACATCCGAATTGTAGTATTTTAAACGCGATTTATTTCTGAACTAACCTAGATGTCGGCCAGTTCTTGATAATTTAAATATACTAATGCCCGCATTTATATGAATCTCAATAAATACTACATACAGCCAGCTCCCACGTGAACTGTGTGATGTGAGACAGTCACGCGTAATCCCCTTCGTTACGCAACAGTTAAAAGCACAACGCGTGTTGTGTCTACAGACGCGAAACAAGACGAGAAGGAATTCAGATACGTCCCATATTCGCGAGCTCCCGCTTTAAATTAAACCCAGATACCGACGTACTGATAGAAAGGCTAATGAACTAGAATGATTCAACAACTTTAATGGCTTTTGATTAAAATCATAAATAGCAAAATCAGAATGTGTAACTTTTCGGTTTCACTTTCAGATACTAATCGAGATAAGGAGTACGACAATTACGATATTCAGAATCGCAGGGCGTGAGGGTCGCAGACTGACCACTTCAAATAATCGAATGGACGGAATGCCACGATACGCAGTTTGGGTATCGCTAACAATGGCCGGTGACATTAAGCCGCACAGCTGGAACCGTAGGMATCAAAGTGGGAAGCCTTGTAAAACAACCTCCAAGCGCTGCTAGATCCAGATCTGTTAAACAATCGACATACTCAGCAAAGGAGCTGAACAGAAAAGATCATTGCAAAAAAAATGAGTACTGTAGCGACCACAAATAGGCACCAAAGTTTCCTGCCCTTTCCATGAAGAATATAAAAATAAAAATAGTATAACTGTTAGAGGTCGTCTTTCGTACAAAAATGTAATGTAGGCGTCTGCAAAGAATTATTTATCCTCTGCCAGTTTTTAAACTTCCACTACGAGATGTACAGGTTCCCCATTAGAAGGGAGGACGATGCTAATGGCATAGTGTCGTCTACAGCTTTTATTCTCGCATATACATCGCCTTCCTTGACGAATATAAGGAAAGCCATATATGCCATATTTTCTGAATTTGTGCTAAGAAGATTTGAACCGAAACAGCTGTCCGAAAATTGTTGTGATGAAGGCAATATGGCAGCTAATACTGTTATTATGCTGAGAACTGCACTCTCTGGATACATAATTGTTGCAACCTCTATAGGTTTTCAGACGCCCACTACAACCGTTCGGAGTACAGGTTCCCTACGGGGACGGTGGGTGACACTGTTAAGTGCCAATAAATGGTACAATGTCTCCCACAATTATTATTCTTCCACACACATCACCTGCCTTGGCTCTATAAGGGAAGCCTTTGCCATGTTGTCTGCATTCGTGCTATATAGCTGTGCCGATGAGACTTTATAAATCGAAGCAGCTATTCACAGATTGTTCTGATGCAGACAACATGGCATTGACTAACATTACCAAGAGAACTGGAAATTTATAAAAACCATAGGTACTGGGTAGGTGGAAGCTTATACTGAAATGCAGAAGAGTAATAACACAAAAAGTAGTTATCGAGAATATCCCTATAATATTGCTTTTAACGAAGATTATTATGTTTCCAAAGGCAAAACATTCGAAGAAAACCAGGTGTTTAAAGCGAAATTGACCATAATGCTAAGAAAGAAGCTAAAGAAGTCAAAGAGAAGACTACTGTGATACTATTATACATTTTAATAAAAATAATAGTTTGAGATAAAGCTTCATAACCAGGTACGATAATCTAACAGAAGGATATTTTTAAATTCGAAGCAAAGCACAAAACAAAGGAGCTGGACAATTGTCTCAAGGGGGTTAACATCTAGGAATGACAAAGGCCAATGAATAAGAGAAGGCAGATTTATGGGTGGAGGAGAAAAAGAGTTCAAACTAAACCAACAAAAAGAAAGCAAAAAAAACATTAAGTAAAAGAAGTGACTGAATAGATCAGTAGCACTACAGAGACAGAGAGATGACTTTTGTAAAAAAAATTCAGTAGACGATACTTGGGCAATCATTTTGATCATTAGATCAGAAAGTGAAAGTATATATTTTGTGTAAATTCACTACAGAACCCACATATTCAAATTTCTAATTGAAGTCAAGCTTTTAATATTCTATTGTTGCAGAACATTCAGCACATTGCTATGCGTCGTGCAGTGAAGCGCCTGTCCACATGATGCTGTAAACCTGATTGACGTACATCTGGGTTAACAAATGAAGAWCGGCCGGTCTTACCCGTCTCGTTTGCGGTTAAAGGTCAGTTGTTTGTGTTCTTGTTTACAGAATATCAAGCCGATCGACTCGTGTGATTCTCACGACAGACCTTTTAACCTAAATTGCTGAAGACTGCCCAKACGGGAACAGTGAATCTCCGCTGGTAAATTATGAGAAAGGCTACAATAAGCAGAAGTTATATAATAATTTTTTGACTTTTAATGTAGAATGTAGGTGTTCTTTCAAAGTTGGATCCATATTCTCTTCTAGTGCAGTTGGCGTGTAGTTGAATAAAAGCTTCTTATTTTAACTTTTATTCAACTAGGTGTTCTTTTTTGTATGGTCTCCATGATCTTCAAAAACTACAACAATCCCTAAGGTACCCGTATATAACTAAGTACAGTCGTTTAGGAAATCAGTATAAGATACCAATACAAAAGGATACCAGAACCTTTGAAGAACAAATTGAGAAAACTGAATATCAGTCGTTGACAACAATTTCACCTGCCACTTGATTCAATAATCGCGGATAAACTAAAATTTTTCTTCTTAATATGTTGCATTTCCTCACATATACAATACGAAAACAACAAAAGCAGCAATCTAAATCTAACCTTAAAGTTTCATAACCTTTACCTCCTTAAAGACTAACCAGAAGAAATCGACCTTACTAACCAAAGGATGTTGAAAATCGTGCTATCTTTTTGAAAATGTCGACAACTATTGTAAATCGATCGCAAACCCAAATAATTTGTTAAGGGATATCTATAAATAACAAGTGTTAGATATAATTCATAAGCAGTAGCTTTCAGGAAATTACAAAATTTCGATGTGAGTGTTCACTAGATATCCTCGCATGTAGTTTATTGGCCTGTTATTAAACTGGTGGATTATATATCTGAGCATAACTGATAGTTTTAGAGGGGCTTCCCAGAATTGCAGAGCGGTGCGAGTAATCACTGAATATCCTTGCATGTAGTATATTGGTTAACTTGGTATGAAACTAGTGGATAATGTTTCTGAGTATTACTTATATATTTAAAGAGGATGTGTGGTATTGCAGTGTGCTGTGAGTATTGATTTAATAAATATCCTTGTATGTAGTATAATGGCTTAGTATTAAGATATTGGATGATGTATCCCAGCATTACTGATAGTTTTAAAAATGCTATCATCTCTGTGGTGTACAGACTGTTTAGTCATAAGCTACATTGATGTAGTCAGCTCAGAAACTAAACCATAATAGAATAGAAATAAAGAAGTGACGACATGAAGCTATTGAGTTGTTACAGCAGTGGCAGTTGATATAAATATTGAGGAAGTAGCTTTTTCGAGCTTCTTTCCGGTTAAGTATTGAGTATTCAAGCACCGCAAATAGATGCTGACTTTTTTAAAATAAAGTATGTATTAATTTGTATACAGCTTTTAGTAGCTATAAGAGGAATGAATGTGCAGCAGTACAAATAATTAGATTGTAGGATCATGTAGTGTGTGATGGCCTGTGTTGTTTATCAGTATATGTATATTGAAAGACCCTATAAAGGATAGTTGATACTAGTACTTGGATATTCATTCTTTTTTTCTTTATAATAGTTTTGTCGGCAAGAGGCCAAACTCCATTTGCTGGTCGAGCACTCGCCAGCATTGTAAGTGTTTAGCTATTCACGTTACATAATATTTGTTAAGAGCTAAACATCATCATCGTTATTGACGGGCAAAAACATACCTAACACCAGTAACTGTTGTAATTGCTCAGAAGTACGACAAGTATAGCTTAAGTGAAACTACAGCCCATTGTTTTAGTAAGGACAGGTAGCATCCTTAAGCCTCTGCTGTTTACAATGTTCGCTGTATATATGGTAATCGTAGTGAAACCCAGTATGTGGAATATTCGCAAGCCTTCATATCCTATTCCCCGATTGATAATAGTATGAATATTTACCTGCGAAATAAAGCCTTTCAGTGTAATATAGTATGATCAGAATGTTTTCCTTAATAAATTTAGAGAAGACTGTTCTTTATTTAGATGTGACAAATAGGGTCATGTAAATGGCGATGTGTTAACTTATTTCTATTATTATTTTTCAATCTCTAGCTAATAAATATACAGAAAACATTTTAAAAAAGTACAAAAATGCAGTTTATATTTTGTATTCAGCTATAAATACAGATAATTATCTTTAAACTTAAAAATAGAACATTTTGTAATGCATAAGCACTAAGCATGATTGTATTGTTTTTAGTGTGATTGATATTATTCAAAATAAGCTTACAACAAAACGCGTTTAGGATACAAGTAAAAGAACTGTTCCAGCTGAATCTTAATCTTTTGTGTCAACTATACTGGGTATTCCACGACGAGTTTTCATTAGAAGAATATCGGGAACCAATAAAAACAACTTTCTGAGTTATAGTTTCCTGCAGGGTTCATCTCATTTGAGATATTTTCAGGTTTCGGCCACTTCCGGTCATAACGGAAGTTGATAGCAACTTTGTTAATTTAGATAGAACACCCTGTATATAATGGCAGCTAGGTGGCTTTGTCGTCGTGTCAGTATAATGCTGACAGATGGCATTGTCATCATTTAATGTTCTAATTGCATCATACCAAGCCTTTGGTATATGTATAAGGCAAAACCAGTTCTACGCCATGCTGTCTGCACTAGATCTGAGCTGCACTGGTGAGCTATAATGATAACGAAATAGTTTTACCTGCAGTTGGTTGCGGTGCAGGCAGCATAGCATAGACATGCATTTTAATGAAATAAGAGAGTTATTATTTTTTTTCCAAAATTTTCCAAATCATGATGTACATGAAGACGTATTTGAATAATAGTAGCATACTTTTGTCTTTCTCATTCAGGTTTATATTATTAAGGACTAGCATGGTGGAAACTAACCTCTTGAAGAAAATATGTGGTGCTAGTTTTTTCATAAGTGTTCCGCATCATCCTCTGAAGTTGGATTTAGAATCTGCGAGTTGTATTTTTACGTTGATTATATTGCAAGCATTCATTTGTAGGTAATCTTACAATGTAATGCTACTGTAATAATAAAAGCTGTTGTTTGGTTACCCAATTGACCGTGCAAAATGTAAGCTCTTAATCGCAGTACTTGTAAGAAGACCAGAGTATTACTGTATCAAACATTATAATACATAAAACAACAAGAATGAGATTGATATTATATTATGAAAAAGCGTAAAGGATAAAGACACTGCATGTCCTTGCTTTCACAGATCGCCAGATATTTTGCCCAAAATAGAAGGAGTGTTTCAGGAAGCGGTAGGTATTTTTGCTGAGCTATTCAATTTGATCACATTACCGAGTGCGGTTAGAAAAAGCTATATTGGCTCGGAATACCTTGCAATATATCATTACCTCGAACGGAATTATCCATTTCCAAACAGCGAAGCATTTTCCACACCCGAAGCGCTAAAAAATTAGATTATCATCATAGCACCTCAACAATGTTTACCCAAAACCGCAGGATTGCATCCGATCGTCCATCCCGCCTTTCGACTGCCGCACGTCGTCGGCGATCCGAAGAAAATCTAATAAACTATAGCAAACAATTCAAGGAGCCGCTCTGCGGTTTTGTGCAAGATTTCTCGATAGGTGTGTGGTAACTGCAGATTTTTTTGTCGTTCTCAMTGTCGCMGGGCGGTTGCGGACGTCAGGGGAATACGCAATTTAGAAAACAAGTGAAGTGTGTTACGAAAAATTACGATCGCCGGGCAATTATTTTCGTTGACTCATCTAAATCGMGGCGGTCAGCGGAAAGCCTTCGGSCGMGGGGAAATGTCCGCTTTTTTGCAATTAAGCGGTTGGTGCGTTGGTGGAAGTCATCTGGTGACAGGAAATTGGGAAAAACGGAATTAAAAAATATATTGCGTGTCATGATTTAACACGCTGTATTCGTGTTGACGTTAATTGTCATAAAATTATAATTTCCAAAATGTAACATAAGTATGATCTATAAGAAAATATAACAAATTGAATACATAAGTACGGCAAAATGTTCAATTTGCCTGTTCTATCTAAATTAATATTAGTTTTGCAGCATAAAAACTGAGGTCCAGTGTCGAGTCTAGGCCATTAGACAGACGCCTTCGTGCCTTCGAATACACAATAAGTACAAATTTCATCAGACGTACATATCAAATATGGCTAGTAACATAAAATGAAATATAAAGTATTAATTATTATATAAATGGCATTAAACTAAATAACAATGAAATAAAACAAAAAAGTCACAAATTATTTTTTGCGCTATAAAATGCTCTATGATTGTAAAACCAGATAACACTAGGCGACATCTAATGGGAATATGGTATCTAATTTAGTTCTGTTGCTTAATACTTAAAATAGAAAACAAAAATGTTTCATCACGTCACACTTTGGAGATTTCACGACCATGTATCTCGAGTGTTTTTATTTCAGATATTAGCATCGTCGAATTTAGAAAAGAAAAAATCAAGTAACTGTGTGTTAAAAAAATTGACATAAAGTGCATAAATGTCACAAAAACTGAAAACTGCAGTGATGTGATGTTACCTTTCCCCCTTTCGTCATTGTATCAATATTTTTTTTAAATATTTGAGGTTTATAAAAACACGGGTGACCGGAAACGTTTGTGTTGCTTCCAATATTTATGGTCAAGATGGAAATCAAGACAAAACTTGGGTTGTAAATGTACGTTCTAAATCATATTATGTAAATTTCTCGGAGGTTCAAAAACAAAAAGACACTTATATGCTATTTAGTCAACCTGTAGTATGGATTGTTTCTTTCTGCCTGACAAAAGTGACGGGATATGCCAAGAAAAATCAAATATGCCAATGTTACATCCGTAGAGAGGGTCTTGCTGAATTTCTTGAACCACAATTACGTGATTTCTTCTATACACTAGTCTAGATACACGTAACAACTTCACTGTAATGATAATCACAGTAACAATGTAAAAGCAAGAACGTAGTACTAGAACACATTATGAACTTAAAATCTAAAATTTAAAATAATTATTTGATTCCTGTTTATGCTGCTGATTCTTGATGGTTCTCCAAATGGGATGATAATACTCTACCGGAAATAATAATAATAACACTTTATTCTTTAAAGCCTTTTACACCACAGAACAAATCAGGAACACAATTGAGTTGTCTTACATATAACATACATACAGTGCATGATTGCAAATACCTTAACAGTCACATAACAGATTAAAATCGACTGATGCAAAAGAGTACGGTGCTTCAACTATTAATAGATGTTTTAGTCTTTTTTTAAAGAGTCTAGTAGGCAGCATCTTTAGTTTCATTGGAATGTTAGTATATATTTTAGTTATCTGCGTCTCAACATTTTGATGCACTGGAGTAAATTTAGATTGCGGTATTTTCAATTTTACTCCATCACTGCACCGCGAGTTTCGTAGTTATGATGAACTTCATGGAGGCGCATCACTTCATCATAATAAGCATGAGAAAAACACGCACATTCCAGTATGAAGGTTCCAGGTAAGGTAAGTAGGTTTTTTTCTCTAAACACCCTTCTGCATGACGCCCATCTTCTCATGTGAAACATCGCACGAATACAAGCCTTCTGCAGTCTGAAAATTCTAGGTGCTTCCGCAGAATTACCCCAGAAAATAACACCATACTTTAGGCTAGAGTGGACGTATGCATGATATGCTGATAGCGCTGGTGGTACTGGATACTACTCTGAGAGCATAGACAAAGGAACTGGTTTTTCTTGCCAAAAAATCAATGTGGGCCCTCCAATTTAACTGATGGTCCATAACCACTCCAAGAAACTTCGAACTAGCGACAGACTCGAGAACAGTGTCCCCATATTCCACGCAGATCGAAGAAGCTCTCCCGAAGGAGAAGTTTAGCAGGTGTGGTCTTGGAAATATTGAGTTGTAAATTATTACAATCAAACCAACGGTCACATCTCTGCAAGAAATTTTCTCCTCTTGTGTATTAGTTTCTTTTCTTTTTCATACATTACGACTATCACAATTTTTTTTGGCTGGAATCGTTTCCATGATTTTCTGGTTTCTGTACAATTATTTTGCACGGTACTTTCTTACTTACTGTTTTTGCCACTATGATTTCTTCTTCCAGCTTTCCCTTATTTTTCTTGCACGGTTTTTGTTTTCTTGCGGGGTAATGTTCTCGCCGTATATTTGGTGAATCAATGCGCTTTGAAGGCTGTTGCCGTCACTTACACTTTCACTATATGCACCAACAATAAACACAACACAAGAACGCAACACATAGTTGCATTTCACTTATTTGTGAACATGCCGGTTTATCTATGTTTTACCCTCTTGAACATTCAACAGCCTGATATCTCGGTCCAGGCTATTATGCAAAAGAGGTTTCCTAGAAGCGGAGCCGTTTTGTATCACTTTATACCTGTTAAGGGTGTGCTATTTGCCACCCAACAACGCGAGAGGTAAAATTTCCAAGATGCTGCTACTAAAGGAAAAAAGAGATCTCTGATTTTGAATTTGGAAGCATGTTATTGTTCGTGTGAGATAAATTAAGTGCCTCTTATGTACACTTATACTAATAAGACTCAGCTGCTTATCACTTATATCACCGGCTAATGTTGCGTCACTCCTTCTGGCTCTTTTGCTGGCCAACCCAGCACACGACACACGGTACATACTTGCACTAATCACAGATTCACCATTCACATTTAAGTAATATGTGTCTTTTTCAAAATTCTTTATTACAATTGTTACATTTTGAATGTTTGTTTAAGCCCTTGACGTGAAATTTATTTATTTCTATCTAAATTTGGATGATGAGGTTTTTGAATCCACTTGTAATTTGGGTATGCGGCAAAATATGGGCTGTGAATAGGGAAGCTTTTTTAGCTACAGTCTATATTTCGAGCACAATAATTGGGTATTATCACTTTTTTTGAAAATTACTTAAAATGAATCTTGAAGTGCATATATTATAACGTACGCCATGTTAAAAAAAACAAAAAAATATTTGTAAGTGGAGAATTTCAGGTCCGAAATTCGAATCTTAGGAGTCACCGCCAAAACGCTTCTATCCAAGGTTATTCAACTCGTGATGTCAAGTATCACGTAAACATTACCGAGGAGCGTGCTGTTTAATGGTGTAGTGTCATTCTTGTATTGGAAAAGCTTTTGTGTGGTGTTTATTGAAAGGACGGTGTAAGAATCGCACCAAAAAGTGACCCAGATGTAAACGAGCGGCCATTTACAAGACACCTGACGTCACGGCCAATATGTTCGCGTTTTGGCGGTCCCTTTAAATATTCACATTTAGAATATTAAAAATACACCTTAGGATCCATTTTTTCTAATTTATAAGCGAATTTATAAGCGTACAGCTGTTATGTGGATTAGATGCTACCTATTAATATGCATTCTAATAAAATATAAATACATGGCAAATACCAAATTGGCTCTTCATCGGGGCTAGTCAACCGCTAAATTTAGGATAGAATTCGAAAAGCACATGGTGGTGAGAATCATATCAATTGATGCCACTACATTCTCCGTCAAATGCATAAAAGCATCATCGAATATTTCGCGATAAAAGCGTCATTAGTTTATTAAACATTTTACTAGTGTTCAGGTATATTTTAGTTAATAATAGGATTATTATAGATCCAACAACGAGATGAAGTCCAACAAAACCCGTTCTCACTGCGTACACTATACTTTCTTCGGCACCAGTGAAGACGAGGTCAGCAGATAACGTAATAGCTTCTATCGACAGGGCGTGGCACGTCAGTGTAGTATTCATCACAGATTGAATCT
This sequence comes from Rhyzopertha dominica, assembly GCA_025024175.1. NCBI lineage: Eukaryota > Metazoa > Arthropoda > Insecta > Coleoptera > Bostrichidae > Rhyzopertha > Rhyzopertha dominica. Next base: position 24,492,504 of record QCXZ01000053.1, read on the forward strand.
TTAACGGGCACTGCAGTAATAAATGAGCAACGAAATGTTTAATGGACGGTAAGACACGGAGAAGGTCTGCTAGCGAGGCCAGCGATTTTGACATATGTTCCACAATTGCAGGTAATAGGTTAACACAATAAAGAGGTGTCCGTAGGTAGCGGCCCGGTCTATTGAACAGAAAATTTTCAATTTATCTTGTGTAATTGAGGTGCCTATACCGCAATGGAGCACGGATGAGTCATGTCAGAGTTTAGATCTGTTAAATGTCACGGGATTATGATTACAACTAAACCACGTTATAAATATTAAGGAAAAAATAGATTTACTTAATTGCAGAAGCAATGTCTTAGAGAAAAGGATTTATATTGATTAAAATATTCAATTGTCAGTAAAAAGTTTGATGAGATATCCCTTAAGCAATAAGCACCTCTAGTTGCCTTAAGAAATACGCGTGATTGTAACAGCTAATTACAGAATGATAATGCTGTGTTTTCGGTATAATTAGCATACGTTAGCTATTCAAAGAAATTAATAACAGCCAGTTATCAACGGTTCAATAGACTTTTTGCTCCCATCCTATTTTGACAGCGTGAATTAAAGTCACTTCCGGTACCACTGAGCTCAATGCTGTGGCTATTGTCTTTCTTTTTTCTATGCCGACAGGTAATTGAAGTTGTTTTCTTTCGTTGTTTTTCAATTACGACCGATCCCTCTGGCTCTGATATTATATAAGATCTTATTAATTAATAAATCACGTCAGTTGAATAGCAAAGGAGTCAACGGTAATGTGTTATTTGCCACAAACTGCATTGATTAACATTAACATTCTGAAGAAATCTTTGGTCGCTCAAGGTTTCTTTTTCATTGAACGGGGTTTCTTGTGGACGTTTAGTCATATAGACTACTATTACATTCCGTAGGAGGAAACTTTTTCTAGTACAATAGACATGGTGTCATTGAAAACTACTTTAAGAAACGCATTACTCTAACTTTGAATGAATGCACTGCACTGCAATAATTTTTATGTCTCAAAACTTACAAACCGATCAGTCCAATTAATAATAATAATTATAATGCCAATACCAGATTCAGATATCCTTTCAAAGAAAAGTGGACAAGTTTAGATTAAGTAATCATTTTAGTAATCACCCACTTTGTTGAAAATTTTTCAGAAATCTGCTTCTTACACAATGGATTCATTTGTCGATAAACTGTCATTACAAGGTGTTTCAATTAAAATTTCCACACCATAAAATCTCTTGAGAACGCCACCTACGGAGAGAAAAGAAGAGTAGTTATGAAAACACAATTTAAAGTAAACATTTTCGGCGTGATCAAACGGCGCTCTGCGACGCTTTTTTCTGGAAACATGTGAATATAAATTCAGATGGTGTAGCATAAACTTTAAATTTTAGATGGCTCCACAAACAGAAATTTGATGGGGTTAAATCGGGTAATGGAGCTGGGTATTTGAGAGGATCGCTACGGCCTATCGATTATCCAGGGAAACATGAAAAAAATCATCAGGACATAAATATAAAAAAAATGAAAAAATAATCTCTGTGAACGATTCAAGCTCATGGACACAATGAGGAGTTTGCGGATACCGGTGTGGGGAATACCGTAAACGGTAACGTCACCCGGTGCAGCCTAGCGCATGCGCAAAATTTTACCCTAATGTTTAGCGTTACAGGAATACGCTATTTGACGTGATATACCGTAACGTAATACCGTGTGGTGTTATATTGGTGCATAGCGGTGTGTAATATGATGGCAAGCAAAGAATGGCTGCAGTTTGCGATGCTGGAAGATTTAGATCTTTTTCTTGAACTGGTGGCACAAAATGAATTTGAAGATGAGAGTTGATGGACGACGATTTATGCTAAGGTTGTTGAAGTATAAGGCAAAAAATTTGCTTTGCATACCTTAAAAGACGATGTGGCACATTTCTATTTTTGTAGTTTTTGCCACGTATTCTGTATATGATGCTGCAATACCTGACACTCTATGTTCTAACTGCCCGCTAAGTACCCAAGACATGCACTAAAATTTGGATAACTTTAGCATTTAAACGAAACAATTTTAGATATTCTTCTCTGGTTAATGCTTCCAAATTTAATAGCCATTGTGTTTCTCTCCTCACGGCCTATCTGCGTTTTTGCAGAAGCCAATGTATGGAAGCATCTTCGTTGAATTCTCCAAATGCAGCTGTATGAATAACTTTCGTATTATACTTTATGTTGGTTACGTTAAACGTCGAGCGACGTAGCTCGCAAACTGTAGACTATTCAGGCTATCAGTTTGAGATACTGTATCTCAGTCATGTGATTTTAACTTTTACGGTATTAAAATCCACGTTAACCGCAAACTCCCTAATATTTTATTAAGCTACCGGGTATAGCTAATGTCCATAGCGTTGATGACGCCTAACTTTTTATCGGCAGCAGCTGTTGCAGCATTATACTTATAGTGATTTTATCAATGATCCTTCCAACTGGCTTTTGCATTGATGCAAAAAATGTTGAATAGTTGATTTTACTTTATGAAGTTCCGTTACCACCAGTAAAGGCTTTTTTGATAGAGTGCCAAAAGAACTTAGTCTAAATATAGCAGACTATTTCTTAGCTTACGGGGACCATTCTCTCAACTTAATAGTAAATGATACAGCCAAAGTTGCTTACTCACCAAACAATGTTTAATTGGTTTGACACAAGACTATTCCTGTTTTGTTTTTTTTTGGTTCAGCGTGTAGATGGGATGTTTTGAAAAAAAAAATAAACAGGAATGTAGCACTCAAATCGGTAATTAACGCTAGATTGACGGGAGAGTCATCCAAATGTTATAGAACGTCTACAATTCAATTTAAAAGAAAAAGAAGATGACATTATAATTTTATGTGACTCGACATCGATCTGAAAGCTAACTTTAATACAAATTCCGTTGTTATTGCTTGAGACGTTAGCCTAACATTAATAAAGAGAGATTTGCATAACTGGTGCAATATAATAACTACAACTTCTTGTATAAAGCCAATGTAGTATAGTATACAATTCATTAATGATGTATACCTCAAAATTGCGAATTTCATCATGCTGACTTGAAAATGGGTTAATAGCTTCAAGACACCTTTAAAAAATGGCACGAAGTCCTGTCTAATAATTTTGCGGTAAATTGTTAAAAGCAAAGAACATATACTTAATTTTTACATTTGTATAATTAGTCTATTTTTAACGTCACCTCTTACTATCTTTTCTGGAGGGCGCAGCTTTTTAAACCTTAAAATTATTAAATACTATATATCCGCTATCAGGTATTAAACCAGAGTGATTACATGGGCGACATTTTTAATCTTTCTTTTACAACTCCAGCAAATCTATCTGTTTCAGACTTATATTTTTATCTTTTGAGTTAAACTAGAAAACATTAGCCAATCACATCACATCCAGATTTTGGGTTACAACAAAATAGATTAGTCGTAAGTAGTAATCTTGAAAGTATATTTTCAACAATTATTAGCAAGTGTCTCAATTGTAAACAAAAAATGTACGAAAAACTATAATAATGATACAATTGTTTATTGTGAGGACTGGTATCTCCAAAAAACTAGCAAGTGCTAGGTCAAGTCAGGTCAGAAATATGAAACCCCTATGGGATGAAAAATTACTGAGAATAAAAGGGTAACTACCCCTCACTGAATGTAAGAAAATGAAAATATGTCAGAAATCCTACCTTTCTATAGCTATGATGATTTCCGGAATTTCAAATTTGAATATTTCTGGATTACTTAAGTATTTCAGAAAAAAAATGGTTGTTTTATGACAACTTTTAAGGGTTGTATCTTTGAAACCGAGAGCTTTAGGATATAAGTCGACATAAGTTTTTTGTTCAGAATTGTAAATAGTAACATTTTCCAAAAAATACCCACTTCCTCCTGAATCACCCTGTATATGTACCGCGGAAAGGATTCCGTTATGCATTTTTTTTACATTTAAACAACAAGGATTATACATTTAAGAAATCACTGCAACACAGGATGATATACTTTGTGTATTTTTTGTAGTGATTGGTAATCATTTTATTACCTATTTTCTTTTCGTCCACTATCAGCTATTAGTTTTCTTGTACTCTGTTGCACTATAATTATTTTGTCATAAATTATTAATATTGTCACTTTGGGTGTGACAAGCTAATAATTTTGATTTTTTCGTGTAAATGAATAAATAATAAATTGTTCAACTACTGCTGTTTGCCATCTTGTCACTTTTCCCTCAAATGCTAATTTCTTTGTTGATATTACAATATATTTGCAGATAGTTACGTCTCTGGCATAGTTTATCTCATTTTCAGCACTTTTCCTTGTAACCCGTGAACCACGCGAAAATTTCAGCTTGTATGACATTTTGAACAAGTGGGGACTTTTAAAACAGCGAGCGTCTGTTCAAACAATACCGCTTACCAGCAAGATGACCTACTGAGATACATTAGCCGGATAATAAATATAACTCGTTTTAATTTTGTAACGCTCCTCACAGCTGATGGCAATAGCTATACCCAACAATTATAATGGTTTATGCGGCACACGATTAGCGTTATTATACAATGCGCCGTGGATTAATGGAGTTACCTGTTGGTTTTTAACACTGAGCTAAACATGGGCGTGTACCTAGGGTTGACTTTGCTGTGTTGCTTCGAACTTGCAAGAATCATAGGAAGCTTCTTTGCAGTACAATGAAAATTTTGAGCAAAACTTTATAATAGACATACAATATAACAGAATTGCGCTGACTTAAACCATAAGAAGCAACATATGTTTTTTATAAATCACAAACCAGTAATAATAATTTTAATTGCAAAAATAAGAAACTCTATCAAAAACAAAATAAAATGAAACAAAATTGTAAAAGTCACTCCTAGAAACGACAATACAGCTAATTTTAATGCTCGTTGTACTTATACCACCAGTACTTTAAAAAAGTAACCCTATCATGCAGTCCCCCAGACGTTTAACTTTTGAAGAATTTACATCTCGACACCCTACACCCTGCACACGCATTCTTGCCAAGAACTAACGCTTCAAAAGAAGTAAAAGTTTCACAAAATCTGCTCCAAATCTACTTTGCAGAGATGAGAGGACTTGAACATAATTTTCACCATACATTTTTCTGTACATTTCTTTGGGAATATGAAAAATGTAGTTTAATACAAATAATTTGACTAGCAGGCCAATAGGCTGATAAGGCAACGTATATTTTAGCTCTTCTGAATCGTTCTCTTGAATTTGTTTGAATTGAACACATGCGCACATCGTAGTCGCATACGTACAGTTTAGGCACTGCGTTGGACAATGCAGGAGGTAGTACCCTACCTTTTGAATGACGCCAAAGAAAAACTCTAAAGTCGTTAAATCTGACAATCGGAGTGGGCATTCTAAAACTCCCCTGTGATCTAACCATCTATTGTCAAAAGCATCATCAGGAAAACGAGGTACCACCACACCAAAATATGGCTGTCTTCTCTTGGAAAAAGTCTTATTGCCAACAGTACAGGTACCAAATCATCTCTAAAAAATTCTAAATACCTATCTACCGTAGGATTATCTTCAAAAAAGGAAAAACTGATAATGCCTTGACCAATGATTCCAGTTCAAACATTAAGCTTCTGAGGAAGTTGCGTGCGTACTTAATGAATAACCCAGTTGTTAACAAGTTAAATAATAAGTTGCTTCGTTGGAAAACAAAATATTTTTCAAAAAGTTAGGGTTTTCGTACAATCTTCTCACCCGTGGTAAAAATAAAGTATGGGATTCCGAGTAGCTGATACACTCTGTGGATCTACTGCGCAATGACGTAATCTTGGGCACCAAATGCAAAGCTGACGTTTGTTTTGGACAAACATTATTATTAATTGTTAGGTTTTTCTACTGCTTTGAATCGATTTCTGTTAATTGGTAGTGACTTCTCCATCATTTGTATGATGCCAACATGTGCAGTGGCGCAGTGCCCCAACTATAGAAGAACAAAAGGATTCGTTTTACACCACAATGAAACACAAACTGGAGTTTTGCTAGTTTGGAGTGTTGCAATTCCTACGGAATTTCTTCCAACTGAGTTGTGATTTATGAAACGAATTTTGATTATACAGAAATGTGAGTTTATAAACAAGCATACACAAAAATTGTAGGCATTACAACGAATGAAAGGTTTACAACTGCTAGTTTGTAACATATTCTTTAAATCTCATATTTTTTTATTGATCTTGCGTACATCTGAACAATATCGTAATCTTTTTTCTTCAAAATTCTACATTAGCAGTCACCCCATATATAAGAACTGTGTGCAATAAAGAAAAGTATTTGCTGTAAGTGATATATTAGAGGTATGTCTTTTAACTCCTTGCTTCTTAATTTTCGGTAACAATTCCTAGAATTTCTAGAATATTTATAGGTAGATGCGCAGGAGTGCTGTTAGTGAATTGCTCTTCCTCAATTTCGTACATGATTTTTACTAATTAAAACCATAAAATTATAATACTTTTTCTTGTCGAGCAAATATGCACAAATATTATTTAAGTTATAGATATACCGTTTTTGGTTAACAATTAATAAATAAGGTAGATATAACCATTGTGCCGCTAATGCTGTTTTAAACACTAACCGCTTCGCGAAATCGTGCAATAGATCTACTAACAGCAGATTGTGCAATAGGAGGTACGTTTTGGTATATCATCATTAAAATTTAGATCCGTTAAGTCTCAGGTAAACCCAACATTTTAATTAATCATGCAGATCACAGATTTAAATTACTTGTTTGAGAACAATCACTGCAAATACTACGTTGGAAAATTGTCACAGTGAATGTCGGCTTTTACTAACATTAGCATTAACTCAGAGTAGATTAAGCTCTTGTTGAACATCCACAGTTCAAAAAAATAGCAAAATAAACGATTGGTGTAAATAGGCGAATTCAAGTTATGCAACAAGTACTTACTGCAGTCGGAAGCGACGTATACACTTATGCCAGCAGGTTAAACCCACATCAATCCCTCGACAATTTTTTGACGCGTCAGATTGTAAATTGACTGATCAAACTTTAAACATTTGTTTGCCCACCTTTCTATGTAAATCTTTTATTGTTTTGTATGCCAAATGACATCACGGTTGAATTCCTTAGTTAGTAGGGTCTTAAATGATAAAAAATGGATTTGTTTCTATAAAAAAATTGAAGATATCCTATTTTTAACATAGTAACAATTATCTTTTCGAGGGTGAATGCTTTCAGCATCCATAATATAAGATAATATTTTCTCTGAAAGATCGCTGTCTCTTGAAAACACTGGCAAAAAGTTATTTGTCTGACGTTTCGATTACACCTGTAATCTTTGTCAAGACGAAGATCCTCAAAATTTGCCTGTTTAAACAAAATTTTGTTGTGTCAGGCAAATTTTCAGTGCTTTCGAGAGACAGCAAACTTTCCGAAAAAATATTGTCTTAATGATTTTTCGTCTCAAAATAAAGCTCGTTTAAAATGTTAAATAGGTACCTGTTTCGGTGCTATTTATAATTTTAGCAAATAATCCTTATTTTGAATTTGATGGACTACTTTATCGACACTAGGTTTAACTGTACCCCTAACAGATACGTATGAAAAAAGATCATCCAGGAAGATATTTAAAGCTCGAGAATATTGTCGTTCACACAGCAAGAGAAAATATAATACCTCATAGAGCGATATTCACGTGCTAGGAAGCCTTCGCAGTTAAGTTCGCATCTTATTGCCCTCTTTGACCGCAACACATAACCGTATCATGTCGATATCATAAATAGCCGTGTACGTACGCTTAGCACGAGGCGTTCTATTCTGCCATGGGGCTGGGAGGCAGGGGGCAGGGCACGAAAGAGAGAATAGCGTGTATATTCTTGATGGTAACGGGACCCAAGGCCCTGCCACGCCGAGCCCTCGGGCATCAACTTTCCTCTCGCAAGGCCGCTGTGCCGCCCGCTCTTCAGTTGTTTCAGAACGATGACTGAAACGCACGCGGAATGCTCCAAGCCGCACAACGCAAATCTATGTTCTTATTCCGATAAAGTTTGAACAGCGTATTAAAATTTTCTCATGTTTACTTAAAACCGTACTGCATTTGCGATAATACAAGCTTCAATATCAGCTTTACTTGCATCCCTATCAAAAATAATCATTTCGTATATCTACGTATAGCTACTGCGAAATGCTCACTTTAGCTTTTTTGGAAGCTTCCTTATGGACTTAGTTCCACATAAAAGCCATTTTGCGAATCTTTCCACGAATGTTTTATAGTGCAGATTCTCGAGAAATTCCATACTTCGTGGTTGTCTTTGAGAAAGAGTCTTAATTTTGCGCTCCCTGGTCTGAATTATGTCCACTGAAACACTGTGTCAAACGAATTCAACTTTCTTCTGGAATTCAGCTTATTACCATCTGAATGTTTCTTGGATGCTCTTACAAATTACGCCTTAAAACCATGACATAAGTCCGGGTAATACCAGTTCCATTAGTGGTTCAAGCGTTGCCGGCGCGTTACATACTCCGAATGGCATTATAGTGAAGATGTATAAACCGCAACTGGTAGTAAGCGCAGCCTTTACCTTGTCCTACGGACGTATTTTTATCTGCCAACATCCATTATTTAAATCCATCTTCGAACATAATGTGGTATCCAGAAAGAGTGTTCAGTGTCATCAAATTCTGGGTAATAGGTTCCTGTCTTTGTTTGTTGCGTTATTCAGCTTGCAGTAGCCAACACAGAATTTGGTGAGTAACACTACCGGTGGAGACCACGGAGTGTTAGACACCTCAATAATACTTTATGTTTTTCACGATTGCCTCCACTTGTTTTTGTCTCGCTAAATCCACCTTTCTGAGCTTCTGTCAAATGGGGTGCGCATTCCCAGTTTTGATTCTGCGTTTGACTAAGCCTGTTCTTCTCAAAGGGCCGTCTTCTTCAAACGAATACTTGCTGGCTGCACCGCAAAAACTATTAGGCTTTGTTTGCTTCCTCCTTATAAGGGTGTCCCAGTTTCATGTATCGCTGGGCTGGTATTCTGTGATTACTTGTGCGGATCACCTTGCGCCTCACAGGTGTTAGTCTTCATCAAATCATAGCACGACGCGTATCGCTGTTTCTACAGGAGCAATACTCAAGACTTTTAGCGGCAGCGTTTTGGATGCTCTAACCAGGGTTCTTACAACCAAGAATGTCTTCACAATCTGGTGTTGATAACACGCAACTCTCATTCTCAAACTTCATAATCCGCTGTTCTGGACCATTATGCAAGTCTGTACATCCCTATAAGGTTCATCCCCATAATAATGTTGTCGTCGATATCACCGCCTACTTCCTGGCGCATTCGAAGCTGTCCTAGTTGCATAGTTGCATTGTCGCTTCAGCTTCCTTGCCGTGCTGATGAAGCTTCTTCTTGTCCTGTTTCCATTTTTAATGAAACTGCCTTATTTTCATCTTGGACTCTTCTCATTTCTTCGTAGCCTTCTTTTACCTTTTCTTGATATTTCTAGTCTGTTTCCATTCGTCTCTTAGATGCTTTGAGTTCTGTTTTTTATTTCTATTTGATATGGGTTCATTTCAAGTAGGAGATTCATTGACTGCTGTGATTATGCATCCATGTTGGTAGATAGGCTTCTCGTCACGGTCAAAAAACACTCCATATATCCATAATTTATATCTAGACACCATTTGTTACGTTTAGTGATTTCAAAAGTACTTCCTTTATTTAGGCACTAGCATCGAAATATACTAAATTCAAGCACCACTAGTACAGTACACTACTACTCCAATACTCATCCGATTATTCCCTATTCAAAACACTACATATCATACAGTTAAAATATTATACAACTTAAGCCGCTTTGTTGCTTGTTTAACCGCTTTTTAAATTAGACTGACTTCGTCCGCTATTCGTAGCACTTATAAAGGATTTTCCAATAATGGAGTCTGAACTGTTGAATATAATATAGTCAACACCGCTTGGCATATCAAGATTAATCTTAAATAACTATGTTTTGCAATAAATATCTATGAGTTACCTCTTCATCCTCAGAAAGTTATAGTTTGGTGTGATTTTGGGCTTAGGATGTAACCTGACCTTAGGTCTTTAAAGATGTCAAAGACGTCGTGTTACGTTGCTAGTGGACGGCACAGGATAATGGAATATATGTTGCCCTGAGTGATAAATATAGCCACCTTATTGCAAGAAAGACCGTGTAAGTGCGTTATTTCGAGAAATGCTAATGTAAATTTAGGTCTTACAATTCCTCGATGATTTTCTGTATGGTTATTGGAAACCTCCAGTATGCAGAAATAAGCTACGAACAATTCGAGATGTTCAACATATGCTTCAACAATCATAACAAAATTATAAAATTACATTATTCTTATTGGGCTAGACACTGAAGTGGCCGTATGTCAGAACCTGGAAGTGTACTTATATAATTTTAATGCATCTCAAGCTGGTGTGTTAGGATAAAGAAAATTTTATAATTTGTGCATTCAGTTAAGACTGTCATGTCGTAAAAATGTGAGTCTAAAATCAGTTATATATAGGGCATAAATGGGTTTTCAAAGAAGATTATCACCATACTCAATTTATTACAAGTGACCAGGGCGTTGTCTTGAGCTATCATCTGTTTTAATCACATCAAACAACGCAGCGGACTAGAAGCTCGCCACCAAATTAAATTTGGCTTCTGGCGGATTTCAGGTGCGCCGATCGCGAATCGATCTGCTTCGACCGCCTAGCGCCTACCTTTTCTTACCGGCAGCGTAGATCTACAGTTTACCTTGTGCACCTCTTGCAATTTGCCTTCCTCTATTATAATTGCCACCTTGTTAATACGACGTGCGGTGCCCGAGTAACTGTACGTGACATTGACATATAAGCACGCACCCAAAATTTAAATTTCGACCGAAAAAAGTGAAAACCGAGCGCATCGCAACGTGTAATTATCGACCGCGCCGACTGTTTTGATCATCGGGCACTTGTTGCAGGAAGAAGACCCAGATTCGAGACGTTTTTGGGTCACTGTTGCACAACTGCCAAGGGTACGCCGTTGCAGAGATTGATATTGAATAATTATGGTTGTGTGAATGAATGCCAGGTTCGGAAATCTATGTTAATGAATTTGAAATTGATTATGGCAGCTAAAATGACCCCAGTCTTGATTGAGGCTGTATCTGTAAATAAAAAAACACGAGTAAAATTAACGTTAGTTGATTTCTATTGACCAGAAAATAGAGTTCGTTACATCATCACAATTTTAATCGCGAAAAGGAATTACGAAATTAAGTGTCAATGGTTTGAAATCAAAACAATGTGGTGAACAAATCCACCATATTTATGTTCAATAGCAACAAGGGCAATTATAACTTCAAAGATAGTTCTTTTAATGTGACCAACCATTAAAAAATATTTATTACTAGCTCTCTTTCTTTATTAATAGAGTGCTATACGTTTTTTTTTGGAGTACTTAATCTCCCAACAAGGCTCTGGGTCAAACTGGTCGCCGAGAATTAAATGTTTCCATTCAATTTCCAAATCCAGTAAAAGGAATGCCGCTTAGAAAAAGTGTAATTCAGTTACAGAATGGACCGGCAAGTAACATATCATATTTTAATTAAAACAACAGTCTACCTAAATGATGCTCTTACCAAACAATAGAAAGTGAAGCACTGATTACCTATACGTTACCATTAAAAGCAAAGCATCAACAACGCATATAAGGCTAACAGCATGTACCTAATCTCCCTAAGATATTTCTGTGATACATTTGCCATAGAGTAGCAAAATAACCTTTAAAAAAAGGATATGGACGGCTATAATTTATTACGCTATAAGATGTTGTTTGACACTTGAATATAAATTTCATAAATATGTTAAATGGTCTCATAGCTTTTTACCATGTCCGAGCAAATATTCTTTTCCAGCCCTACAATGGTTTTGTAATCGCATATTCTAAAAGATTATTTTCGATAGCAGTGGTGAACTTCCCTTCATACCATCTTGTCACCCTAACTTGTACTCTCTATAAAAGTTTTTCTAAGAATCAGCAGTAATTTTTATTATTGTCTTCTGTTTATTAGTTTTTCTCTTAAATTAAAATTCTTCTCAAACTATTTATTACTCCCTCTTGTTCTGTTAAAGCATTTTAGTGCTTCGTGAAGGGATTTGTAAATGATTACAAGTAAAGCTTTTACCAGATCTGCCACCGAATTCTGTTTTTGCATAAGACACTCAAATCTTGCTCCAACGTTTGTTGCTAAGAAAACAGATATGATTAGGTGGCTGAATCAGGGGCGCCGMCTCCATGGGTGCTCGGGTGCTCCWGCACCCACGAGAGGTAAATTGTGGGTGCGGAGCACCCACGACCAAATAGACATCAACACTTGTACCATAAATTCAGATTGACTTATCACAGATATAAAAACGAACTCGTTCGTCAAATTTATTAAGTTAGAGCGTCTATAGTCCTGTCAGATTACTCAAACCCGCCCAACATTATTTTAGAATTCCTTGTGAAAGCAAGTACGTGTAAATGTTGCTCACAGTTTTTGAGTATCTGAGTTTTTATTTATTATATTCGAATTTTGATTTATGTGAACCATTTCAAGTATTAATCTCTTATTTGTACTATTTACTTTATCCAAAATTTTTTTAGTTATATCACTTTGTGGAGAGCCAATTYGTTAACCATCAATTATGATGTCTGTCCTATGTACTTACATTCGTAATTCTCACATTCCAAACAATATGTAGCATTTGCTTGATATTTTGCAGGTATTTCTGATTTTAGTCTTGTGAGTAGGGCTGAGCCATTCTTTTTGTTCTTAATTGCAATTTTTATGTTTTCATTTGTTGTCAATCCAGTAATGTTTGGTAGGGATCCATACCTTCTATGTTCTACTGTTTGTAGGTTATTGTCAACCATAGGATTATGATTTACCCTCTGCCCCACGTCACCCTGCATATTACCGTTATTCACCGTTAGCTGTGTTTGTGTTACATAAATGTTAATAAATCAGTAGTAGAATACAAAATTTTATTTATCAACGTTTTCGGGTATAAATGTGTATTAGTAAATTTTTAAATTTTTCTCAATAAGTTGTGAATGTGATAATTTAATAATTGTATGTTTCATCTGTTTTATAAAGTTTATTTTAATTTGTGTCGAATGATCTGAGAAGTAGTTTATATACCTTCCCGATGAGGTTGGTTTCCGGTACCAATCCAGTATTATTTTATCATTTTTTCGTACGACTTTGGTGTCCAGAAAGGGTACTCCACATTCTACCTCTCATGCTGTAGTGAATTTAATATATTTATCATAAACGTTGAACACATTTCTATTCATACAAAAGTTTGTTGGTGACTTAATAATGCTGTTACCAACAAAGGCACTAGAGCAAATCTGGCATTTTTGTATTTATTTCCTTTTTCCCTCTTATGTACCTATCTTTTTTTATATCATACATATTTCTGTCCTATTGCATGTGTACCCTATTGAGTTCAATTGGACGGATTCATAGATACGATTTTCACGATTATGTTAGCATGAGCACCCACGGGGTTTTCTAAAAGCCGGCGCTCCTGGGCTGAATGAAGAAATATCGAATTTAATGTAGATATATTGACATAGCAATTGTATGAAATTATTAAACGGAACAAACGTTTTCTTGTTAAATTACCATGCAATCAAGCACAAATTGTTTTACGACTTCAACGCTACCAAAAATTTTGATTGAATACAACTAATATGAGCGACTATAAACAAAATATTGATGCAATAAGTTTTACAATTGAATTAGTTGATGCGAGGAAGCTAGCTGAAGAGGAGTTTGTAGAAATCTATAGCCAACATGAGGGTATTTATAAAATGGAGTCCTAGTACTCGTAGATAGCATTACTCACTTTCAACCACTGATAACTCGTACTAATACGGTGACCAAGTTTTTCGCAATTGTGACACGTCTTACAACGCACTCATCTAGCGATGACATTACTAGCTACAACATAGGTTGCTACGGACGGTATCTATTGCCGTCTGTCCAAATGGAAAGCATCTATATACAAGAACAGGAAAAAGAAATATAAAGTTCAACCCTGCAGCTAAGACAAAAGTTGAAAATTATCACATTAGGTAGATAAAATGTGACAAATATTATAATAAATAATGAAGGACTAGCCCTCATCTAGTTATGTGCGGAAATGGAGGGTAAAGATTTAATAAGGAGCCTCGGACCCAGTAGTCAAACTTACGAAAAAACGGAATATTAAATGAGGGTTGCAAAGTTACTGTTGTCATTCAGTAGGAGTTGGAATCTGCCATAGCTTTGCAGATCTCGAGAAACCCAAATAGTTTAGGCAGATACCTAATACATCCACGACTAAACAAATAGCAGAATGAGTGAAAATCATATTTGTATTCTTGTGCTTAAAGAAATGTTTTAAGGAGGAAGGATTTACCAGTCTGAATAAGATTAAGGTGAAACTTTGTCCTTACTGCGAACCAAAATGAAGGAAAGGTTACCCACAGTGGAAAAGGTAACTAATATTCCATAGGAAAAAAACTGGCATCACAGCCTATTCCTATATGCATACGATTTAAAGTAAATTTATATCTAATCAGATTCTTTAAATAAAGTTTCTGAATTAAGTGACAAGGAAATTCATTATTGCAACCAATTAACGTACCATCCAACACGGAGGCTAATAAAAAAGTATCCGCTAGTTGGATGCCCTGCAAACCTCCCCATTCCAGTCCCCAAACTCCTGTAACATGCGGTACGTGCGAGCCCACTAGCAATAAGCGTGTAACCCCTCCAACCCATCGTAGACGTAGCCGGCCCGGTGGTACATCCGGAAGCGGCAGAAATTCCTACCGTATGTTGGTTTAATCAATCAATCAATCAATCAAGATAATTCATTATTGCAACCAATCTGCAGGATGACACTAAGCTCTGTGTACTGAGAGGAATGGGGAATGTGAAAATCTCTATGCAAAAGGAAATTGAAAGCAATTTTGGAGGGTAAGCGTGGGTGGAAGAAAAGAAATCACATTATCAGTAATCCGTACATGAAAGGGACTGACAACAGTGGGAACGTTGAATAGGCAAGTCTAAGAAGGTTGTTGTTGGTATTAATTTCCTATTCCTGGGTGAAATTGTTAGAAGGTTTGAAGAAATTATTAATGAAAGGATTTGCTGAAGTCATGTTTCGTGCCATGAAACATAACCAGAATGTCATCTAAATAAGCGTACTATAACAAAATAAATGCAGAAAAATTTATATTTCTTTAAATGGAAGATCTAGATTACATAAACTATTCTGACAATCAAGGACATTGCTGAAGTTAAGAAAACTAATTTCCATTACAACCAATAATTCAGGAAGAACCAATGAAGACTTCAATCTATTACTAAAAGAAGTCGTTGGTATTGCAACCAACTTTCCAGAACCACCACCATTCAAAGATTCACGGATTTTACAAATGTAATCCGATCTATTCGCTTTTGAGAAAACGAGAGTTTCAGAAGGTCTTTTGTAATTATTCATCCCTTTGAGTATATTAAGCTGACTCTATGAATTAGGATGCGTTACGGTCTGCAAGTACAGGAAAAGCCCAGAAAAAAAGCGTCCAATGAAATAAAATTACTTTGAATGATTAATCTTTGCCACATTTGAGCTCGATGTTAACTAACCGCGTTTTTAAGATGTAAAACATACAGATATATCACACCTATGATGAAGACTCCAAGTTGTTGTGAAACTATAAAGTTCTTGGTAACTAATAAAATATAAGCAACAAAAAAATGTACTATCGTCAAGAGGTTAGCTACAAAACAAATTTCAATGTGTGAAGCATAAAACCAGTTTTAAACTTTTTAATTCGCGCCAAAGCTTTTACAGTGATTGCGAACCTCTGTCAAGCAAAATGATTTGTTTTGCTCTTAATATTGCTTTCTATATTCTTGAAACACCAAACATATGACAAAAATGCGTCGTAGTTTTCTGTTAAAATACAATATACTAAATCCAGATCTGCAACACATCCATGCGCTTTTGTTTCTTTTACATTTCACTGGTGCCTGTTGTATCTGAGACGATATGTTCAATATTAGATGCATCACCCACAAGTAAAATTTCGTTACATTCGCCTTAATCTAAATAATGAGACCTTTAGAACGTTGCTCCATTGTTATCCACCGACGATACAGGAAGATCGAATCGACCACGCTCCCCAATTGATCCAGTTATCCCTGACTGCATAATGAAATTATTAATAAACAATTGATGGCCGGCGTAGGCAGGAAGTGTAACCTAATAAGCTATAGATTTATTCCTTCCACATCGCATGTCTTTTAAATGTAATCTGCATACTTTATTATTGGTATCTCGCCGTGGTTTCGCAATCCCAGGCGCTTGTATGTTACGGGTAATTGGCAGTTGTGTTACAAATAATAATGGAAAGTCAACGTAGATGTGACAAACTGCTGGACGAGGAATTTGAAAAGTGCCGGGATATGCAATCGCAGATTATTTATATGTTCGTATGCGTGTATGGTAACTGAGTGGCATGCGGACGAAATATGGAAATGGTTGAGCGAGTGCAATTCGTGGTTTCGGTATGCGACAGTTTTGGTATTTTATGTATGCGGTGGCGACCTCATTATATATTCTCAGGGGGCATATTGTAATTGTTTTTCTAGTAGCCACTTGGATAAAGGGCAGTTGACGAATGAGGAAGTCGTAAATTTGGGTCAAACTGATATTTCCGTTGCTGATATTGCTCCAATCGTTAAACAGCTTTTGCAGTGAAGTATTGAAGTTTAATTAATTAATTCTTTGCGAACCATTAATCCAACTAAAACAAAACACGTTTTTCACATCAGATTCAGGCACACCAACGATTACTTCAAGTATAATAAACAAAGGTGAGCTAAACCTTTTTATAAAGCTACTAATAACACTCTTATCTACCTATTTCTCGTATCAAATTATTTAGATTAGCCACAAAAACTGTGCTGTGGCATGAACTACAGAACCATAAAGACGATGGGAATAATATTGCCATATTCTTATGTAGACGATTGCTACTTTTATCTGACATAAAATATACTAATGCACCACCAGTGTCACTGGTTCTACCCCAATCTTCGAAAATTCCGTTAGTGAAACGGTTTTAAGCCAATCAAGCTTGATAGATAAAAAGAAAGAGCAAAAGAAAGTGATGCATTTCCGTTTAGTGGATATCTGTATTAACATAGAACTACTTCAACAGAATCACATTTTATAAAACAATCAGATTAGAGATTTGGATTTGACCAAAGACAAAATTACTAGGACCGAGAAGATTAAGACACTGGCATTGACGCTAAAATTGCAGCTTATGAACAACCATTTTCACCTGAGATAACCATTTTTAATGAACAAATTTTTTCAGCATGACCTAAGGATCGGGGCATCAGTTTCCTAAGAATAAATTATCTAGGCTCAGTGATGTAAACTAAATTAAGGAATTCTGTAAAACCTGATACATACGAAAAAATTAATTCATGACCGATCCCTTGTATATCGAAACTCTATTAAGAAAAACATGGTTGGATTTTACCCATACTAATGACTGAAAAATATCCTCTATAACTACAAATTACCAGATATCCACGAAAACATTATAATGTTGGAAGCCCGGAAAACATGGACTCAGTTAAAAGTTAACATAGAGTACAATTCCACCAAGCAATAGTCGAGTTTTAAAAGCATTATCAAGGTAAATGGAAAGTAATCACGTTTGCAGACTTATGCAAACAAAAACGAATAGGTTAAAAAATTATCACTAATCTTGCGTATTTTTTTTAGTAAACTATTTAAAACTTTTCTCTATGAAACCGATACTGTGACTATTTTGTTGATCAATTTTAATTTAKTTGTCGTTTGGAAATCAGCAGATGTTACTATATATTCGGTGTAAAAATATATACGAGGGTCATGTGCTGTCAAATTATAAAAGTCTAACATTGGGACATCACCTATAGCTATACCTATAATATAGGCTAACATTAACGGGAATATCGACCTGGTGGATGTTATAATATCTTTAAAGAAAACTCTTTTTTAACTTTGCCAAGCTTTCAACATTTATTTATGTCTTCGTCGGGGCGTCTACAAACATAACATTAATGAAACATTAAAAAAATACTAATATTACTCACAGTAACTTGAGGTTAATTTAAAAAGAGCAGTGTCATCACAAATGAACTTTTAATGTGTTAAATATACTTGACAATGTCAAAATGCAATCGACACTCCAATGCTATCATAATACAAATCTTTTTCTTGAAAATATCACCCATATTTTTATATATTTCACGTAACAGTAGGACCTTTATCTTAATAATATATCTGGGGATAGCACGTATGTATATAAATTACTTAAATTGTTGGTATCGGTATTAATTTGGTACATTTCTAAAATTAATCTTTTGTTAGTATTTTGTTCATTTTCTAATATATTAACGTTTTCCCTATCAATTTCATGATTATTATTTTGTGAAACATGTTCCGCTAATGCACATCGTTCCCGTTTTATATTTATATTACTTTTATGTAAAGATATTCTACTGACTAGCCACTGTGAAGTTTGAACAATATAATTTCCTTCACAAGTTATACATTGACAATCCTAGTTTTGCTAAAATTAGACAAGAAAGTCATGCTGGTCCATATGACCTTTGATAGGTTTAGTTGCATACCTCCGACCAGTCCATCTGGCTGAGGCATTCCTTTTATAAATGTATAGTTATGTTTGCATTTCTTGTGGTTAAATAGTAGCAGATCTATGTGTCTACTCTCCATCTTGATGGTTCATCCGATACTCTTATACTATAGGAACACAAGTGAATCGGAGAATTCTGAATTAATGGAAGGTACAAATCAATATATTTTGTTATGGTTGCGTTCTACCCTGAACATGCAAAGGCATGACGTAAAATATCATATTAAACCTTTTTGACGACTACGTAGTCCAAAG
This sequence comes from Rhyzopertha dominica, assembly GCA_025024175.1. NCBI lineage: Eukaryota > Metazoa > Arthropoda > Insecta > Coleoptera > Bostrichidae > Rhyzopertha > Rhyzopertha dominica. The sequence continues at coordinate 24,511,568 of QCXZ01000053.1, forward strand.
GGATCATGTATCCTGTTAATCTAACTTTCCTCAGTTTTCCCTACTTGCTTTTACTACAGTCAGTGTTTTCTTTTGCAACTTATAGCTTTTATCCAGACTAACACGGCGCCAGAAATTGCATAATCTAGTATATTTTTCATTAAATAAAAATATTGTATAACTGTAGCCTGGGTGCTGCAAGTGAAATTTGGGGGAACACTATATCGAATGTTCTGTCCTCCAGTAATTTCTGTAAAGTGCTGTAATGTCCAGTTTCTGACCAGAAATTTAGTTTTTATATTCCGGAGCTGTATTAATAGGCTGGATAATTCTGAAAGGTTTCCTATTTTATTAAACGATTATAGAAGCCGAGTCTCTGAAGGCTAAGCATACTCATACAGTCATATAGCTTTCTGCTTTTTCTGCTTCGTCCCGGTTTAGAATTGATAGCGCAATCAAATTTGAATCATGCGAAAATCGCTACATTTTATATATGCACTTACATCAGCTTTTTTCTTTCATTCTTCTACTGCATTTCTTTCATAAGTCGCTTATAACAATTTCATGCTCATAAGCCTTGACCTCTGAACTGAGCAAGCGCTTAAAGACTTTGTGTATGAAATTAAAGAAAAAGTCAAAGTCGTAGATACCTACTTTCAACAAAATTTGACGAAATCTACCTTATAGCCCAGTATGGTGTTACTGCATTTAGCTATTCTTACAAGTTATGACTAAAACAAGCGACCATAATAGCGTTGTTTGCACCTAAAAATATTTTCTATGAATTTGTAAAGAAAAATAAGAATGGGGTTAAATTGTCTTTATAGATATGTGAATGACATAATTTGTGTAACCCGTACAGCATTATATGTGACAAGATATCTTAGACAAACCTTTCATTTTATATTTCATAGATGCTACACTCGAAAAGGTTCAAAAATATTTTTTTGATATTGACGCTTGATTAGGATCATTTATTGCAATACTTAGTGTCTTAACTTAAATCCACAATATGTGGAAGACTAAACAATAGTAAAGTTATAATTAAGGATATATCTTAATTATCAGCCATTATTTATTAGATAAAAACACGATTTGCCCTTTAATTTAACTTTAATCCCGCTACTTTTGTTATTGGTTATAATGAAAAGCAATTTCATACACTTTATGAAAAGAGAGTATAAAAAAGAAGCACTACTCGCGTAAAATAAATGTACCTTCAAGTGAGTCTGAAAAATAAATCGTAGAACGTGAGCTTTGGTATCTAACTTACACCATCATCATGTTCATCTGCTTTGTCATTCCAAAGCGCCGCCTATGTCGTGTTTTCATGCAACGATTGTATGGACTCTGCAGCCAGATGCAAATGAGTATTGTTTTGAAGTTTTTACGTACGTCGAGCGACCTTGCAACGAGAAACGGTGTCCGCGTGAACTTTGCGTCTGAAAAAGTGGGATCTGTTTTTCTGTTGCACTAATACGCTTCCAGGAATAGCTGTATACCATTACTCGGCAAGTTTGCGTAACGAGCGGACCGGTGGTACAGTTGGTCTCCGTGGGTTGTGGATTTACCTTTGCCAGAGGATTAGAGACAGGGATTCCTCATTTGGAATTCATGGTACTTATATATAAATAATGCAAAGGATGTTGTTTGGGATTTCTCGCTTCTAGACATGCCAATAAAGATATAAGTTATGACATGGTTATGCTTCTTTCGATGACTTACCAGGAAGAGGAAACCTGTTCTTATGCGGTTCAACTAATTTCAGTAAAAACCCCTCCTTAATATAAAGTAAAATCAATGAAAAACGAGAGAAGTACACTGGAAGGTAAGTCTGAAATTCACCAGGGCAGGGGTGTAATTTTGTAAGCAAAAAAGACGAGCTGAATTCGAAACGAACTTTTTGCCAAATCATAAATGCCCTGGTAAAAGTGATAACCTGCAAACTCCACTTATATGTAGGGTTGCTAAAAATCGACTGAAGTATGGACATCTTGTATTGTTCATACTTTGGTTTGCCAGTATCGATACCAAACAACATCATCTCATTTTTCGACAGTGATATTTTAAGCAGAAAATATGAGATGATTATATTATGGCTATTGTGTATTAGGTATTGTGTAGAAGGTGTATTATGTGCGCGTATTGTGGAAATTACTTTGTTGCAAATTTGCATAACTTATTTTAGTAAGTCATCAGAGTATCCAAACTTTTTTTTTTGCTTGTTTGAGACACAAAAGACAAAGCATACGTTTCGAAGTCTTTCCTTCTACGAGTATATTTGGTATATAATAGGTATTAGCATAAAATCGGGCGTCTTCTTCCGTTTATACAAAAGAAACAATAAAGTTACAGTTTACTCATTGAAAAGTCCATTTAACCAATTGGGCTTCCAAAGCACTTATGACAGCACGCTTGTGTTGTTTGGTAGAGCCTTCTGGCCCTAATAACCGTATGCCTAAACAAATTATTGTTGTTTAAACATTTGTCTAGTTAACTCTATTACAACAAAGCAGTATTTTGTTTAATTAACAAGGAATAGAAGTAGCAGGGCAGTAAGTACTGATTAATACCGTTAAAAAGCTAAATATTTCTAGATTTCTAGATAATGGCGTAATCTACATGGAGTATTCTACGCGCCCATCCTTGTTTTTCGATATCATCAAAGTATCATCAGCATTCCTACTTAAAGATCTAAATGCGTTATTATACTGTAAGAAACAGAACAAAACATTTTGTAAGTGTTAAAAGCAACCTTCTGATTTAGATTGAGAGAATAATATTTTTTTTCTCCAACATTCTGCTTGTTTGAACTTATGTATATACAAACACGCGGTTGCGTTTACTATTATATTTTCTGGTTTCGTTATGTAACTTTCTGATAACCTATATTCTATTTTATCCGTATATTTTAATAAAGGTATACGCATTCGTATATGTATACTATATATTTCATTAGTCAAAAAGTATAGATTAGTAATGTAAAATGATTAAGTATTATAAAAAAAAACGTTTTATTGCTTTGAGATTGCCACCAGGAAACGAAGTTTTTCCAACCTGATTGTAAAACGACGAGGGGAGACCTTTATTTACGGTCCCTGATGCGTTGACTGACAGTGAAATTCTTTGACATATTAAAAGTTTAGTTGTTTACGCGAAAGTGTTTGAATAATTTTCAATAATGGCAAAATCTGAGATACGCGCAGCAAAGGTTGTCACCAAAAGAAATTCTTGAAGATATGGTGGGTGCATTATGTGAGAGTACTCCTTCTTACCTAGTGGTAAAAAATTTGTCTCGAGAATTTAAATTGGAAAGACAGGATGTCGGACGACTAGTAACTGTCACTATTCAGGAAAATGTTAATCGTGTACCTACATAACATGATAATGACAGAACGGCGAATGACCAATCATCGGATAGCTGAAATTATACACTTTTGATATGGCACAATAGAAAGAATATTAACAGCTATTTTAGGTCTTAAAAAGTTATCTGCACGCTGGGTCCCTAGAATTTGAGTTGACGCCTGATCAGAAACGTTCGAGCGTCTTGCGTTCTGAAGCCAGTCTGGCAAAGTTTTCAGCAGACCCGGATGAGTCTCTCTCTCGATTTGTAATTGTTGATGAAACATGGGTCCACCACTTTGACCCAGAGTATGGAGTGGCATCACAGAGGTTCTCCTCCACGACGCATATTTCGAGTTGTGCCCTTTGCTGGTAAAATTATGGCCACAATTTTTTGGGATGCGGACGGAATTTAATGGTTGATTTTTGGAACGTGGACAAACAGTAACAGGTTTTTACTATGCCAACTTAATTTCAAAATTCAAAGGACGGGGAAAATTGAGGAAAGGAATTTTGTTCCATCAGGACAACGCTCCTGTACACAAAAGTCATATTGCAATGAATGCTATTCACGACGCAGGATTTGAATTACACGAATGCCCTGCGTATTCACCAGACCTAGCTCCCAGCGATTACTGCTTATTTCCGAAATTGCAAGAATATCTACGTGGGACCAGATATAACGATGATTATCAAGTGATGACAGCAGTAAACGACTGGTTAGAGGACCAACCACAAGAATCCTTTTCTAGAGGAATCAGAGCATTGGAACATCGTTGGACCAAATGCATCGAAGTTCAAGGAGACTATGTCGAAAAATAATTATTATTATTTTCATGTTTTGTGTTTTTGTATGTCAGGGGCCGTAATTAATTATCTTTCCTCGTATGTTGGACTAATAGATGTTTTTAGGCTGCTGCAATGGTAAAATTCACAAACTAAGTGATAGTAACGTTAGCAGTACCACACAAAGCTCTTCCTCAGTGCAAAGGTGTAGGCTGTAGAGGTAAGCACAAGCTTATAACTATTGTTATTTCTTATTGTTATTTCTTACCTTTAAAAGAAAAATAGAACCGCAAATTGCCGGAAACCGTTAATTTCGTAACTATAACTTGATCTGCAACCTTCGGTACAGTATATCGTTCTCATTCATGTTGAGTGATCGCTGCGCTTATTGTAGCTTGACAGCAATTACAAAGAGGCGGCGCAAAGAATTCAGAAATCAACGCCGCCCGCGTTGCATGAATCATGTTTAGAAACCCTGTATATTGGGTTTTACAAGGTTCTGAATAAATTAAAACCACTAGTTGTTAGTGTCAAGCCGTTTTCAGAAAAAAATTAACTGTAAGTGATTCCTTAGACTTGCTTACAGTCGCGGAGCGAAGAATAGTCATCAAACAATCGATACAACATTTATTTGTCAGATTGGGGAAAATCGCATAATGTTCAGCAAATTGTAACAATAAAATATCATTATGTACAGCGATGGTAACAATTACCAAAACTGCTTATAAATTTGACTGTGACACGAAGTATCATATTAACAATATGCTATTGAAAAATACATACGCAAGAAAGTAGTAAATGTGCCTGCAGAATATATAAGACGCTGCAAAACAATACCAGAAAGCCTTAAGCCTGATGGCAATTATGGCATGGCTTATAAAAGTATACGTCATGGAAGAGTTAAAGGAGATGTTAAAAGTACAGATGTAGAAACGATTGGTCATACCTGCCTTAGATAAAAGCTAGCAAAAGTGGACTGAGCCACAACAAGAAAGAAGGCTTCTGACTATGATATGTCAATATGAAGACCTGCATAATATTAAGTGTACTGTTCCTACAGATCTTTATGTACAGTTAAAATACTGTTATAATTTTGTTTATGCAAAATATGTAGTAAGTAAAAAAAGTAAGTAACGTGACTATCTTTCTCTAACAAACTGCGTATAATCTCCTTTTTATAAAATAAATTGAGTACATTACTTTGTAAATAACGAAAAACCGCTATCTCTCTCGATTTAGACTGTAAAAACTAAAATAAAACGACAATAGAGTTTTTTTATCAGTAAATAATATTGCTGGCGATTCAAACATAAATATCTCAGGAGTACGTCACTGCATTAAAAATTTGTAGGTATCAAGGTAGGGAAAGTCAGGTATTTTCGTTCTCTCCGAKCAACCATCTCMGTAGGTGCCTAAAAGGTTCCCWTCATCATGTAACTACCTTATTTTAAATWGATAAAATGTTATTTGTAGGGTATAAGWGATAAATACATGTTTTGATAAGTMAAGAAATTAATTATTTCTCAAAGTCATATAATTGAGTGCAAAAGGTAAGTGTATTTCAAATTATTCTAATAGATGCGACAACGTGTTTCACCCACCTATTTCTTCTTCCATTTCATATTGCTGGTTAAAGTATTATGGACTAATTAGCTCGCTTATACTACCAACGACGTTTGGCATTTGCACAAACGTTTCATGAAACTTCTCAAGCAAGAAGAGATATTACGCCGGAATGCGATTTTAAATTGTGTACGCCCACAGTTAATTATTATTGATAAGCCAGTGTACGAGAGAGGCGGATCATATAACATTTAGAATAAACCACTTTCAGCGTTCTCATGGACTACCACGATCCAATTATCCTCAGTACATTACCCAATTTAGGCTTAAATTTAATTAAGAATCCTTGCTGATATGGGCAATAGATAAAATGCACTTATCCGCACTTCCGAGGTATATCTGCACCTGAAACAGAGAAGCAATTACAAAAGAACCGTTGCAAGCATTAACAGGGACAATTTTATAGGTAAGTTCAGGCAACTGTATTTTTTAATGAACCGAAATAAAAGTAAGAAAGGTGTTAACTCCTTGTCATAAAAAGGTTACCAGAACACCAAGTAATTAGTGCACTGTCAAAATATTCTTAAGCAGGCTCGAAGGCATGTTCTTTTAAGTGTTGAGTGAACTACAAGGCGGTCTTTTAGCACTTTCTCGAGACAGCTTACTGTTCAGCGTGCATGAAATAAAGCGTCACTTAATTACACCCATCAGCACAACAGAGAACTGAAACCAGAAGAAACTGAACTGAAGCGAATGCATTACGTTAAAAAAAGATTAGGCGGCTTCTTTGCTTCAAGTGTATTCTGGAAGATTTACTTTGAAAACTACGAGTAGAATAACCTATAAAATTAGTATTGTCTAATGATGCCAAAATTTGCATTAGTAATGAGACAACAGAACTATGCAAAACACATTTTTAAATAGTTGTTGAAGGCTGAAGTTAGAGTCTCAGTCCCAAATTGTCGAATATGTGCCAAAAGATTAGCGCAATTAATTGATATAGAAGTTCCTTCTAAAAGTCTTATTGACTTTTAGATCATGGCTGAACCAAGTCTTATGTATACTTTTCAAGAACCTGTGGAAGATTGTGTTTATAGGTTAAAAGACAAAGTGTGAGCATGTATTTTATTAACTAAGGAGTACTTCATATAGAAATTAATTTTAGAATTTGCCTCAAGGGCACAGAGTTTAGATCGTATATCTAAATTTGCAACATTAGTAGCTGCTCAAATATCCTTAAGTAGGTACATGACTACCTTGCGATTTGTTAATAATTCCAATTAATTTTTTGGGATACTTGTTCATTACCCGCGTTTATTTTAAATAGTGACAGTGTTCTATAGGGAAATACTAGAAAATTACATTACTTGCCACTTTATTTTGTGATTTTCACAGTCCTCGTGTAATAAACTTGTCTACGACGTATAGTAGGTATATGTAAATTTAATTTATGATAAAGTTCCAGAAAATGAAGTGACAGAAATTGTAAGTTAAATGAAAAACATTCATTTTTTATATAGGTATTAGCAATTATGTGTTAGATTCCAAGAAACCACAGAGAAAGATCAAATAAAATTGTCCTTGGCGTGAAGAGCAAATTTCTGGTTACGCAATGACAAAAAAAAATATCATTCGCCATGGAAAAGAGGTCTAAAAACCCGCCAATAATGAAATTCTGAAGATATTTATAGTTCGAGAGCCATGCCAGTTTAACAACCTCGAAGCTCCGGAAGATTCTAATGTCTTCTAAACGGTTCATCATGAAAACATGTCCTTCAAACGCCAACGGTGCCAGCACAAATTCTGCTGAAGGCAATCAATATTAATTAGTAATCGGACACTTTTTTTCAACATGAGCCTTTTTAAAAACAGCACTGGAGTGTGCACTTACATGCGTACGACCAAGAAAACGTCTGGTGCCGGGTCCTACCCTGCCGCAGGCGATAAAGGTGTTGGAAAAAAGTAGTTKTCCACATTTATCTCCTGGACAAAAKAAAACATTATACAAAAATTGTAGGCMGAGACTAAACGAATTGAATAAACCAACGGTGCCGATGATCCTTGGCGCCGGCGTGCGCGCATTTATATGATTTATACGACTTTTGCATTTGGGATTTATATGGATTTTAAGATTTACTGATTTTTTGTCGATTTCTTTGCTTTACAAGTGTTGTCTATGAACCATTAACGTCCAAAATACAAAATATCATGTTAAAATGGATTATGTTGCATGTACTTTGCGCTTTTATTGTCCCCAAATGGGCTATCTTCAAATGAACAAGGAAAAGCCATTGTTTAAGTCACCTGCAGTTATCCCAAAAAGGGGAAGGCATTCTGAAAATGAAAAAGCGAACACAGGCCAAAAATCTTGGAAAAAGACAAGATCTGGGAAGAAAGATTGGAAATTAGCTTTACTACGACAGCAAAGAGACTTCCAAGCTTGGGTACATTTTCATCATTATTGTCAAAAATATCTTCCGCCATTTCGACATCTTCAACAACCTCAACGTTGATTTCACCTTCTTACCCCATACCACGGTCTCCACATTTTTATAATAATTCAGTACTATAAAAATATTTCAATTTGGGTTTTCCCAAAATTTATTGGTATCTTAAAACATGCCTTACGTAACGTCAATAAAATGCATAGCCTTGAAAGAAGTTGCTTCGTTAAGAAATTATACAACTAATAACAAGCATCAAAAAAAAATACGGGAAAATACAAGAACTCGACTGGTTGAGACACAAGAAGAAAATTATTGTTTCTATATTTGACACAGCACGAGAAGGGATTAGAAGATATTAAGGTTTACAGTTAAACATTTTAGAAGAAGCTTGCCAGAATATTTCCAGGAATTAAAGCTCTTTATACACATTTTCTTAGAACGTCATTAAAAGTAGGTTGCAGGTACGGATAAGTCCACTTAAAAGGATAACGATGTCATGCTACAGAAATATTCCTCCTTAGAGAGAGGATGATAGAAATATCAAATGTCACCGGTAGATGGCGGCAGCTTACAAGTGTAACATTTTTTTATCAACACATAATAATCCCTTTACGCAATAGAGGACGTAACATAGGAATTTGTTATATAAACTGTCAATATATTCTGAACAGTTACAACACGGATAAGATTAGGTGCTCAATTTTCGAATTAAGTACGAAACAGAATAAGCAAACAAGTATCACCTGAACTTATCATAGTTTGATGTTTGCTAAATTCGTTGTTTAACATTCGATTTGGCGAAATTCAAGGTCGCTTAAAGCAGACAAACACGTAAATTTGCGGTAGTACATAGCTTCTTAATGATTAACTACGATGAGCATTGTTATTATATTGTAATTTTATACTTATGTCGCTAAATTGAATGGTTGGTATTTGTACTCTTATTACTTGAGATGAAAATAAAAGCTAACGTTTAACCAGGAAAAGGGAAATTGTGTTACATTATGCTTAACTTATTAAAAAATTATACACTTAACATGGGGTACCACCTATCGACAATCAGTTAAAGCTTGAATTCGGCGGCAAAAACAGGGACGCTTCCGAATCGTTTGTTCGGCATGCTTAGTGGAGGTGTTCATAGATGAAGGTAAATATGTTCAAACAGATAATTTGTAAGTAAGAATTTAGGATGGCCATGCCATCTGTCAGCATTGCACTGGCATGATGACAAAGCCACCTAACTGCCTTAACGGGTACTACCTCCTAAAGGAAGTGACCTGTTGCCTGACAAATTGGCATGCAACTGCATACTTCAATTTGACAGCAGGTCCCCACGGCACTATTTTGCTAGCGGGCAAGAACCAACATACATTAAAATGCATGTCTATGGTGTGCTGTCTACAGGTCACTTCCTTTAGGAAGTAGTACCCGTTAAGGCAGCTAGGTGGCTTTGTCGTCATGTCAGTGTAATGCTGACAGATGGCATTGCCATCCTAAATTCTTACTTACATCATACCATTGCTTTTGGTATACAAGCAAAACCAGTTCTATGCCGTGCTGTCTACACTAGACCTAAACTGCACTGATGAGCTGTAATGACAACGAAATAGATCTATCTGCAGTTGGTTGAGGTGTAGACAGCACAGCATAGACATGCATTTTAAGATAATTTGTAATAATGTTAGAATTGGGTACGGTCCATCCCCAGATATAAAACATCTGGGCGTCATTACTTTTATAGAGGTTTACGATCGGGCCGTAATAAAGGGCTTAAACAATCAAAAACATATTCGCAGAATATTTCTGGCCGGTCTTTAACTATCTCCATTACTACGTAAGATACATGTTTACGTCAAAATTACGGGTGTATCAAGTATGCTCTTGCGCATGCTCATATCTACATCTTTTTTAGCATTTCCCTAAAATAGATTTTACTGGAAGTGGAAACTTCATTTACATAAATTTCAAAGTATTCTTTCAACTTGTGCATAAACTTATAATAATCGCTCTTCAACCAATACACAGCTGTTCACATTAAACTTAATTCCTAGCTTGATCAGCGCACCATAAATCTTTCAAACCATTAATTACGGTTTTTCCCGTTAATGCAAATCCACCTTTCTGGTGCAGCCGCGTATAGCAATTTTCCCATTTTATGAGAACGGATGGATATCGTATCCGATCCATTAAACATCTAGCTTAGCTCCCGCGAAGCGCGGTGCACGCAGGAAACGGACGGGATTGCGTAAACCTTTGCCGGACGACCAAGCGAATTTTCCCTTCGAAACCCTAAATTTGCATGTAAGAGCGGCTCCGTCGTGTCCGACGGGCTTTCCCAATTACCCGGCGTACCGGAAATTCTTCGCATGAAGACCAAGAAACGCAAAAATGCCCGGCAGTCCATTAATTAGCCGCGAGTCGCATTCGTTTGGCGGGATTTACGCGGCAATTTATCTCGTCGATCGGAACAATATTTTTTACGCGAACTGCAAAAAAATAATTAAGGGGGGCATTCACTGGGGCGTTTTCGACAGGTTTGCGGCGGTCCTACGGTTATTTATCTCGCAAATTTGCCGGAGTGATGCCGAAATTACGCGCTCTTTCTCGTTTAATTTAGGGGCTTTCCTGAAAGGAGGTGGTGGCGGTCCCCGACGTTGTGGGAACGAAATTGCGTTCTTGACGTAACGAGGACGCAGTGGTGCCCAAAACAATGATTACTCAGGTTCGTTAATGCGATCCCGCGGCCGACGTTTGGATTAATTTGAGGCGTAATGCGCGTCGTGGTCCGAAAGGTAAAGTGATTTTAATGATGGGTCAAGCTTTGTTTTTAACATGAACGCTCCAAGGCTCAGGCTGTTTTCACCGTTACTTTACTACGCAAATCTCTCTACGAAATTGATAGAATTCTTAGATCCTGTTTTAAACTCTGATGATACAGTCAATGAGATGTTTGATTTTCAATAGAATGGACACCTTCATTAACAGTCTTAAAAGTAATGCTGCTGGAATTGATGGAATATCGCTAAATATATTAAAAACTACGCTTCCAGTTACACTTTCAATAATTACTCACATAATTAATACCAGTACAGGGAGTAGCATCTTTCCGGATGCCTGGATGCAGTCTAAGGTCAGACCATTACCTAAAGTCCCCACTCCAAAGGAGATGAAAGATGTCAGGCCTATTAGTATTTTGCCAGTTCTTTCGAGAGTACTTGAAAAAGTTTTAGCCGAGCAGCTTAGAAATCATTTGGTTAAATTCAAAATAATTCCAGAACTGCAATGGATTTCGCAAAGGACACAGTTGTGTGACGGCTCTTCTTAAAATCGTAAATGATGATATCAGCTTTGGATGAGGGTACGCTGTGTCTGTTGATCTTACTCAACTTTTCAAAAGCTTTTGACACATTGCATTACAGATTATTGCCATCAATTTTACACTATGTACGCATATGAAAAAGGATGGGTTAAAATTGTTTAAAAGCTAATTTACTAACAGATATCAATGTGCTCGGATCGGTTAAAGACTATCTGAATGAAGTCCCGTGGTTACTGGTGTGCCCCAGGGTTCAATTCTGAGACCCTTGCTGCTTTCTGTTTACTCATCTGTCTTATTAAAGTAGCTATCTGTGCTATGCAGATGATACGCAATTATACTACGCATTTGAACTTTGTGATATTGATGTGGCGATTAGAAGAATAAATTCTGATCTAAAACATTTTTTTTCTACAGCTTCCCATCATTCATTGCTAATTAATTCAACGAAAACTAAGGCCGTGTTTTTTTGAACGACATTTGATGTGGCTAGTAGACAGCAAATATGTAATAAAATTGTATTCACTATCGATGACCAGCGTATTGATTTTTTTTTGAATCTGTTAGAAATTTGGGTTTAATTATGGATTTTAGATTAAGGACTTGCGAATACATTGACGAATGCATTCGGAAGTCGTATGTGAATCTTAGGAAAATATTTAGCATTAGAAAATTTATAAATATGAAAACTAAAATAATTCTCAGTGAGACATTAGTTTTCTCAAATATTAACTTTGCTGTAGTAGTAGTATATGGACCTTGTTCAGACTTCAAGAGTAGTTTAAAATTCTTGTTTGAGACTCATTTTTGGTCTCAAGAAAAATGCACATGACACACATGATTGTAGTTCTATTTCTTGGATGAGTATGAAAAATAGAAGATACCTTTGTGCTGCAAAATTTTCGTAAGCGGATCGCCTCCATATCTTTATAATAAAATAAGGTATTGAACAGACGTTAATAATCTTAATGTACAGAAAAAAGATGAGTTAACAATATTTCGTCATAATTCTGAATTGTTTAAAAGAGGGTAAAAAACAGCCTGTGAGCAATAGTGGGTACTTACCATACAGAAAAAAATCTAACTGCTATTGCGGTAAACAGTTTTTGGCACAAGGAAACAAGTTTTGAAGAATTATTCCCGATTATCAATGCGGATTCAGACGTGGTCGAAACACTTCTGCTGCACTAGCTTCAGTCATCGATGATCTCATTTCGGCTTATGGTAAGAGTTTGGTCAGTGCTTTGGTTTTGCTCGATTTTTCAAAAGCGTTGATACTATTTAATCATGGTCTATTATGCCCCAAACTAAAGTCTTACGGTTTCAGCAGTATGCCCGTACAGATTATTAGATCTTATTTGAGCGATAGAACTCAAGTGGTAAAATACAAAGATAGTGTCTCCTCTGAATTGTCGGTTAGATCTGGTGTTACTCAAGGCACCATATTAGGATCTCTGCTTTTCATGATATATACGTCAGATATAGTGAACTCAGTTCTCAATTGTAGAGTGAGAGCTTACGCCTACAATACGCAATTGTATTTTAGTTTCGATAAGCATGATTTCGCAAGGGCTGACAAAATCATAAATGAAGAACTTGAAGATTTAAAAATATTGTTTACTGAACAAGGCATTGAACTGAATTCGTCTAAATCGCAGCTGATGGTCATAATTTCTTAAACAGTCTTTCAATGTTTATATAGACGGTACAAGGTTCAATTTTATTGATCATGGTAGAAATTTGTGTCTCTTTATGGACACTCAGTTCCTATTTAAACTGCATTTAACTAAGATAATACAAAAATCATTTTCTAACCTTAAGCTTTTGTATGCTTGTAAACATTTTCTAGCCGTCAATTTGAAAAAGCAATTATGTCACGCACTCGTTTTCTCCCACTTTAATTATTGCGATTTTTTATATGGCCCTTGTTTGGATTCTGTTGATAGAAATAGGGTTCAAAAAGWGCAGGCTGTCGCTTGACGGTGACCATATATCTCACAGTATTAACTCTCTGAACTGGCTATACGAATGGAGTCCCACTTCAATTTTCACTTGAGTGTCATTTATGGTTTACTAAATTCTTCTCAAGCATATGAAAATTTGAGGTCTAACTTTGCCCCTCCTTCATCTACGCACTCACGTGATTAACGAAATATGTAAAGCTAAATATTTATTGCCTCGCCATCGCCCTGCTATATTCGTTCGCTGCTTTACATAAAATGCTGTTGARCTGTATAAATTCCTTATTCCGAATGAGTCTAGAAAACGAAATATTAACAATTTAAGTTCAAACTAACTCGACCGTCAAATTTTATGATAACCACAACTCTCTTAACCCGTTCGTTGACTGTTTTTCAATTAGTAGATTGTCTGATATCGCTATTGAACCTGTGCTCTATTTTTTTGTTATTGATTCTCTTTTTATTGCTGTGCTAACTAATATAAATAGTACTCTAAAGATTAAATAAAATAGCTACTGGTAGAATTTGCTTTTGTTTCTTATGTAATTAATTTTTTATCTTCGGTGAACCTGTGCTTGGTTTATTCGAATTTTTATCTTTTGCTGTGCTAACATATATAGTTTAAGTTTATGATTTAAGGTTAGCATGCTTTATTGTTCGTTGTCACACAGCCAATCTCCACTTTGGTATAAATGTCTAAAACTTCCTGCAGGCTATGCCAAACCAAATAAGAATACCAAAATTCCCTATTTATTGCAGGTAATGATTCAACTGGCAACAAGAATATTGAGGAGTCAGAACTTACAAGAAGGCATGACATAGTTTTTATGGCAAATGTAGATGCAACGTTGAAAAACTTTATAGAATACAGATTGAAGAATATATTTAAATGACCACTATATGCATGTCCCAAAACTGTTTACAACAGAAAACACGTGTATTGAAAGAGTCCTAAGAAAAGACTAGATAATTTACAACGGAAAATTTAGTTAAGTACATATATGGTAAAATGTCATAGTAATGCTGAAATTCGAAAATGCTTTTACCAGTGGTGGATTCTGAACAAGTTGACATGGTAATGGTGTTTGTGTTCTTCGGGGTGTTAATTTAGATACAATTACGACTCACTGCTTGAGCCCGCAAACAGGTGGCAAGAAATTTTACGGAATTTATTTGATCCAAATTTAACAATACTGATGTTGGATGCGTCGTGTTGTGAAAATAAAATAAATCCTAAAATACTAATCCGGGGATATCAAAAGGCAATCATAGGATATCAAGAGGACACCATAGAATCTCAAGGAGAAATCATATGAAAATTTATAGGATACAAAGAAAAAATCTAATGATATCTTAGGATATCAGAGAGATATTAGCGGAAATCAAACAGTATCTTTCCAAAAATGGATAATTTGTGTACACTATTTTGATAGTGGTTTACCCCTTGGCAGTGAGTAAAGAAACATGTCGAAAACATCTTATGAGGAATGGGAAAATCTTATTGAGCATAATAAATCTGTAAACTATAGACGCACGACCTTCCACTAGGCTTTCTGATAAAAACAAATGCCTAAGGCTCCTGAAAATTCCAATGATTACAGCCGGTACCGCACATTACCCAAGAAAAAACAATAGCTACCCGGATCGTTTTCTTGGGTTGCGTGGGCCAGGTGAATAAATTGCTCCAGTTGATGTGTGTGTGGCGCGCCTCTTCGTAGTTTTATAATATATTCCAGTTCTCCTGTGCAGAATTGCTCCATACGCTTATAACATCGCAACGGACCACGCCCGACTACCGACCTACAACTATTGCAATTTTTGTGACGGAACTAGATTTAGTGCAGCATTGCGGATATTATATCGCTGCTCTTGTTTGAAACGGCTCGTGTTGTGCTGTCACCTCGGTGCATTTGCGAGATTATATTATGACAACATGCACATGCTCTGATGAAGAAATTCCTTCGGAATTTTTTTTATGAACGTACGTGTGCATTGTGTTGATTTGCAACCTAATTTTCGTAATAATAGCGCGTTGAATAAAAATTAGCAAAAAATTTAGGGTTGGTTTATTTCCTCTTTATTAAAGCTGAAATCAAGCCAGTAACCATAACTGCGACCTAAAGTAAGGTATGTGTTAGGTTTACATTTTAATTACAGAATTGATTTTAGCTTAAAATATAGAAGAGAGGCTAACTAGCCCCTACTCTCTTACTAGAACTATTGACAGTACCAGTGATAAAAGTATAAGAACACAAAACTTAAATTTCACAGACGTTGTTATGAAGCAAGAAGTCGAGTTCCTTAGACAACTGAAATAATTTAAGATTGTCATACAAAATTGTTTTTGTTATATGATGGTCAAGGCTTTCACGACCGAATATTTCCGGGTTAGTTGGCAGTTGGCAGTGGTCGTGACGATTCCCTCTTCCCTAACGTTTCGCCCATTGCTGTAGTGAGCATCTTCAGCTGCGTTTTTCGTAGACGTAGCTGTCTCCGAGCAAACATAGTTTATATAAATTTTTGGCATTGCTGGAGCATGTCGATGCAATGAATTATGTGACTTCACTGTGGATGATATTGAGGATATTGGAGAAATTCCCATTGTAACACTTTAAGATACTAAGACGCATTTAGGCAGAAACCAGGGAGCAGTTCACTACTACTGAGGCAGAATTCTTGGTTAGCTCTTTAGGTATATATCGAAAATATGTTTTTGACTCCCATGAACACATCTACTCCACAGCGTAGGGGAATCAACACTTTCGTTCACTTTTTTTTTAAATTACGGCATATTTAATGCAGCTCCTTGGCAAAGTGAAATTTGATATCTAATCACACTGAAGCTATACACCAGTTAATCAAAAGTGATGTAAAGATATATTTCACCTTTAGTTTGTATATTTTTCTTTACAATTATATCACAATCAAAGGCACTATTCATCATAACTAATCCAGTAATTATACGTTCAATAAAGCAGGTGTTTTGAMAAAATTGCGATCAATTATTTGATAAGTTGGTGTTGGTCGATAAATAGATCTACAACTATTATTGAAAGCGTTAGGTATGAATAAGACATATTACATACACACATATTAGGTAGTCAAACGAGGGGGGGGGGGGGGGAGAGGCGGAAATAGCCATGGGATAGCATGTTTCTTCAGTTTGGTAATAGCTCTTTCTAAAAAAAGCTTAACCGCAAACATCTACCCTCGTTGGTACATTAACGAAAATATTGCTATTTTGTTATTTGGACAAATAAAGCTTTGTTTTTCGAAAACACTTTCTAAGCTTGCAGAATTTTATATTGAATAAATGTTGCCTGAAATTTTTACGAACGAAATTTGAGTTGTTTTTCCTAATTTAATATTATATTAAGATTATTTTAGTTAAAACCGCTTATTTTATGTTGTTTGTATAGTGTGGAAATGGAATTCTTTTATATATTACGCAATTGTAACTAGGTTCTATAAAGTAGTATTTGCTATTTAGTGTTTATATATTATATATAATAGTCGCGATTTTCAAATTTTTTAAACAAAATTTTGCATACGACCTTCCCAATGTGTTACCAAGGGGCCCAATTTTTTAATACCACCACTATTTTTAATTTGATTAATTAATAGTAAAAGGTTTTCCAAAAAAGGGGGCTTACTTCAGAACACTAAAACCCTTCTTTAAAAAAGAGAATGAGTTAAAAATTCTTGTTACTGTTGAATATATTCGTTGTCAAGTTTACATTGTGAATCTCATAAGCAGAATAAACTCAGACAATTACTACTTCTACATTATTACATATGAAGTGTATAAAAATTTTGAAATGTATTCCTTATAACAACGCATTCTAAGGTGTTGTCTATAACCTCGGTTAATAGGACCATTTAAAATTGGGAACCGCAACAAAAATTAACAGTAACTCTATTTAAAAGGGACTGTATTAGCAACAACTCATACTAAATGGTTTAGTGAGAAGAATAGAGGCACTAACCAACTATTTTTGCACATCATTACATCTTAGTACACAAGAACAGAGTGACGTGATGGTCACAGCTCATTTGTAACAATTTCATGTGATCATGAAAAAAAAATTTAACCACTTTTTCTTAACGTTCACCACCCTCTAAATAGGAAGTGAGAGATATTTTAAATCATGACTTGAGGAATATCTCAATAAGTTAACTAGAGCATTGCTTTTATTCAGCAGAATAACCTTATCATCATCCAGTTATCGCGGAGTACTCGATATGAGTCCATGGCCAACACCATAGTGGTAGTAAATTCCGTAGGTTTGAACAAGATAGGTTATAAAATACGTAGGTTGGCGAGAGTGCGGCATAAATGTCCCATAAGTTGCAATTATATACGCTTTGTACACGTCCTCCCATTGTATACTGTCGCCAACATTGCTAACACCATAACTAATCAGCCTGCACCGACATGATGCTGCATCGCGTGGCATTCACGTGTCGGCAAATATTCACATTCAATGAACTGATCACAGTAAAGTCATTCAAACATCTAACAGCAGGCTTTCTTTCAAATGTAACCAGCATACGTTATACTGACTAACACAGGAAAAAGAACACCCAATAATAATTCTTCTAATAAACAAACTGACGTACGAGTTTACTGAGGTAAAGTATCCAAACTCCTAAAACATTCGGACAGTATCGTCCTAAAAAAGTAGAAATAATAGGTGTAGCTTTTACCTTTGTTTATGCACTGGTTTGGTCTTCGACTCAATCAGATGTCTACTACAGACTACTTTTACGTTACTATGAAGTACTGTTAGAGTTTGTGGAATTTGAGGTAAGACGTGTTTGATGTGTGAAAAGTCTATATATATCTATGGTACCCAAAGCTACAAATTGACGGTGTCTTGTTCAGAGTAGCCCAAAGTAACTCTCTCTGGCTACCTGTGGTCGTACAGTGCTTAATTAAAAAAATGGATTAGGAATTGTTACAAGATAGGGTAAAACGGCAGTACTTTCTGGATATAACACTAAGCGGTCACTTTATCTCTGATTAAGATAAAAAGTAATGCTGCCATGGGTCTCCATACCATTGCTCAATTGGAGCAATACTTTTCCGTTTAAATGAATCTTGATTCGTTCGTCCAGATCTCCGGACTACTGTGTTCTGCAAGTTTCCTCGACGGAGTGAAGCACTCCCGTAGAACCAAAAGTCTAGAACTGCGAACAACCCATTGCTGTATTTACATTCGTTCCAGCAGCATTATGTATCACTACATACTAAAAAACAAAGTCCTCCGCCGCGTCTGTCTCTCTGTTCTCGATAAAATCAAAAACTAATGAACGTATTTTCATGCGGTTTTCACCAATATATAAAGTGATTTATAACGAAGGTTTAGGTATAAGTTCGTCAGGGTTTTGTGCAACGATAACTGTTGGAAGTGTTGGAAAAAGTCAAAAGCCGAGCGATATCGCGCGCGTTCTCTTATAATAACCAGACTTTTGGAGCGAATGGAGGTGACGACTGGAAGGTATTTTTTGTAGGTATAATATGCTATGTTGCCCTTCATAAAACTCGCTTAACGATTGATAATGCCCGAAACATTTTTGAAACGAACACTTATATATCAAATTGATTTAAGTAAAACATATGTTATGGGATATTCTTATTTCTATGTCACTCGGTATCTACAAAAAAGATAAAGAATAATACACAGTTTGTAGAAAAAATAGTGCAACTCTGCAGTAAGCCCTGCGAAAGCTTTATATCCCTTCTTACATTAACAGCATACAAGCTGAATAAATTCGCACGCGGTTATAATTATCTTCCCCTTTTTGATTACTTTCCTTAAGGTTAACGAGATATGGTTTAATTGAAAGCCACCGAGAAATAATATTTAATAATTGAACGTTGCTGAAACACACCAGTGATAGACTACCGTTGACAAGGTCGTGACTGGGTGACTGTTCGTTTCAAGCTATCGTTATGAGGCATTATCTGAACAGTATGCGGTATGCGGATGTAAGGGACTCACACTTTCGGAAGCTGCTATACTTATTAATCATCTTATAACCAGGATTTAACTTAACTCATTTACAAGATTGAATTTGATTGGCGATGCTTTTATACAATAAAAACTTAAACAGGATGCTGGTTTCAACTATGAGTATTCTTCTATCCTGCTTCAAATAATGTGCCAGAATTATCCTACCCTCGTCTGAACTCATCCTGAAATTGATTTGCCCGAAAACTTTTTCGTATGCGGACATAATTTTTTTTTCAAGAAGAGTTTCATATCGGATATAGATCGGATAAATTATTGCAGTACAAGAGGAATAAGATTATTACAAGACTTCACTTTTCAATATAATAACACTGATGAACAAGATTTTTGTTACACAAAAAGTAATTTTGTGCTTTAATAGTTACCTGCTATCATAATAAAACGGCATTCAGTTTTATTCTGTCACCCACAGTTTTTCTGTGACAAATACGTTTTATAAAACCGCACTTCGTTGCTTTTTTCGTGTTTATAGAAGTTAATTATTAGTTGTGTAATTGTTGTATATTCTAATAGTATAATAGTGTATATATAAAGTTGTCTAATTACGCCAAGAAGCTGTCTGAAGCATCCTGGCTGTTTTGGTTGTGTTTGCGGAGAAGTTACTTTCGGGAATCAACGAAGAAATTTAACACCGTTCATAAGTAGTTGTTATAATGAATATTTTGGCTTCCACGTGCGCCATCATAATAAATCTTGGGTACCTCATATATGTTGTAAATCGTGTATTACTATTATTACTGGATGGATAAAATGAACTTTGCTGCTTTAATGATATGGAAGGAACCGAAAGGCCATATTATTGATTGCTACTTTTGCATTGCTAATATAAAAGGCATCACAAACAAATCGAAGTACACTGTATGCCGTTTGCCACAAGGCCAATTCCACATAATAAAAATTTGCCTGTGCCAGCCCCTACAGGAAATATGAAGACAGAGATTTTCTATTTACGTTTACCAAAACAGCAATCCGAACTTTTAGGATCTCAATTAAAGGGTTAAAATCTGCTGCACCAAACCAAACTGTTCAGCAGATTGGCGTTTGTT
Source organism: Rhyzopertha dominica (assembly GCA_025024175.1). NCBI lineage: Eukaryota > Metazoa > Arthropoda > Insecta > Coleoptera > Bostrichidae > Rhyzopertha > Rhyzopertha dominica. Next base: position 24,532,046 of record QCXZ01000053.1, read on the forward strand.
CATGGAGTCACCAAAAGTTAGCTTAAAGGCTGTGTTACTACACAAGGGAAACATATATACGTCTTTACCAAGAGACCATGCTGCTAACATGAAAGTCCTACGACAATATGAAACTGATTTTACCTTGTTACCTTTGGGCACTTAAAAGGGGCATTCCATATGTAAAAATCATAAAACATTTATTTAGAATTTCTTGATTAATCTTTAAAGGTATTTGATTTAGTAAWAACCGATTGAAAATTTGTAGTTTTTATAAAACTTCATGTTGTGTGTTGAAAAAAATTGTTTGATTGAATAATTTTGAGGTTATTTTTTTCTTATAACAATGAATTGTTTTTAGAATTAGGCATAATTTCTTTTAGAATAAGAAAAAGATACAATTTTGTGGACTAGTCTAATCAGTACGAAATGCGAAATTTTGTGTTAGTGTCAAATAATAATATTCTAAAAATTGTCTGCATACAGCAAAAAATTGGTGAACGTAAAAGAAAGTATGGCTGTCATGGTTTGTATAATCACAAACAGTAAAGGGCCCAAGTTCGAGTCCTGAGTTATACCCAACAATATTGTGCATTCTTTGATTTTGCAATATTACTCGTGATCTGATGGATAATATGGAACAATATGCTAACAGGATTTACTCACAGCAAGTAATCAAATTAGTTTCAACGTATTTCGCGGTTAGAAAGCCGCGCTGTTTTGTGATGATTGCAGATTAGGTGCAATTTAGTAGGTGCTTCTGTATCATACTTTCTAGCACAGAGAGTAATTGGGCAGATTTTTTAATATTTAGGAAAAATATGGAACGCAGGCTCATCCAGTAGATCTTGAAGATCACATTACCACTATAAAATATTCGGAATAGTTCATATCGTATGCGGTTATAGGACATTCTAGCGGTAAACGTTGGAAATGACCTGGCTTAGGTACCTATTCGGTAAAMATTAGACTTTTTTGGATTGGTATAGGAATTTCATAATCTACATTGTTCAGGCTAGATTTTTTGATTTGAATGCCAAGATGGACATGTACTGGCATCTATCGAGAGAACCAATAAAACACTAAAGGCGATAAGATCGAATAGGAAAAAAAGGACAAGTTAGTCAMAAAAAGATCACCAGCGTGTGTGTGCAATGTTAATTTATTGCCAATATTCGCGATCGCCCAGGTTCTAACTGAGTAAATCTATCAAAAGGGGGTTCCTCATTTCCATGTCCTTATTCTTCCCAACCCCCTAAAGAGACGAGGAAGTCAGAAAAACTGGGGTAAGTGCGCTTTATTTTTTTTTACTTATAATCACGATCTGGTGCATAATTATTTGGTCCTATCGAGCCGGACGATTAGTTCCGCGATTTTAATAAGTTAGTTAGCTTGAGGAATTTGTAAAGTTGAAAGATTGTAATTTTCAACGTTTTCTTAGGCCTGATTCTTAAGGCGCTGTAAAGTAAATAATGCCTGTTTAAGGTCGATTCAGACAGGTAAATCCGTTCGTTAGGAACCTGTTCGCTCTTATCGCTACTTTTCTTTCAGTCTTATTTCTGCTTGAAATATTCACCGTTGGAAATTTATTTTACTGGGAATTGATTAATAAGTGGTAAATTAATTGATGCTAGTACTTGTCTTTAAGTCATTACTAATAATAGTTATAAATAATAAACAGTGATGGCTCCTAAAGCGGAGGATACTATAAAAATTTTAAATGCTAAAAAGGCTACGCTTTTTCAGCGTATACAGCGCATCTTCGATTTATCAAAAAATATAGAGGATCCGAAAGTTCTGCAACAATTTAAAGTGTCGTATCGTTTAGTAGATAAAACACTAAACGACTACGATGATATTGAATTTAGAATAAATGCTTTACAAATGGAGCTAGATCCAGAATTTGTTCCAACTTTTGCGGACGCTATTCGGGATCTTGTTGAATATATAGAAGATGCTGCTGAAAGATCAGGTTTAAAGGGAAATGGTCAGTCAACCTTAACCACTTCGTCGGATGCCGCGAATATTGCGGGTTCGTCCATTCGTCTCCCGAAAATCGAACTTCCTTCTTTTAACGGGGATCAAAGACAGTGGATTAATTTTTATGAGATTTTCAAAAATCTTGTCCACGAAAATAAAACTCTGTCGGATCAGCAGAGAGTACAGTACTTAATTTCTAAACTTTCTGGTTCCGCTTTAAATATATGTAAGCATTTATCACCAACCGCGACTAATTATTCCATAATTTGGGACGCGTTGATAGATAGGTATAATGATCCTAGAGCCCAAGCTGATGATTATTTAGATCAGATTTTTGATTTTAAAGCTTTGCGTTCAGAGTCTCGTGAAGGTCTAGGAATGGTGTTAGATAAATTTTGTGCACCGATAACAGCATTAAAGCGTTTGAATGTAAACGATTTAGCTGATACTATTTTTCTCAATCGAGGATTGAAAATTTTAGATCCAGAATCACGTCGAGCTTTTGAATCGGCGTTCAGAGAAAAAGATATCCCTACCTATACAGATTTCGTAAGTTTTATTGAAAAGCAAATCAAGACATTACCATTTGATCGTAGTTCATCATCGAACAAATATGCATTATCCAATAAAGGCAATACTACTAAGCCTCATGCTTTGGTAACTTATTCTAAACCACGTTATGCTCATCCAAATGGAAATAAAGCCTCTACGTGCATGATTTGCCGTAAAGGCATGCACGCATTAATTGATTGTGTAGAATTTTTAAAATTGTCTCCTTGGGATAGATATCGTTTGCTAAAACATAAAGCCGTTTGTCTGAAGTGTTTTTCAATAAACCATTCTGTATCCAATTGTGATAAAGAGGTCAAATGTATGCAGTGTAATAAGCCACATCATACTTTATTACATTTTGAATTCAAGACAAGTTCACCAGTAAATTCTAATTCTGAGGCTGATAATCAAGCCACTTCTTCAGTTCTTTGTTCTGTTGTTAATAATGACAGTAATTCCAAAGCTGAAGTATCATCCACGGTGTTATTATCTACAGCTCGTGTAAACGTAATTAATGAAGAGGGTAAATCTTATGATGCTCGATTGTTAATCGACTCGGGTAGTCAATGTCATTTCTTGACAACTAAATTTTGTAGAAAAATCAAGTTAAGGATGAATCCAGTAAAATCATCCATTATGGGTTTCGGTGGTACGCTAAACCCGATTCGCGGAAAAACATTCTGTTGTGTTAGCTCCAAAATTAATCCTGAAGTTTCTTTTTCGTTTGAGCCTTTTGTTGTTGATAAAATCGTAGATAAACTACCTGCTAGTTTTATCGATTGTTCCCATTTAAGGCATTTACAGAATTTGAAACTAGCTGATGAGCATTTCCACATACCTGGAGAAATAGATGGTATCATAGGGGCTGAGTTAGTTCCTCATCTATTAAAAGGAGAACACTGTCAGATACAACCAAACCAGTTAGTCGCGGTTGATAGTGTTCTGGGCCATATTTTAATGGGGAAAGCTCCGATTTTGGCTTCATCAACAAACAATGTCAGTAGTTGCATGATGGCTTGTCATCCACAGTTGATTCGTTAATTAGCAAATTTTGGGAAATTGAAGACATTCCAGATACAAGTGTTCGTCGCTCCTCGGATGAAATCGATTGTGAAAATCTTTATCAGTCCACTGTTCGTCGATTGCAGTCCGGACGATTTGTAGTGTCTCTACCTTTTTCGTGATAATCCTGATCGGTTAGGAGATTCATTTGAAATGGCTAAACGTAGACTTCTTCTTTTGGAGAAACGACTGGAACGTGATCGTGAGTTTCGTAAGTCGTATCATCAGGTGATGATTGATTATTTACAGCAAGGACACATGTCGTTAGCAAAGAAAAATCTCGATTGTAAGGGATATTACATTCCTCATCATGGAATTTTTTAAACAAAAAAGCAGTAGCACGCCTATGCGTGTTGTGTTTGATGCCAGTGCTAAAACTGACAATAATTTATCACTAAATGAGATATTGTTTGCTGGTCCAAAGTTGCAAAACGACATTTTTGTTCTGTTAATAAATTTTCGCTTATTTTCTGTTGCGCTTAGTGCCGATATTAAACAAATGTATCGTCAGATTATAGTAGACGAATCACATAGAAAATATCAACGGATTGCTTGGAGATTCTCTTCCAAGGATCCTATTGAAACGTATGAGTTAAATTGCGTTGTTTTTGGCATTAGTTCATCGCCATATTTGGCTTTAAGAACGGTCCCATAAACTGGTTGAGGAAGAGGGGAAAAACTTTCCAACTATTAAGGATAGATTACCGAAAGACATGTATATGGATGATTTTATAACTTCTGTTCCATCATTGGATGAAGCCGCCGTATTATATCAGCAGTCTAAGGGACTATTCGAGTCAGGTGGATTTCAGTTGACAAAGTGGGCTTCTAATGCGCCAGAAATTCTAGATTTCTTGCCTTCAGATGAAAATGTTTCTCTTACTAGAGGTCTTGAGCATGATGGAACATTCTATATCCTAGGTCTGGAGTGGCAGCCGAATCCTGGTGATGTTTTTCGCTTCCAGATTCACGAGATAACAAAAGATGTAACAAAACGTACAATTCTTTCAGCAATTGCACGAATGTTCGATCCTTTGGGATTTTTTTCACCCGTAACGTTATTCTTAAAAATCATACTTAAACAAATGTGGCAACAGCGATTGGAGTGGGATGATCCTTGTCCTCCTTGTATTAAGGCACAGTGGGAAATCTTTCAGAAGGAATTATCGCATTTATCTGGAATTTTAATTCCAAGACATATCGGTATATCTATACCCAGTAAAGTCACGTTGATTGGTTTTTGCGATGCCTCTGAGTTAGGATACGGAGCAGTCGTATATGTAAAAAGCGAGGAGGATGAAAGGGATGCTCAAGTGTCATTGTTGTGCGCCAAATCCAAGGTGGCCCCGATTAAATTTCAAACCATTCCGCGTTTAGAACTTTGTGCAGCGCTTTTGTTAACCAAACTTATGTGTACAGTATTATCTGTGATCCGTGAACGGTGTGAAGTTCATTGTAGTTACGCATTCTCCGATTCTATGGTAGTACTTCACTGGATTAATACTCCTTCTTCAAAATGGCAAACCTTTGTCGCTAACCGCGTTGAAAAAATTCAAGAAGGTAAAATAGATCACTGGCTTCACGTAGCAGGTTCCGAGAACCCAGCTGATTGTCTTTCAAGAGGACTGACACCTTGTGAATTGATTGCGAATTCATCCTGGTGGACAGGACCGTTTTGGTTAAAGTTGGAGCAAAATAATTGGCCCATAAGTTGGGATCCGGAACCACTAGAGTGCCAGCCAGAATTAAAAAATCATCAAGCGGTCCTAACAACACTTGAGCCACGGGATATTGAGATTAATTCTATATATACTCTAATTAAACGTTGTTCAAATTATACTCGTTTGCTACGTATTTTGGTGTACGTTTTGAGGTTCTTAAAGTTGTTGCCCAAACGAACTATAATTAGTTTCAGTGATTTGAATGCTGCTGAATTAAATGTATGTCGAGTTGTTCAGACTGCACATTTTTATTCAGATATCAATAAACTGCAAGGTGGCCAATTTTGTTCCAACCGACTTCAACGGTTGACTCCATTTTTAGATCAGGGAATTATGCGCGTTGGAGGTCGATTAAGGAACTCTGATGAGGATTTTGATAGTTGTCATCCTATTGTGTTACCAAAACGAGATACTTTTGTTGATTTATTGATCGATTATTATCATCAAAGCAACTGCCATGCAGGACCGCATTTGTTGTTGTCTATATTAAGACAAAAATTTTGGATTCTTTCCGCTCGTCATGTAATAAGGGGTAGAATTCGAGCTTGTAATAGTTGTTTTGGGATGCGGCCTTCAGTTGCACCCCCCAAAATGGGCAATCTTCCTGCTTGTAGGGTGTCCCAATGTAAACCATTTTTACAAAGCGGGGTAGACTACGCTGGACCGATTAGTATTACCATGGCGCGTCGGAGAAAACCCGTTGTACTCAAAGCGTATATTTGCTTATTTGTGTGTTTATCCACCAAAGCGATTCACATCGAATTAGTTTCTGAATTGTCTACTGCTATGTTTCTAGCAGCCTTTCGCAGGTTTATTTCTCGTAGAGGTCCTTGTAATGTTATATTCTCAGATTGTGGGACAAACTTTGTGGGCGCACGTGCGCAACTAAAAGAGTTGTCGCAATTTTTGAATTCCGCCGATTATCAGGACGCATTAAATGATAACTTTGCTTACCACCGAGTAGAATGGAAGTTTATTCCTCCGGGAGCTCCGCATTTTGGAGGCATTTGGGAGGCCAACATTAAGTCAGTGAAGTCTCACCTCTTTCGTGTGATTGGAAAACAACTTTTAACTTATGAAGAGTTGAACACGGTTTTAATTCAAATCGAAGCGGTGTTGAATTCCAGACCCCTTTGTCCACTAAGTTCAGACCCTGGAGAACCACTTGCACTGACACCGTCTCATTTTTTGACTTTAACTCCTCTTAAGTGGATTCCTGCGGCGGATGTAGTCGATATTCCTCTTCCTAGGTTGTCTAGATATCAGCTAGTGGATCATCTGATTCAATCATTTTGGGTAAGATGGCGGAGAGAATATCTTCATGAGCTTCAGGTCCGAAATAAATGGTCAAAGACGTCTCCTTCTCTTTCTGTAGGGACTGTGGTAATTATGGATCAGCCCAACTTGCCGCCTCTGCAATGGCCACTAGGTGTAGTGGAGCAAATATATCCTGGTACCGACGGGGTGGTTAGAGTCGCATTAGTTCGAACGACTACTGGCCGCTATAAAAGACCAGTAGTCAAATTGTATCCCTTACCTTCACAGTAATTTATTGCGCAGTTAAGGGTTTGTATATAATGTTGTTTATAGTTGGTGAAGGTTTTAAGGGATGTTATACAGATCCTAAGTTATCAGCATCATATAATTATTTTTTTTTTAATTATTTTGTTGTTCATTTAATTATACTTGGGCTGAAGACAGTCCTTCAGAGGTGGGGGAATGTTCAGGCTAGATTTTTTGATTTGAATGCCAAGATGGACATGTACTGGCATCTATCGAGAGAACCAATAAAACACTAAAGGCGATAAGATCGAATAGGAAAAAAAGGACAAGTTAGTCACAAAAAGATCACCAGCGTGTGTGTGCAATGTTAATKTATTGCCAATATTCGCGATCGCCCAGGTTCTAACTGAGTAAATCTATCAAAAGGGGGTTCCTCAKTTCCATGTCCTTATTCTTCCCAACCCCCTAAAGAGACGAGGAAGTCAGAAAAACTGGGGTAAGTGCGCTTTATTTTTTTTTTACTTATAATCACGATCTGGTGCATAATTATACATATTGAAGTTAGCTATTATACGGACTAACAGTGTTTATAAAAGTTAGTGATGCACACGAGACTGAAAAATCTTGTCTTGTCTCGCAAGGAAATTCAAAAGTTTTGTTTCCCAATAACAACAGCAAACAAATACTGAAGTGAAAAGTGAGACGAAAATGCATTCCATTTAACGCCATCTACGTATTTGTAACCCGTTGTGTATCAAATTTGTATCAACATCTAGGAGATTATAACTTAGACAAAGGGCAGCGCGACGTCGATTTCTTCTGTAGAAAGTGCGTATACCACGAACACGACTTTGTTGTATTGACTTGAAAATGTAAAAATATTTAAATTATATATTTCGCGATATTGCGATTTCTGCGAGACTCTCGCAGGGGAAATTTAAAGTATGGTCTCGAAAACGAGACGAGATTAGACTTTCGCAAACGAGAATATCGTAGGCATCACTAATGAAACTTCTCTAAGATGCTAACTTATTATCAAATTCCCATGTTGCCTTGTTAGATTATCAAATCTACTAGTACCAATTTTGTCTATTATGAAACACGGCACAATTTTCATTCAATTTTAGATTACTACATATGTGTAATGACACCTCAGTAGTTTTATTTTTAACAAGATGTTGCAGTAACGCATTCATGCGCGTCGTTACAGTTAACCCCTGGATGCACAGCAAAACAAGAAACAGCGGCAGAATTAACTTCTTCTGGCGGAAACACATCGCAGTTAATTTTCTGCGAAAACTCCCATCGTAAAATTCTAATACTTAATTAAGCTTGCAAACGTTTTAACCATAATTGTAGTTATGATAATGGCCGTTGAGCCGCTAATAAATTTCACACCGCGTTTCCTGAGCAAGCCGTTGGCAAGCGTATAAGCGAACGCCATTAATCCTATTGCTGATTGTATTAATTGCTACTTTGTTTTAATTGTAATTGTATTGTAACCGCTTCGCGGAAGAGTAATCGGCGTGCCGCGATTTACCAGCGTATAAAAAGCGCCGCTTCCTATAAACATGGCTGTATTGATGATGTATAGGCATACCGCCAGAATATGCATAAACGTTTCCATACGAGGGTTATTGATGTCTAATTTGCCTCATGCACGTAAATTCAAATCTAGTCAATCATTATTTAAATGCAGTTCTTTACTCTCTTGTAGTATGTTAATAGTAAAGGATCACGAGTTATAAACGAATTATCCTGCTGCGATATCATATGATGGGATTGTCCTTTGCTTAACTTAGACTTAGAGCGAAGTTACAAGCGCGTGGTATAATACAGAAAAACTATTGTCCTAACTTATTTTTTTGCCATAGTCTCGTAACGTTTATTGCTGTCGAGTGAGGAGACAGTTGTGTGGGCCGCGGCTCCCGGTGTAAATCTGAAATTCGAGGCTTCAAACCAGCATTTAAATTTGGCATTTGTGCAGCGCCTAGTATTGACGGTCATCTCTCCCTGAGGTAGCGGCCTATGATTTGAAACCAGTTGATAGTTCAGTAATTACGAATCCTTCCAATGTGCTATACAAGACATCAGATACAGGAGCTAGAAGTGTTATTGAAGCAGGACCCTTTAGATAAGCTCAAAGACGTTACGGTGTTGCAGGGTCTAAAACGGTAAAAACTGCTATCACAGACACTCAAAATAAGATTCAAAGTCTGCAAACTGAGGTCATCGATCTGCAGCAGCAAATTTCTAGTGTTGGTAATGAACTGCGTTTAAAAACTGTTCAATTTGAGCAGTGCTTTCGCCAGAATAACCTGAGTTCTTTCGGGGTGAAAGAGGAAGATGATGGGCATCCAAGGTGCTGGAAATTGTCAACCAGAACCTTAAGTTGGGACTTCCAGTGATTGGTATTGAAAGATGTCATAGAATCGGGCAGATAACTGCGGAAGCTAGACCCATACCAATAATAGTTAAATTCTCAAATTACAACTTCCGAGAGCAAGTATTTAAAAATAAGAAAATGCTGAAAGGTACTGGTATTGTCGTCAGGGAGGATCTTTGTGACGGTCGTCTCGTCATCCTTAAGGAAGAAGTGCAGAAGTTGGTTACAGAAATGTGTGTGGACTAAGTATAGTATCGTTTTCCTGAAATCGAAATAGGGAATTGTGCGAGTCACCCATTCTGAGATGCTGTTGAGAATGCAATAGTCTCACTATCTTCAATATCTGTGTAAGGTTGTTAAAATATTGGGAACTTAACATACATTTTGTCTTTACTACTGTTGTTATTATTATATTTGCACTTATATATGAATATTAGACTGATATTTCTTAGATCTTGCTGCTCACTGAGACCACGATACCGCACAATCGGGGTAATATTGGGATAATTTTTTATTTGGTGCTTTTCATATCATTTTTGTTAAATTCCTGGATAGGGATTTTAAATTTAATGGTTTGTCTGAAAAATTGCTCTGCTTGGGAGATTTCAATGTAGATTTACTAAGTTTGCATTCCCGAAGCGAATTTTTTATTTGCGTCAAATTATTGATAATGATAATGATATTGATTTTATTCGTGATAGTCTGTATAAACATTTACACACGTCCAAAAAATATATAACAACATACAATAATAATAAACACAATAATAGTAAACAGTACGAAATGTATAACATGCAAGTACATATCTACTACATAGTACAGTTTAAAAACTCGGTGATGTTATAGAATGCGCCTTCCACCAATAATGTCTTAATCTGCTTTTTGAATTTTTTGTAATCTAAAGATTTTATCTTAGTTGGAAGTTTGTTAAACAATTTAGGGCCATAGAAATTTATACCCGTCCTTGACCTCTGTATCCGGTGAAAACCTGGGTATAAGTCATCTCTTTGTCTAGTTTCGTATACATGTATATCTGAATGCTTCTCTGCAGTTATCTCTGTACCCCATTCCCGAAATTATTCTAACCGCTCTCCGCTGGAGGGCGAACACCCTGCTTGCATGCGGAGCGTGCCCCCATATCAGCAAGGCGTAATTGACATGAGACTGTATCAACGCGTGGAATGCCATCCCCATCACATGTCTAGAAACAATCTCTGACAATCTTCGGAGTACATAAATATTGGTTGCGATTTTCTTGCACAAATGTGAGATGTGTGTCTCCCAACTAAGATTTGGGTTCAGATACACCCCAAGAAACCTGACATCTGTGTTGTTAGCTATCGGTATCTGCCGCAGGCCAAATATCATCTTTTGAGTCTTGTCTTCATTTAGACGCAACTTATTTGCCATAAGCCACTTCTTTGCTCTCGACTGTGCGCCCCCAAGACTCTCCAGAACAACATTCAAATTGCTGGCTTTATCTATAATTGTCGTGTCGTCTGCATAAACAATAAGTTTATCATCAATCATGTCATTTGTAAAGATTATGAAAAGGACTGGACCTAATACAGATCCTTGAGGCACACCTACATTACATGAAGGCAATTTTGATTCCTGGTTGTTTATGGATACTTTCTGTTTTCTGTTGTATAAGTATGAGTGCATTAAATCTTTACTTTGATGTGAAAAGCCATAATAAAGCAATTTCTCCACTAAAATCCCGGGAAACACACAGTCGAAAGCCTTGCTTAGATCTAAAAACATTGAACCAACATACTCTTTCGACTCAAATGCCTCGGTTACAATCYCGCTTAGTTTACTTATAGCGCTAACAGTGCTACGACTTCTACGAAAGCCACATTGTGCTGTACTCAGCAAGCTGTTACCCTCAAAATAATCCACAACTTGTTTCTTTAACAGTATTTCGAATACCTTCTTGAGCACTGGGACAATCGACACAGGCCTGTAGCTAGAGGGCTCTTCAAATGCCCTCTTTTTGTAAATTGGACAGACTCTCGCAACTTTGAAACAGTCTGGATAGGTAGCGGTGGTAATGCATAAATTTAAAAGACTTGTATTGTATGTATTGACACTCATACACGAGCAACAGTTAGTACAGCCACCTTAATTGATTATATCATAGTTTCTAATAGTGCTATTTGTGATTATTTTGGGGTCCCTGATGGTACATATATCTGATCATTCTTTTATTTTTTGTACTATTTGAGTAAAAGTTCCTTCAATTAAATATAAAACTCGTACTTAACGAGATTTCTCAAATTTCAACACTGAAAATTTCCTAGCTGATTGGTATACAGCAGGATAGGATAACGTTTTGCATTTACATAATATAGATGAGAAAGTCAAGTTTATCAACACAAATGTGTTAATAAGTTTTGAAGTTCACGCACCCTTAAAAACCTCAAAATTTACTAGAGGGCTGGGTCCTTGGTAGGCTAATAATGTTAAATTAATGATGAAATTAAGGGACAGTAGTCATATAGAAGTACCAACATGCATCTAGAACCCTAATGATATAAATGACTTTTTTGTAGTGTGTATAGCCTCACAACAATAACTTAATAGATTTCTATAATCATAATTATAAAACTGAGTTTAATAAATTGATAATATTAGCATCGATTGATTAAGTAAGGTTGCTCTAAAAGTATTCCGTATTTAGCTTACATTTTTAACCTGTTTTTGGAACAGTAATACTTTCCTTCGGCATGGAAGCATGCTCTATAGTCCGACTATTACCGTTAGAATTCAGGCCAATTCTTCCTTGTTTATCAAAGGTTTTAGAAAATAATATGGAGGAGCACATAAAACGGTATTTCACTAATTACAATTTCATACCTCAAAATCGTAAGGGTTATAGTTGTGTTATAGCGCTATTGAATGTTTATAGACCACATTATTAAAGCTTCCGATACAGGTAGGGTTACTTGTTTAGTTGTCCTCGGACTTCAGCAAAGCCTTCGATACAGTAAATCATGAGCTTCTTATATTACTACTGCACTTTTCTGGATTTGAGGACTCGACCATGAACTTAATAATAATATACTGTCATTACCTGACCATAGCAAAAAAGGATGGAAGATAATAAACGTAGAGAAGTTATTGCCGGCTATTTGAGCAACATCGAAACCTTAAAAAGGCTGATGTTGTCAGTTGCTTTTGTGCAATGTGAATACCAAACTGGACTACATATTATGATATATATAAACGTGTAAAATTACGATTATCATCAGTAAGAAATCAGAATGCCCCCAAAGAAAAGACAAGCTCTGATTAAAGCTGGGCACGGTAAGCTTGAAGTTTCTTACAGAAAACTGGGTAGAAAATTCAACATTGATAAAAAGTATGTCAGCAACATTTTGAAAAGCAAAGATTTTGTATTAGTAAAAAGAAAAACAGCTCCGAAATATACAGAAAAACAATACTTGCAGTAGCAAACGAAATTGAGGCGTCTTGCTGAAAACGAATTTGCGCCGTCAAATAGACTCGAATTGACAGGTGTTTTTAAAGAGCCACAAAAAATTTCTTAAAAAGCTTCTTGTTGGGATGGAAATTTCTTCGCGCCGTCATTTTGTTCTCTATATCGCACCTTCCGGTAATTATGTGACAGTAGAAGTGTATGAAAAAGAATGTTTACGAAGCCGATTAAATAAATTTACCATAGAAAAACATCCTGATTGCAAAATTATGTTCGGGTCCGATATGGCAACCGCTCATTATGCAGCACGTGTAGTGGCTGCATATCAGGAACTGGATATCAATTTTGTCAGAAAGTCCAGGAATGTCCCAAATGTACCCCAACTACGTCCAATTGAAACATTCTGGAGAATTTTGGAACAGAAAGTTTATGACAGTGGKTGGGAAGCATTAAGCAAAGAAGAAAAATTCAGCGTAAAAGGATCGTGTTAAAAGTTCGGCAAATGGATATACCGCTCTTCACCAATTTAATGCGTCGAGTAAAATCAGGCAAGCAAGTCGTTTTCGTGCCGATTACGTTTTTTAAACTTTAATTATGTCAGTAGTATTTATGTATTTTGTGTATTATGTTATTCACCTTTAATATATTGGCGTTTTCTTTATGTGAGGATTTTTTGTATCCACACCCTTAATCTTAGACCATCGTATTTATCAAATAAAGTTTGGTAAATGTACGTAATCTAATGGTGCCCAGAAGTTTCAGAGAAATTAAATAAAAGCGGTATTTGGAGTTACATCTTTAAGGGACCGCAGCGGCCTTAAAAAGCAAATTTGGATATAGATATTTTTGTTCTAATTTACCTAGAATTATCCCTAGAATGTACAAAAACTATAAGAACTGTAAAAGAGCTAGATTCTCCAAATTGTATGCAAATGATGAGAGATTAAAATCGAACCAGATGCGGGCCGAACGTAGCAAATATTACTGCAGAGTAAAGAAATAAAAAACTCGAATATTAAAGATTTAGTGGCAGAAGAAGGTACACTATGGATATTCTGTTTATGGACCAAAAACGTCGTCACATCTTCAAGCGCCGTCAATTCAGCTAATTGCTGCATTGCTAGGCAGGTTGCATGCAGATGCCTTAAAAGGCATGGAAATGAAACACCTTTATTAAGGTATTACTGGCAACACTAGCGCGTTTCTTGCAAACCGGCGATAGAACGCTCTTGCAAAAAAGTCAATCAATTTGCAATTAAAAGTGTATTATTTACTGCACTTGAATGAAGAATTTTCCCACGGGCTTTTTACAACGGTAAAACATGGTCTAGCAGATCTAGTGCTACTATGTGAACAAAGCGTACGAGACAAGAAATGCTTATACTAATTACTCGTGTATGCTGTAGCGTGTAAACGCTGGGGCTATTGCAAAATTTGATTAATAATGCGTCTAATTGATTACACAGCCGTTATGAAAGCCATTATTATGAGTGAAAAGTCAAACATAAATAAATGTCAGCGCTAATGCTACGTGATTGGTTGGGTAGGTCCTGAAACAGAGACGATGTTAGGTGGAAAAGGAAGCTGGAGTTTTCATAATCAACGTCGCTGCTATCTTACTTTATTTCACATTGCCAATTTTTCATGAAACTTGTGATCGCTTAGCCCACATCCAGATCAATTAATTTTAACGCTTCTTTCGGATTCGAGTACATACTGTTTGAAGACATTAACGCACCACTTAATATTTTAACAAAATTATGCATCTTTTAAATAAAGTGTGAAGTAGTTTATCCGATTTCAAAAAGCCTTTGCTAATTTGTGCTGACATTGCCTTTTACTAGTCTTCTTTTTGAATTCCTAAAACTCCTGAACTAAGTTTCGACAGTTTTCTGTTTTAGCTGACAACATGAATACCAATTTAGAAATTTGACAGCTTCTGGAGTAAATTGGCTCCTAACACCATTCGAATGCTTAGTTTAAGTATGAATTGCAGCTGCCAGGACACCATTAGAAACAGAGGTGGAGATATCCGAAATTAAATTAAAACTTCACTTGTTTCCTTGAAATATAGCATTTCAGTATTGTATGTTGTTATTAATTTCTGTGTTTGGTTATTCAGTTTAAATGTATAACCATAACAAAAGCTTGTGGAAGTGATAATATCAACATTAATATGATATTCTTGTGCTGTCCGTATATCCTTCCCTACTTGTGGCACATTTTTAATGAATGTATACGGCTGTCGTATTTTCCGTCTGCTTGGAAGCACGCAATAGTTTTTCCACTACCAGAGATCAGTAATCCAACTGAGTTTAAGCACCTCCGATGTATAAGCATCCTACCAGCATTTTCTAAGATATTTGAAAAATTGATGGAGATGCAAGTAATCCAGTTTATAAATACCCATAAGTTGCTTCCGGCTAAACAATCAGGTTTTAGACATGAGTACAGTTGTGCAACTGCGCTGTCAGATATTTTAGACCACATATTTGCAGCTCTAGACAGTAGTAAAATTGGTATTTTGATAATGCTAGACTATAGTAAAGCATTTGACACAATAAATCACAAGCTTTTGATAGCAGTTTTGCGGTTTTTAGGCTTTTCTGAAGACTCCTTAAGCATGTTTTCGTCTTATATTAGCGACAGAGTACAGCAGGTGAAAATAGATGGTAACATGTCATCGCTGCTTTCGGTAGCCGCGGGTGTTCCCCAGGAAAGTGTGCTTGGCCCATTACTGTATAACCTTTACACCAGCAACTTATCTAACTGTTTAAGTTTTTGTGAACCCCACTATCATGCAGACGACACCCAGCTATGTGCTACTTTCTCTATCAGCGATATAGGTAATGCTAGAAATAGTATCAATAGAGATTTACAAGCACTGCAAAACGTTTCTTCTAGTCATTCATTGCATGTTAACCCTGCAAAGTGTGTCGCTATTGTATTCTGTCCGGAAAGCTGCAGAAAGTTTATTTATGACAACCTACAGATACCTTTAGGGAATAGCGTCCTGGAATTCAGTGAAGACTGCAAAAGTTTGGGCGTAATTATTGATCATAGGCTGAGGTTTGATAAACACGTTACCTATATATTACGTATAGCTTATGCATCGTTGAAAGAGATATCTAGCCAAAGACACTGCTTGGACGTTGGTTTAAAAAAGCTTCTTTGAAATTCTCTTGTGCTTTCTAATTTAAATTACTGCGACGTCGTTTATGGTCCCTGTTTGGATAGCTTCAACATAAAGCGAATCCAGAAACTGCAGAATAGCTGTTTGAGGCTAATTTACGGTATAATCCGCAGATGTCGCGTGTCCCACAGATTGGTGGAAGCTGGTTGGTTCAGTATGATCAACAGGCGTCGCATATGTCATGTTTTTCTACAAAATAGTAAAATATAAATCCCCACCATACCTGTATAATAGACTGACTTTCAGGACTGACGTACACAATGTTAACATCCGTAGAAAGGATTTACTTACTATTCCGCAACATAAAAAGCAACTGTTTAAGCGCTCATTTTCCTACAACATTGCGTCTGTCATGAATGGTCTGGATGTGGCTGGGTTTTCGTCATCCGTCAATGCTTTTAAATTACAGCTTAAACAACAACTGCTTCGATCGCAGTGACATTTGTTGCTGATATTTATTATCATCACGTCATTCTGGATTGATGGTATACATTGCATGACTTTAACATCTTGGCTCTTTCTGTCTCTGAATTTCACTTTTTCTTCCTCTTTCTTTCCTTTCTTTCTTCTTGATGTTTCTTGCGTGTTTTCACTGTCTATCTATTACTGTTCATTTTCCATTTGCAATTCATTTTCTGTTAATTCCTTTTTCTAGGTGATGTGTAATTTTAGGTAGTATAGTTTTAGTTTATGAGTGGGCACTGTGGAAGGTCAGAGCTGTTACTTACTGGTTTCAGCATCTGAACAGTGTACCTTTTGTTGTTTA
The DNA here is from genome assembly GCA_025024175.1 of Rhyzopertha dominica. NCBI lineage: Eukaryota > Metazoa > Arthropoda > Insecta > Coleoptera > Bostrichidae > Rhyzopertha > Rhyzopertha dominica. The sequence goes on from QCXZ01000053.1 coordinate 24,548,627, forward strand.
GAGTCATATTTTAGTTATGTTAACTTTAATGTAACAACAACAATAAAAAATATTATTATTATTATTATTATTATTATTATTATAAAAAAGGTGGCGGGTTAATTTTTTTCATGTGCAACAGTTAAATATGAAATAAGACCAAATTAAAAATTATTTGTTCACCATTTTCGTTAATAATAATTACTAGACTAAATCGTGTTTATGAAATCACCATCAACCTTCGTTTTCTATAGTTTCCTGCGTCAATAAAATAGAAATCGAGGCCTACCAAAAAAACTTTTATGACGTCGATGAAATAGGAAGCTGACAATTGAGAAGGAGAAAAACGCACGTAGTTACTTTGTCATGCGTAGATAATTTTAAGCGATCTAACTGTTTAACACACATCTAGGCGGATAATTATCAGAGTAAACTGCTGGTAATTATTTGAAAGAAAGTTTGCATTGACTTCGTTATTTTATTGATGGACAAAAAAAGGATACGCCCAATTTCCTACTTTCAATAAGGAACTGTATTAGCATTTAAGGATTAGGCATAAGCTTTAGGTTTGCGTACGATGATTTCGCTAAAATATTTCGGTGTTAAACTATTTTAGAGAAAATGTTTATGTAGATTAGAAGTACTACGTATCATAATTCGGTAAATCATAAAAGAGAGTTAATTCCGGGTATCAAAGCACCAACTAAAACGTATGCATGCTTAAGACACCGGGCATAACAACCGAAAATTACCTTAACGTGTTCAAAAGACGCAAAACAGGTATACGCAGCTGAAAGCATATCTACTTGATAGTTGTAATACAGTTATAGTGAATTTCTATTAAGCTCTGAATGCTTATGAAAGAAGTGGTGATTCGTACATATCAAAGTATGGAAAAATTTTACGACATTTTCTCAAAATTACCACGTTCTGGGTCTGTTAAGTACACTTCGTTAGTCACGTGTCTTGTCTTGCCTCTTATGTCATCATGATGTGTGTTATTTATATTGTWTCGGGTGTCAGATTTTCGAAGTATTTATTCTACCTTTTTGAGATAAATTAGCAGGTCAAAACAGATTTTGATTAACTTTTTCAGTCTTCGAATTATAGATGAAACTAGCGACCGGGGCTTTTATATTTATTTTTTTAATATGGTACCTTATAGATCTTTACATAAAATTAAATGACGCAATTAGTTAGTACAAACACATTTTGAGATATATACTAAATCTGTGCTTTTTAAATAGAAACTATAGTCGGCTATGACTCCATCAAAAAGAATACTTTTTGTGCTTTTCAAAAATATATAACTTTCTTCATTTATCTTATTAAATAAAAAAGTTACAGCCACTTCTTCAAATTTGGTGAAGATATTATGTAGGGGTAATAAAATATAGGCGGCCATGCAACTAAAAACTGCAAACAGATGATGAATACATCTGCAAAATCTAAAGTTTGAGAGTGTTAACAAATAAACACTGCAATAATGGCCAGTATGGATTTAATGCCGATCAAGCTGCAGAATTATGTCTAGAATTTATGCGGTATAAATACTTATTAGCTAGTGTTTTTACACATTTGTTGTTTTGATCTGTTTAAAGTTTCCTGGGAGGGGGCAACCCATTAACTGACATACTCTAGATTAAAAAATAATTTGCTATTTTACGGATTATCTGAACCTAAAGTTTATTAAAAAGAAATTCACGAAAATGATTTGACAAATTTTCTAGCAAATGGTAGAGACAAACCCGAAAACATCTCTTAGAGAAATGTGTTTTTTGACGAATATTTGAAGAAACATAATAAATATACACATATAAAATTAAAAAAAATACATCAGTTACATCCTGGTGACTCTGAAAGATGGACCGCATTTTGTTTGTATTTTCAATCGTCCGTCGTTGGTCAGATGAAAATCAGCATGTAACTATAGCGCGACAATGCAAGGAAGATGTGGATTTAAAAGTATCATGTTTTGTTTTGGGGGGAGGGAATTGTTTTATCACTTTTTTTAAGGTATTCTAAATACCCAAAATTACTTAGATGCATTGAGTACCTGTCTCCCGAAACTGTCCGCCTAGATCTCCAGATATATTTATTTGGATTATTTTCTATGGGGATATAATAAAAATATTGTTTATCAAAACCGCATGTGCATTATGTTTACAGCATAACGGGCAACATTTTGACCAGCAATTGTAAGAAATATAAATATATATTTCAATTTTTTTGTTGTTTTTGTAATTACATATTATCTGGGGGAATTCGACCTGGTGGTAAAAATCAAGGAATACTCTTTATTTAGTCCAGGTGGACTAACCAATAAGTTGCTTTATTCAACTCCTCAAAATGAAATTTTAGAAATTAACCATAATGAAAATGAAGTCCAGGCCTCTGAAATTGTTAAGTTTGGATCATTACAGGATTAACAAAGAAATTAATAAGAACTTTCTATAATGCAAACATAAAAATAGCTATAAAAAATTTAAAACAGGTTCAAGTTTGTTTACAAAATTAATATCCAAAATACCATTAAAATTTCAATCGGATGTTGTTTATTATATAGAATGCGATACATCTAAAGACAAGTATATTGGCCAGACTTCACATTGGCTATCTAGTAGAATGGCACTGCATAAGAGTGATATAAACACAAAACGTACAAGATGTGCTCTAGCAGAACATGCAATAAACAATAGCCATAACATGAATTGGGATAGTGTCAACATTTTAGAAAAAGAACAGAAAACTAATAAAAGACTCATTTTGGAGATGTATCAAATTAATAAAACTAACATTATTAATAAAATACAAAATTTAAGTAATATATGCACATATTTGTTATCGACAGAAATTTTACAGAAGTAATAAAACCTAAATTCAAGTAGTTATTGGGAATCCTTTTTAAAATCATATGAATCAAAATTCAAAAGCAAAATATAAGTGGTTTGTGAATTTGATTAAGACATATATGTCACCTTATATATTTTTTCTAGTCATTGTATTGTACAAAAAATTTAGCATTGTGATATATGCGAAATGTATCTAGCATATACCTGTTAAATTTAAATTTCCAAAGATTCCTTTCCTATATAATAGGGCTGCCTAGTTAAACCTCAATTTTGTAAGTAACATGTTGTTCCATTTTTGTAATCTTAATGTAATTATTGGATTACTGTTGTAGAAAGCCCTGACGAAGACTGCAATAAAGCAGTCGAAAGCTCGGCAAAAATTGATTTTTACCACCAGGTCGAATTCCCCCCAAAAAAAGTCTTACCTTAATAGTGACATTAGACGACCGCAAATAATTTTATTCAATATTATTACATATTATATATTAATATATTCTACTGTTAGTTTTAATACATTTATGTTATAATGTTTATTATCTTTTTTATTTCATTTATTATTCATGACTTTTACAGTGTTATACTCAAACATGAACACAAATTTAAGTTTAACATTTTTGTCGTTTATTTGCAATATTTCTTCCATGGCCGCCTATATTTTACCCATTTGTAATATATTCATCAAATTAAAAAAAGTTGATGTAACTTTTCTATTCATCAAAATAAATATAGAAAGTTATATATTTTTGAAAAGTAGGAAAAATATTCTTTTTGATGAAGTCATAGCCAACTATGACTTGTATTTCAAAAAGCACAAGCTTGATCTATATCTCAAAAAGTGTTTGCAATATTAAAAGTCCTTCGATTTTTTTTCAGTTTTTGTTTATAACTATAAAACTAAAAAAAGTAATAAAATCTGTTTTGTCCTGCTAATTTATCTAAAAAAGTGCATCCCTTAGCTTTAATAATAACATAGATACCCCATAAAAACATCGAAAATGGGAGACCCTGTACATAAATTAATTAAAGGTAATGCTTTACGGAGATGATAATTCTATGAAATGCAATGGGGAAGGAGGACGTTGCCTTTTCTTTAGATGTAGGTAAGAATTAGTTTAGTATAAATCATTGTCTTTGTTGAACCTTAAAAAATTTAAATCGGGTTTATTTACTTTAAAAAAAGTTGGCTGCGCGTACTGTAAACTAATTGAAGCGTGTGTTTCCTTGGAGTACATACTGACGAAAGGTTGCTGGGATATTCATGGAGAGAAGAAGAAGCTGCGAAGACATTTTTGATTTTTCAAACGCTTTTGATATTTTCAACGTTTGTGAGGTTGTTCCCGTATTGTTTAACTTTTTCGTTCACCGCTAGGTATCGTACGGAATCTTGGCTTCGGGACATTTTTTATAAGGAAACCATGACATTTACGCCTATAGAGACGAGCTTTGATAGTCACGGCAAGCTTAGTATATAGGGATGATTGTAGAGAGACTTCTAGACACTATAGATCTTAAAATTACCATGCCTGTATATTTACCCTTGCCTGGTCTCTGTTAAAATTAACAATACAATTTTTTTAACTTAAAAAATGATCATGTTTATATAATACAAAATGACATTATATTGAGTCACAATAAACTCTCTCGAACACAAAATATTGTCAATTATTATGCGACTAAATTACTAAAGTATTGTATCGCGAAAAAAATTTTCAAAAATTTTTATTTGCTCAATCGCTTTAAAATGGTCGAAAACGCAAACAAACAAAATTTGAGCAAAAACAAATTTCTTGTCTGTGTGTCTATGTGTCTGTGGTATTGTTTGTGGACACGATAACTTTCGAAAGACTTAATATATGAACTTGAATTTTGGTACACGTATAAATCTCAACTACCCAAAGCGACCTATTGTTTGTGGGGTAAGTAGGGTATCGGGAAGAGGGCGAAATTGGGGGTAACTACCCTTTTTGCAAATTTTTATTTTTTAATATTTTTTTCGTTTTAGTATGTCATTAGTAGTATAACTGCGAGTATTATTAGTTCTTATAAATTTTCGGTACAGCAAACTGTTTAGAAGATATTAGCAAAAAAGCGTCACTTAAAGAAAACAGTTTTTCTTAAATATCGCCGAATATGTTTAATATATTCAAAAAATGAAAATGCCATCAGATAGGAAACAAAAAGTGTCTTAGAAAATTTATCTAAAGTTTTGACATTTTCGAAATATTTCCAAAACACCTATTTTGTACCCTGCTCGTACGATTTTTTTAAATTTTGGTATTATATAGAAAATTAAATTTCTGATCAGAAAGAGCTCTTGTAATTTTTTGTTAAGTTAATAATTTTCGAGTTATTTGGAAAAAAACGATTTTTAAAATGTATATATTTATGCTAATGGACTGTTTGTCTTAAAAATGTGTAGAGAGAAAAAAATGCTCAAAACCTGATTACTAATCGTATAGTATAAAAAATAAAAACGGAAATGTCATTTTGACAATTGGATGTGGAAGTATTGATTCAATTTGCAGCGGTTTTTTACAATGTGTTGCTATTAAGTTTGATAAATATGCCGCTAAAGATTTTTAACAACGAAATACAGGCATTTTTTTATTCAACAACGTTGTGATTGTAATTTTAATATATAACAAATATAATCATAATTGTGGATCTAATATGAATAAAACATGTTTTTGCATGTTATAGCATGCCAATGCAAGTACAATCGTTCAAACAGAATATAGTTTAATGAGGTACTTCTGTTTTACATTACTTACTTACGTAACACGCTAAGTATATGCGGTGTCGATGGTAGGTATGCGGTTCTCTTTCTCGTATCCATAAGTATCAGAAATCTGTCGCCTAATCATAGGCTGCTGTACAGGAGTGTTACGTTTGACCTGTCTACACGCATATGTAAATCATCCGTTTAGAGTGTCGATAAGATAACACTCCGGAAGAGACTGACTGTAATAATACCCTCAGCTTACTGAAAATTATAGCCAGGCCGTCAGCTTTTATATGTTTGCATATCAGTGCTTTGCATGTAATTAAAAACGAAAGAAAGTTCATAGAACATAAGGAGATGATGCGAACATTTTAGTAGGTTTGACTATCTGTACAAATTTTATCAGATAGATATGACCGCATACTCATATACAAAAATTTCCACTCCAGCAAATGTCAGGTCAAAAAAAACACATGTTGCAAAGATTAGAAGCCTACATGAAACTAACGCGCAATAACATCCATCAGCTGGAATGCAAATACTCTTGCATGGGTCGTTCTAATGATCACGAAATATGTAAGTAGTTTGACTTTGTCAAATAAATAGAAACAGTCAAACTTGACTTGAAACAAAAAAGCAACCTGCAAGCCTGCAACAAAAATATAACATTATTAAATTAATTTAGTACTGATCAAACAAAAATTTTAATAGACATTTAAAATAGTATTTTTTTCACTGATAATTTAACGTTTTTCTTAATTCTCAAATAATTTTGATGATTTATTTATGGCTAACGTGGCAGTGTATTTATTTAACAATAAATGGTTAGCTAATCAAGAGTTCGTGATTTTTACAAATTGTATTAAAGCAGTATGTGAGAAAAAAATATTTCAACAGGTTACCCTTAAAAGCTTTCCAGCGAAAGATAATTTAAATTGTGTCAAATAATTAAACTAGTATTTCTGTCAAATAAATTTTTAAAAATGTTATTAAAAGCAATTTGGAGAATTGCCTATACAGCTAATTTTCGAAAGGTGTGCGCTACGTTGTCCTCATAAAGACAATCCTAGGACAATCCCTGAATCTGTTTAGTTCCACATGCTGACATGAATGGGAAGCGGTTATGTATTTTATGTGTATAAGGGTATATACATGTAGATTTTCTAAAAATTTAGAAAGAAAGATAAGAAGATTGAATACCTAAAAATTATAGGCTAAAATTAATAAGTATCAAACTAAACTTTATAATTAATTTCCGTTTGTAATTGATATATACCTGTATATATAAAAACATGTAAAAATATATAAAAGTAACAAGATATTCAGATCGTAATATTTACTTAATGTTTAATAATCCTACGTTTGTTTGTTCCTTTGTTCCAAGTCAAGTTTGCCTGTTTCTATTTATTTGACAAAGTTTACCTTGAAAAACAGATCAGAAATTAGAGCAAGTTAGATAGTAGTGACATTGAAAATTTGCAGAAGACGAGTGTCGAAGATCTAATTTTCATCATCATATATTTATTACATTATTTGCTCTTGCATGCATTTAACACCAAACAAGCAACAATGCTCGTTGTTTGCGACCTGTCAATCAATTCTGTAGTTGCAAAACACCACCACGTTTCATCTAGACTCTAGAGATTCGAAAGGGGACACCCGCTTTTAAAATTCAATTATTATGCATTTCGCCTAGCCTCCTAATTCTTAGTCAATTTACTCGTGTCCCAAAAAAAAGCACCTTGCACGGTCTAATAGATTTAGAAACTCGATACGCGGCGAACATGATCGGACCAGCACACATTTACTCTTACGTATTATACATAATAAACATCTATAATCGCACGGAGGTTTAGAAAATTAACAATTACAAGCTTTTACTTCATAATGCATTCGGTTAGATCGCCGTCACGGCTTCTGGTCACTGTGTCAGTCCCATATGAGAGATCTACATGAGATTGATCAAAAAATGATTAAATGTTTATACATCCATTACTTGTAGATCTGGGTTAAAATAGGTTCGCGGCATCTTGACCAATATGCAAGAGAATTGGATAGTTTCTTCGTAGTTTGGATGTACAATGTGTTTAAACGCGTAATCCTCAATACTACTACCTCAAAATATACTCTAAATAAAGAAATTGCTGATGTAGAATTTCGTGTATAGTTTGTAGAGTTGCATCTGGAAAACAATTAGTCAACTGGTAAATCAGAAGATGTAGTTTAGAAAGCTGTAGAAAAGCGTATAAACAACCACATTTCTTGCTGTCAATATCAAATTTTTATTGTATATTTGGAAGAAACTTCATAYTTGTTAAATAGTAGAATCCACTTTAATCAAGGCATGTATGTATAATATTAATTTCGAGTCAATATAAATGAAAAATAAATTAATAGAAAATAGCAGAATGCATATGTAAATGCTGATTCAATCGAAGAATTGAATACTATTCTGCTTATTCCTTTAGTTTAGCTAGACGACAGTAAATAACAATGAAGAAATAATGGTAGGTATATGCTCAGGAGCAAAAAAGAAATTTGTTTCAGAAAAGTATAAAATATTTCAGAACAAAGAATATATGAGCAACTTTTGAAGTTAATGACGCATTAGTGTAGCAATTCCTAGCTGCGTATGATGATAAGAAATACAATAGGATCATATACGTTTCTGAAAGGAATAAATGAAGTATACGAAGCTGAAAGAACCTCTTGCTTTCAAGCAAAGATGAAATGCGTAAGTTTGACTCGGCTAGGATTTTGCTGAAGGGCAGTACATCTACTTGCAAACACACAAAAGTTTTATTGGTATAAGTTAACCATTTTCTTTTCGAAAAAAGCCATTAAGTGTTCCAGTTTACATGGTATAAAGAAAGTAGTATAATTTATTTCTGCAGTGCAAATATATGCATTAAAGGAAACTACTTAGTAAATGCGAAACCAGTATGTATTATATTGCATTACTAAATACTAAAAGACAGAATATTTTAATGCTATATCTGAAAGTTGTTTGACACAATGCGCTAATGCTTAAATTGGTTTTGCTAACTAATGCTAGTCGGGCATAATAAAGCAAAACTGCTTAAAATATGTTATTGTTATTTTTAAATTACTATTTCAAATCCCGCATAGAATATTAAAAGTATATTGACTTTGATTTACAAACATTCGGTTATGCTAGATTCCTTATCCTCTCCCGGTTCGCATGTGAATTGATTTGTTATATTCTTAGCTTAAACAGCATTCGTTATATAGATAATTTTTGTAGCTAAAGGTTGATAAAGGCGTTGCAAAGCTTCAAACCCATTACCCAGATATTGCTAATTATTTACAGAAGCATTCATTTTCTGAGTCACTTTAACAAGTGTCCGCATTTACCTAATCTTGAATACTAAATCTAATGCTGATCCAAGCCTTGCCAATTAGACTAATTAGTGCGCCTATTTTACTTTAAGTATTCGTAAAATATGGTTTAATGGAATAACTAAGAGTACATAACCAGATTAGGAGGGAATATCCATAGCCCACAGATAAATGAGAGAAGGTTAATTAACTATTTATAAGATTTGAAATACTGTGCAACTAAAAATACAATGATAATCGTATACAAAGAATCTGCGAAGATAATATGCTAGGATCATGTAAAAAAAATTCACCGCCGACAGCTTGGTTTTTAGATGAAGACATAACAGTAAGATTGAAAATTCTATTCCATAAAGTTCACACAAAAGTATACAATTAACACTTTAACAAGGTCAACAATACATGTTTTCATCCGAAAAAAATGTAATACCATCAGACACAAAAAGTTAACGACACAAAATAGTTAAAGCTCTGATAAACTTATCCAATGAGATTCTCTCAAATGCTGCTGTTAATATTTTAGCGAAGGGAAGAACTTTGCTGTAACTGTAAATTTTATGCTGACTATTTGAAGCTTTATCTAGGAAATAGTTTCAGATTCATCAAGAATTCTTCAGATTTTATTGATGCCATAAAAGAATCCAGTATTTCAGAAGCTGATACTTCAGTTAGTTTTGACATGGTTTCTTTATTTACGAAAGTACCAATACCTGGATTGATTTTATTAAATCCAAAACTTGCAGGGACTCCCTAGGCGATACGATAACTAAACTATTTAATACTTATTTCGTATGGAACGGAAATTTTTATGAACAAGTTATGCAAGAGTTAGGTAGGTTTCAAAATCATTTGAATAGTTAAGATCCGTATATAAAATTCAAGATGGAGATACTTTTATAGCACCACTATTTAATCTAGCATAATTATGTTTTAAATAAATCCAACGCTCACTTGTATAGGAGAAAAAATGAATTAAAAATGAGGATACAATCCCTATCTAGCTAACAAAGTAAAGTAATATTATAAGTGAGAAAGCAACTGTAGGTGCCGAATCGGTGACATACCGCATAACTGAGTATCTAAATTACAAGTTGCTAAAAACTCTCGTCTCCTTCAGTTTCCACTGCACTTACGCGGGAACTGCCCGCGGCAACGCCGTAAACACCTGTCATTGATAAAACTCATTCTCGTTAACGGTGACCCAATAAATCCATCCTTTAAAAAGTAAAAGTGCATTATTCCAGCATCTTTGGTGTTCCACGTGAAAGGAGAACTTTCCCTGCATGTAAAGCTCATCGCTCAGGAGTTGTACCAATCGATAATGCAGGTGACAATTACACGACCATGTATTAGGCAATCGTATGCTTATCTATGGTGACACGCTTCCTCTCGCATTTCCGTGGCACTGGACTTTAGCATCGCTAAAATCATTGAAAATACGAGCTTCTTGCCTCCACGTCGTTTTAGAATAGCATACGCAATATTGCCTATTATTGCAGAAAAAAAATATATTAGCAAACTATCAGATTTTTTCGTTTTTCGAAAGTTACTGGAATTTTTTTTACAATTATCAATGTGGCAGGTTAAATTGCAGTATAATTATCAGACAATAGTAACCAGTAATACATACAACATAGCATAATTTTGTAACTTCTGTTGTATTTAATTTAGCGAACTACCTTAATTTTAAGCATTTTTGCTTAAGAAATTCTATTATTTATACTGGGTGTATCATTATTGCCTTTTTAAGTTACGTATTTAAATGCAGGGGAACTTCATAGCATATGCGTTAGCTAAAGCGGAAAGTCAAAATTTGGCATGACCTCCTCTAATATTGGCCAAATATTGTCTTCGATCTTACTATTCTTGAAACTTATACTAAACTCGTGACCATAGCTCAGATGTTCTTTCCATAGACAGTATAACTGAAAGAAAATTAAAATGACAGTTTTCAAAATGTATTTATTACAATATTTGATTAGTTATTCTATTAGTCTTAAAACAAATCTTGAAGACAACACGAGCCTTACAGTTTAAAAAATAATAGTTATAACATTAAATAATGAATGATTCTTTAGAATTTAAATTCTTCTTTTTTTGTTTTTCTTACGGGACATCCACTTAAACATAACATCAAGGGAATTCAGCGATAGCCTTTTGAAATGAATAGAACCTTTTGTATACTAAGCTACAAGGGGTCATCAGCGCTGATCATGGTATAACTAAAATATGTGGGGTATTCTAAACCGGATGTGGCCATCGAACTCATGAAGTAGTTAAAAAAAACGATAGACCCTAATAATATTTAATAATAAGTCCTTACAAAGTGTTACCGCCTAGATTTGATATCTTCTGGTTGGCTGAACTAACTGACACACTCCGCCATTATTATTGTACCTTTTCATTTTAAATCCGGTCTTCCATACTAGGGAACTTATATGCCATTATTTTAATCGAATAAAAAATAAAGTTATTTTGTTAGTAGACATATACTTACAAGACGAGAAATGTACAAAAATATCATCTCATTTGCTATTTTGTAAGTATAACTTCTAATGTATACTGTTTGTTTTTATTTGCCACACATCCAATAATTATTTATCAAATTGTTATTACCAGTAAGATGAAAATATTTTAATGTATATTTCAAAATTAAATAAATCCTTAAGTAATTAAATTTCTATTATGTTATTCTAGAGAACATCATTTATTTTATGCGTAAACAATTTTAGTTATAGGCATTTTGGTAATATTTAGGTGAGTTTTTAATACAACTTTAGTTTTCATTGTATATCAATTTGTTCACCGGGGCCACTGAGGTTTTACTTTTCTTATATCTTGAGAATGTTAGATTAAAGACAAAAAATTACTATTGAGTCAAAACAATGCTAAATGATGGATTTTGGCTAGCAATATATCTAAAAAAAGTGGAGTTTAATACGAAGTGACAAAGAATAGGCTGTAAGCTCAAAACAAATGTATAAGTACCGAAAAAGCAAAAATCAGCATAATAAAGTGTTGATGATTTTTTACAGGCAGTCATGAACAGAGAAGATCAATTACATAATTGATTTTTCTCTAACATATAGGGCAATTTTGAAACGGATATGAAGCTCTTTATATGTACCAGATAACTTAAAGGTAAAAACATATATTTACTGTTTAAAAACTCTGGACTTCCCTAGCTTGATATATGACATCCAAGGACTAAAAACTAAAACAAAATCATTGGAAGAGCATCTAACTAACTGTAAAGGTAAAACCTTAGATGGAATAAACAGACTTTGGTTTCCATATATCAGGAATATAGTAATAGTAACTTGGCGTTATTTTACAAATTGCTTACAACAATAACTTTCCAAATTATTTAATACAAGAATTATATATTAAATACTTAACAACACTTAAGTTGTCTTTTAATACTATTGTTTCAGGTCAAGAAGAAAAAAAATTGGCATTCACTTAGGTTTATTGGTCTAGTTTCAGTAAATATTTCCAAATTACATTTGTCTCATGGAACATATATTTCTTTTTCAGCCGTAGTTAGCCTAACATCATCCATGACAAAGATAAAATTCAACCCATAAACATTACTTGTGTTTACAGATTCTCTTACAATGATTGTACCGCAATTTATTTTGACAGACTAGTTACAACAAATTCCCCCTTTTGCCAACCATTTATTGTTTAATAAGCACTCTACCAGTTTAGGTAATGTATTTTTTTGTCATTACAGCTCATTGGTATAGTTTAGGTTTAATGCAGGCAGCATAGCATAGTACTGATTTTGCCTATATACCAAAGACAGTATGATGTTAGTAGAAAAATAGGTGGCAATGCCATCTGTCAGCAATGAACTGACATGATGACAAAGCCATTTAGCTGACTTAATGGGTAAGTAGTACAAGGAAGTGATCTTTACTTTGAGAAGTTGGCATGCACCTCCGTACATCAACCTGACCATTAGGGCAGCTAGGCGTCTTTGTCATCGTGTCAGTTTATTGTTATTAATTTGTGTTTTCACCATGGTTTGTATTGTTTCATCACGTTTGTACCAGGCCCTGAAGATGGTCATTTAAGGCCGAAAATGCACAATTTATATTATGTCAAAACTCCACGTATATGGATTAGTTCACTGTTTTAAACTAAAGTTTTATTTATTAACTATATATAATTATAAGTAATTACCCGTTTGACTTGCAAACTGCCTATTTGCGCTATTCATGACTGGAAACTTTACTTAACGTATGATATGGGACTGTAACTGCATTCAGCCTTAGAGTAAGATATGCGGTATGTCCGCCCCGTCACCAGCGACTTTCATACTGTCTTTATCAGATTTATCCTTCGCCTAAACAGCCAACACGACAGCCCCAAAAAATTAATCAGCGATCAGCACACGCCCTCGCGTTTCGATTACAAATATTTGCTGCTGCTAATTGTATACCTTTTTTTGTCAAATCCACCCGTCAGGAGCCATTCAATTTTACCGAGATGACCTTTGAGCGATATCCTTTAAAGATCACACGATTTTCGACCTTCTCTGACATCCTACGTTGGCTTGTTTGCCTCCTCTAACGGATTGAATTGTTCTGTACGACGTGTAATTGTTGCCGAGACATATGACTGTATCTGAACTTTTGGATGGACAGTCGTTAGGATTTGTCATTGGATGGTGTGATGAAGTGGTTTGACCGCTTGCTTAATCTAGGCACTAAACAGTATTCCACTTGGATTTTATTGTAATCGATGTTTTCGTGTTCTGTTGTTGGTATGCAGATAAGTAAAATTGTGAAGCAGGTAAGAAACATCCGTGAATATTTGCGTTCACACTTCCTCCTTCCTCATCCATGGCCATTCAGTTCAATAGTAAATTGTAGCTAGAATGTCCATTAAAAAAAACACTTGATGATGATTATGTTGCATATTATCTGCTATATTCAAAGTTCAAAGATAGATAATGAATAGCTGAATAACTCAATGGTCCGGCTTTATTTTGTTAATGTCAGTAGTAAAAGAATTTCATATTTCTCGCATACTGATGCACGTGTTTTAGAGTATAATCTGTACCTTCTTTTATCTCGTTTTTAAATTACTGTAATTATAATGATTAAGTTTCTAAAAATTCTATACCGCTTGTGCATTTCCTGAATTCATCGTATAACGGATTAAAAAAACAAATAAATGGTTTAGTAGCATCCAGAGAAGTTTTTTACTTTTCGCTAGAAAGACTCACAACTAGGGCTGGGCGATACCATTAGAGAGGGTATCGATATTCGATACCGGTGCAGTATCGATAACACACAAAAGTGTCGAAGTATTTAAAGTACCTAAATATCGAAGTAATAAAACTATTAAAAATATCGAACTATTCAAAGTATTGAATACATCAAAAGTATAAAAGTTGCTTGGCTATATACTATCAGTGGTTAAATTACTGCAGTGGGAATAGTTTAGAATATGCTGAGGCAGATGTACAGTATATCAAATGTTAGATCCAATTATAACATACGAAACAGGGGAATAACTAGATTATTGTATTCCTAATTCCAGCGCAACAAATCCCCTGGAATGCTCCAGGAGCTACGACTTTTTCCTTTCACAACTTCTAGTTTTTCTCATGCTTTAAATTAATTTCATATTTTGATACTTTCAATACTTTTGATACCGCTAATGCACTAAATAGATTCTCATACTTTTTAATCAGATATTTCTTGATACTTTCGACAAATTAGAATAGATACCTTTGAATGTTTCCGCTACTTCGATATTTTCGGGTACTTTTGATACTACGATACTTGAATACCGCGACAAGGTATCGATCCTCCATACCAGCAGAAGTAGCGATACTTTGAATAAATATCGATACTCTGTCCCGTCCATATTAATGCTTCTATATTTTCATTACATTTGATACCTTCGGTATTTCAAATCCTTTTGAATACTTTCTATTCTTTTAAATACTTTCGATACTTCGATACTTTGACCACTTCGATACTTTTCAATAACTTCGATACTTCGATGCTTTTAAATAGTTTCGATACTTGAATACCACAAAAAGGTGATACCGATATTCGACACCGCCAAAGGTATTTTTTCAAATCGTAAAAATTCTTTGAGTAGACGACAAATTTATAGTTTTGGAATCCATTCAAGAAAATCCAGCGTCCAACATTCGCTAGATAAATACTATAATAGGAATTTACATAATGTTAGCCCACAAGAAAGAGGTAAACTCTTATAGGTGGATTCTTGATAGAAAAAGAAGCTTTATGTTACTGGACATAAAAGCCATTATTTTGATACCGTAAGTTGGAGCTACTTTGACCTTGTAGCTATAATTTGACCTCTACTATACTTTTTACCTCTCCATACTTTTTATAAATAAAATGCTCCGTCAATTTGACCTGATATAAATACTATTCATAGTAGTTCATTTTTAGCGGTTGGCAGCCAAGATACCTAAAACACTGGTAATTCAGCTCACAGCCATTTTGGTGTCAAATTCTATTGTAAAATTTCAATTACACGAACTGTCGTTAGATGGCAACACTAATCCAAGGTGCGTAAAGTCCCTAGATGGATATATTTAGTGACTGTAAAGGTATGTCACCGAAGCGTCAACATCTTCATTTTAAAATGTCTCATAGCTTTGTTTCGGGCAATTTACATATAATTACACCAAGTTACACTTTAATACGATTTCCCTAAGCTGTTTCCATCACGTGTTGGCTCATTCATTCAACTTTTTTTTTGTTTCATTACTTTTTTCTTTACAAGGTAGCTTTTACTAACTATTAGTTTATTTCGTCTTCGTTTTCTGCAGTGTCTGTCCACCCATGATCCTAACAAAACTAGAACCAAGGAACCAACCAGATGTTGGATGTCTTAGTAGAATAAGAAATCGATACTCTCATGTTCTATGTATGCATGGTGCTCGTGTTGACAGATACACAATCTATAAGCGTCAAAATCTGACGTACCGTGGTATGCTGATGTCATCTGTTAACAGAAGCTGAACCAAGTTCTTGCAATATGTTATGAACCCTTTTTATAAGAGTAAGTTGGACTACTAGAGTGCTAGGTATCTTGTTGAAAGCTTTGCTATTACATGAGGAAAAATTAAATCTATCAAAAAGAAAGTAATGTAAGATAATATTTTCTCGGAAAGATCGCTGTCTCTTGAAAACACTGACAAAAAGTCTGACGTTTCGATTACACCTGTTATCTTCGTCGAAGACGAAGAACTTCAAAATTTGCCTGGCACAAGTTCAAACAAAATTTTGAAAGTGAATAAACAAATCACCAAGGAAGCGAGACGTCATAGAAACAACGTGCCAACCTGATAAAAAAGAACCTAGCGACGAAAAAGGAACTACCTAGCACTAGATATACACGAACTACTTCATAAGAGATAACTACAAAATAGCCTTCCAAATGTCACCTAACTCATAATTTCCACAATCCCTATTGAAATTATTAGTATTCCTACAAATTTCTGTAACTTCTTTTATTAAACATTTGTGAGTATTCACCCTCGTATAAGAAAGTAACGTGTTTGCGATTTAATTTTCGGTCAGATATCATTAGGTGACACATTTCTAGATACTTAGTTGGTTTTAGATGGTACGCACCTACATATATGCCAAAAGTTGTCAGACAGATCTACAAAAAAATATATAGAAACAAAACGAACGTTTAGCAACAAAGTTAAAAAAACGCAAAAAAAAATTAATTGGAATTCTAAATCATAATATTAACAACATAGCAAGCAAAATGGCCACCTGAAAGCTTCATCAGATTAGGAAATGGCATTGTACGCTACGTGAAGACAGTGGTAGCATGGGGATTTCCTTTTAGTTTTTTTGATGTGAGAAAGCTTGTCCTTATCCCAACGAAAAAATGTAAAATGCTTCAAGTAAAGTTATCTTTCAATTGAATGAAAGCAAGGTTTTCTTAGAGGGCATAAATATAATGTGTCCATGATGATTCCACAAAGTACCTAATAGATAAGAGTAAAGATCGACGCCAAGTCACGTTATTAATTACAATGAAACTGTCCGATGACCCAGGAACAAAGAAAATGCATTTTTGTGAAAAAGGGGGGAGGGTAGATATACTCGAAAAGAATTGGCAATCTCGATTATCTTTTGTGGGCAGTGTGGTTCATAAATCTAAACAATTTGCTGCGACGTAGTCTTTCGCGCAGCAAGATTTGGACGGGTAAATAGTGGGTAATTTGATTCTCGCGCTTCTGAGTATTGGTTTTTCACTTGCTTCTTACCTCCAAAGAACTAAATTTATTCTTGATGATAATTTGTCTATCCGCTTTACCAAGAATGCACTGAGATTGGCTAAAAAATTCGACACTCTATTTTGTTTCTTGTTGCAACCTCTTGATGGAGCTTTCCACTGGTCGTTATAGAGATACAGAAGAAAAATGCCTAATAAAGGGAAGTCACAGCCCTTGAGTAAAGATGAATCTTGACCGTTATTGACTAACATTTATGTAGTTTTTTTAATCTACAGGTAACGTTCTGAGGACAACGACCAATCAGCAAATATTAAATGAATGTGCGCTTATAGACAAAAGCATTTTTGTAAGAAGATGGGAAAATGCTCACAAATTAAGGAAAACGAGGAGGAGCAAAATGGGACTTTTCAGAAAATATATATACTGTGAAGAAGTTTGCGTAATAAGGAAGTGACGATGAAAGCAACAAGTAATAAGATCGACTTTATTGACTAGAATTTCCGGTTAGAAATGTGATAAAACGTTATATTGGTCACTTGGCAATTTCTGTAGCCAGTTCCTGGTGTCAGGAACTATCTATCTCGACAACAGGAAATGTACAGAAGCTTTTAAATCCAACAGTATTACCCCCGACTTTGACCTCCACATTAGGAGTCAGAATTCAGCATTATCTCGTTTCTATAAATTCTCAATCTCCACTTTGTGGTACGGTAAATCCAGAAATTTTACGAAACTATTTAATTGATCCTATCTTTTTATACCGCTTAACCAGTAGAACGTCTATAGATTTCCTTCAAAATCGCTTGCCTACTTACCTTCACGGAATTCATTTAATCACTCGCTGGCTAGTGAGCTCCTCTTTACTACGTAAAGGAAGTTACATTTTTAAAATCAAGCTAACATAGATGGGGAAATGGTCGTTAAGGACCAATTGGTTGCGCACTTGAAATAGCGAGATCTTTAACCTAGTTAACCTAATATTAATTTTTAACAGTACGATATTGTATACAGACATTCAAGGTAACTAACGAATATTTTGAAAATCAGTGAATTACTACAAAATATCTTCCAGAAAAAACTTTGATAGCAAAAGAGAAACACGCTCTGGAAATACCCAGGATACTAAGAACAGACCAGATTAATTTCACGGTATATAAATGCTATTTTTCATAGATATAGTTAAAGTCGCTCTTCAAGGATACGTTCGCAAAACTCAACCTGTATATCAGAAATCTCCGCATCCTGATTTGTCACTTTTCTTATCTCCCGTTATGATGGATCACCCGCAAGGACGGGGACCTGCCCACTTCCTATAACTCGGGTAATTTGTGTTGCGTCAGACGACACATTTTTTTCAATACTGTCAACACCTATACGGTTTAGATGGACCAATTTCTGAATGCGTAAGCAGATTACTGTGTTATATCGGCTTAGTTAAACGAGTGGGATGGATTATGTAATAAGAAACGACAGTTTTTTCTTGAAGTAGACATATGACGGCATAGCGGATATTGCGATGAGTCTACTACACATTGCATTTTACTTATAAAAGTAATTTTTACTTACTTAAAAAAAATGTCTTCTTTTGAAGTTAATTATTTACTAGTTCTATTGAGATGCTTAACCTGGTCATAAAAGACGATTGTTTTCAGTTGTGATTTTTATGCATTTTAATATTTATATCATGCTATGGAGGTTGTTGTCTTTGGTCAGTTTACCGACAATTTGGTACAGAAATTACGGCGACGAAAATGTTCTTTTATCAATTTTTCCTATCAGTTAATTAAATACGTATGTACTTAAAAATTTTAAGGGAAGTATGTCAAATTTTTACAATGCAATGCCATTCAAGTAGAATTTACCAACGTGGGGACATAATATAGGACAACCCGTATGCAAGAAAATTGATAGCACCAAAAAGGCTTAGATCTAGCCTTAGTTTCGCTGGACATATCCCTCTTAAGTTCAAGCATAAGCATATAAGCAAACTATAATAATTTGAATATGTAGGCTGTGGCACCTAAGGAAAGACGGATTGTAGTTAATATTAGCAATTTCAAGCAATGTTTACAATAAAAGTTGTACACTATAACATTATTTTGGGCATTACCAAACTATATGTATTACTGTTATGGAGAAACTCCTATGGTTCTTATTTCTTGTTGAAAATAAACATTGTTTATAACACACATAGGTATCCTATTTTGTACACCTACGGACGTATACTTTCGACATTCTTTTTGTAGAGCGTTGGATAAAGCCAATGATTTTAAATTAAAAAAAGATAGAAATATCAGGCTTTTACCCTTAGGTAGAACATAAAAAAATCCAATTAATAAAACATATTAGTTTCATTCAAATGGTTGCCTAATAACAGAGTTTAAATTTCGCCATTTTTAATTGCAGGAATAATGGATGGAACTGAATATTATTAAAATTAAAGCTTGCTGAAGTTACCTTTTTGTTGATGTAAGGCTGTAGCTGTGTGTAATTAGTAGTTTTTTGAAAGACAACTAATGCGGTCATAACTTGTTAGTTTGCAATTGCATTTGTTTTTAAAAATGAGTTTTTCCAAATTTCTAAAGGACCTATCCATTCACGAAGAGTAGGACTGAAAATAACTGTTCTAACTACTCATTTGCTCACGAAAATATTCTCTATTGTTGTTATTTGAAAGATAACATTATCATTAATTTAGCATTTCTTACAATGTCGCTTGGCATTATATATATTATATATGATATTATACAAGTGGCTATTTTCAAGTCGTCTGCATAAACATTACACTGGCAATTAAATTGGCACAATATATAATTAAAAAACAAAACAAATAACATTAGACCCAAATTGGATTCTTGATTCACACCCCTATAGGTCACTTACTGCACTCTATTGGGAGGCATCGATTCAAATAACCTCACTAAATTATTACACAAACCCATTCCAAGAAGTTTCTGCAATAAGATAGCTTTATTGACTACGTTGATCGCTTTTAACATATCTGTATACATAACATCTATTTGGTTTTTTTTTGAGTCTAGAGTATCAAAGATGTACTGCACAAATTTTTCACAAAACTATATTGATTATCAGAGATATAGCTGGTAACATGGCTATAGAGATAGTAAGTTGAGATCGATTCGAACAGAATTACACATATTCGAGATGGGCCGACAATTTTCAACAGTAGCAAACTCACCTAACTTAGATATAGGAAGACAAACTGGATTATTCAATAATAACTGACCTTCATCGATTATTTCTTCGACTAATATAAAAATTCCGTGTAATAGGCTCTCAAATTAATGAGCAGCTCTCTCCTGCTCAAATCGTCTGGTGATAAATAACAAGACGCAGTCTATTCATAGAAGGCAATCGCACAGTATCCGGAGTACAGTAGCATTTTTTTTTCATAACAGATTGGTAACCAGATCGGGTTTTGATGAGAACGTATTCGTTTTCCCCGAGCAAGCCATGGGCAAATATGGTAAAACAATCTGCTGTAATATGATTTAAGATGACTTCGTGATCTAGTTGGCGCGGCTCAACGCTCCACGTCGAGTTAAATAACATTGCGTAATGCTATTGGATTTTCATACTGGTTATTCGATCCGTAATGGTAGGTACTTCGTAATGTAATCGTAAATTCGGATTTGTGCAGGTATGGCAGGACTATGAGGACGAAGCGGAAAGTTGAAGCCGTTACCAGCGCTATGAGGTCATAAAATCAGCTGTGGGATAATTTATAGACATAATTTTCCAAGGATATACAAAGCAGGCAAAGCCTGAACATTCTGCTTTTTCTATAATTGTTTTATGTCCAACAAAAAGACCACCTAAATTGCAGGATTTAATAGGCGCGATCATCGCACATGAAGGGAAACATACGCATTTTGCTATACTGTGGCCGGTTAATTAAATTAGATAATACCACGTGATTCAGTGTTAAGCAAAATGGTCATAATGAAAACGAGATGCTTTTATCTCCTTCTGGATTATAGTTGACTATTTCCACTTTGTTTTTATTCCAAAACGAAGCCACTTCTTGGTTTGGAGCTACCACACTCGATAGTACCTAAGAAGTTTACTTGTTGAGAGTTTACAGCTTCTAGTCATTACTTTAATATTTTAAACGGAAAATACAACTTTTCCGAAATGACTTCCGCCTAGCTTCATTCAAAGGAATGCTTTGTACGGCGAGTTTTTCAAGAATTGTATTGAAACTTATAGAACATCCAACGTCTACCAACATGCGTATGAGACTAGAGAAGATGGTACTGTAGCGTTACCAATTATTGTGCCAAATCTTTGACCTTTTCGAGAAATTTATTTACTCACGACGATTTGAGCTGTAGCTAGAAATATTCGAAAAATATTCTGGGTAACGTACACTTCGAAGAATTTTTGGCTGCATATAACAATTAATTGGTTCTGACCTTATTAGGTCATGTTTCTACAAAAACTTCTGCTAAAGGTTTAGATGTTTAATTCATTCGCAAGCTACAAAAGCCTTTTTAGCAAAAGAGACTTTAACGCAGTTTTCGTGTATAATCGATAAGTATTTTTATTTCATTTTAGGTATAAATAAATACATGTTCATGATCGCTAGGCCAAGGCCTATCCAACGAGCCATCAACGAGCCCGGTCCGCTAAGCTGTTGTTGAGCTATGAGTGTGACAGGCATCATCAGACGGACAAAGTGTGGACAATAATGCCTTTGGGAAAAGCACTAAAAATGAGCTTAGGGTATAATATAAGCCAACACAACAACTACACGAAATAAGGCTTGGGAAGAATTTGGAACTAATGAAGGAAAACGGCGAAGCAAACCAAAAACTATTTTACAACGTACTAAAGATGTTAAAAATGATTGCACGTCAGCTAAAAAGCAAGCCAGACGAGATAATGTTAGAAAGTAATGAAAATTTAAAGAACAGATGGAGAGATTACTTCGAACAGCTATTTAATAAGGAGGTGGCACAAATCGCACAGAAAATAGAGAAACGAGTTATAGAATGGTTCAAGAGTAACATGAAAACGATATAAAAGAAGAAGTAAAAGAGACCACAGCCAATATAAAAAAGGGGGCGCAGCGGAGCACGACTAAATTGCACCAGACATGTTTAAAAGATTGGGATCGGAAGGTAAAAAAGTACTAACAAAAGTATTTAATATGGCATCGAATGAAGGAGTTGTCCCGGAGAACTGAAAAAAAAGAAGAATAGCTGTATCAATATATAAAAAGGGAAGCACAAAAAATGTGGGGATTACTGAGGAATTATACTAATAAGTGTAGTAGCAAAGATGCATGAAAGACTGATTATGAGAAAAGTTGGAATTACAATTACGTGAAGCGTGAAGACGCAAAACGCAGGACCGTATATATACGTTTACACAAATGGTCGAAAATATAGACAGTAAAAAAGGAATCTGTTTAACATATATGTTGAAGACACATTCGACAACACTCTTATGAAAAGTGGTGTGGGCAAATATGAAGAAAATGGGTATAAATAAGCTGAGAACAAGCATAGATATTTTATACAGCAACATGGAATTAAGGGATTTTTAGGTTATGGATGGACTAAGGCGGGGGGCATATTAAGCCCAACACTGTTCATCATGTGAATTACGCAGTAAGGTCAACGCAGTTAAATTATGGGACCATGAAAGTAAAGGTGGTAGAGCTGGCAGAATGTACGTTTGCAGACGGCCTAACAAAGTGGGCAGAAGATGAAAAGAAGTTATTGAAAAGAATTGGTGGGAAAATAATACTTAAGATGTATGCAATGGACATTTAGAATGGACAGAATAAGAAACGGTTAAATCAGAGAACAACTGTTTCGGGCTACTGGTGACACTGAACGGGGAAAGGTCAAACGCACAAGGAAGGAAAAGAGGAAAACCACGTAAGACATTGAACATGATAATGACACAAGCGTTGAAGAAGAGAAACATCAACTCGGACGAAACTAGATGGGCAGCAAAGGACAGGACTAAGTGGAACAAAATAATACACCAAAAAGACAGTAATTAAGGGGCACTACATACCTTTACACCTAATAGGTAAAAAACTGGATATACCGAAACCTCGCTTACGCATCTAGTCTTCGTTTTTAATTGTATCATCAATCATAAGTGGTTCTGGCTTGTAATATTTTCCTAGTGTTGATTTGGGCACTAGGCATAAGATACACAACTGCTGCTGAAGATCCCAACTAGTGAGCTTTGTTTCTAATGGCATCAGTAATCCAGATGGAAGGCAATTTTCTTACCATTTTTCTTACATCATTAGCAAACACTACATTAAACTGTCCAACTGCGTGTATATAAAATGTAAAGAAAACGCCGATTGAACGTTTTAATTATTTTATGATGAAGTATGGAAAGAATTAAAATTTTTGACACATTTTTTTTATTTAACTTATATTCGTACCGTTATTTATACGTAGACCATTCGCCATGTATCAAATCCCATTGCCATTTTGAACGAAACTCAAAAAAAAACTAACTTTATCACGATTCCTGCAATGTAATCACGCTCGCTGGAGCAAAAACAAAAAACACGACTTAGATCTTTATCGAATTAACCACAATCGCGGCGCGTTGCACAATACGACAGAAAAAGGCATCAGTAACAAATTGGCACAATGAAGATATCGCCAGCGATATGAATCTATAGACAATAAATTCTCTATCGGACACACGTGTAGGTACCTACCTATATATATAAATTAAGATCTGCTAGCGAATTGCCAGGCGTTCGAGCTGTACACCGTCGATTAGTATAATTGGCGGCAATGCTAAACTCTAATTTGTGTGGACGACTGATCGAACCCGCTGTTTAAAGTAATAATAAGCCTGTCATATCGGATATTAGTGTTTGGCGCACGCCCATCTGTCCGACGGGTTAGATCTTTTTTATTTTTGTCACTGGTTTGAGTGTAGATAGATAGTAATGGTCGTGTCAAAGTGACTTTCTCGCAAGTTAACGCATAGTAAGTGCTAACTAAGCAGTGTAAATGGAAATCTATAATCTATCGAAGTGCTGCTTTAAATTTTTTCTGATGCCGATGGTGCTGCTGAAATATGAATTATATTGTTGTGAGCAGTAACTATTGATATGCCGTTTAACTTATGCGCCATCAAAATGCAAAAGCATATCGTACGTTTGCGACGTCATTTTTGGGGAAGATCTTTATTTTACCTAAGTTATTCCATTTTCCCATGCACATCATATCTGTACAATTTCCTGATATCTAGCCCACATGTATGTGTTTTTGTTATTTGTTGTGCACTGAAACTTGTGTGTATTATTCCCTTTAACATAGAATCCCTTTTTGTAATATAATCAAAACTACTTTAGTAATAAACCCGTAGAGATACGAGAGGATACTGATAAGTGGTCACCCTTGATATTAAGTTTCTGCTAGCTAGATAGCCTAGAGACATGCTAGTACCACTGGTGATTAGCGTCAGTTGGTAAGTGCTTATTGTGCGCGGTATCCATCTTTTTTCTTGTCGAAGTGGAGAGTAGAGCAATCATAATTCAAGGCAAATTTACGTACTTTTACTTTTTAAAGAAACATTGCCAGTTTTTTAAGAAGTTAAAAATTTAATAATAATAATAAGTTTTAAATTTTACCTATAAAATTGTAGTATGGAACACCTTATTTAACAGAGTAAATAAATAACCATAAAGATCGCACTGGAACAAGAACCCAATCTGAGCTACCGTCGTTTGCGTTGAGGATTTTAAGATTAGGCCCTAGAAGCGATGGGAATTGATCCTAATATTCACTAAAAATCATCATTTGATGATGCCCATTTTGTTTAAACTGCTTTTGTTAACAATCAAAATTGTTGTTATTGGTGTAAGGCAAATCCCCATCGCCATTACACCAGGAAAGAATCAATGTTTAATGAGATGGTACAGTGGCATCATCGGTTCATATATTTTTTTATATGAATCGTAAATGATGAGCATCATCGTTCTATCTTCACTGATCTATTATTTCCAAAATTTGGCGAAATTAATGAAGACGTAATTTATTTCCAGCAAGACGGCGCAGCCGGTCATGTAAAGGCCGCTGCGATGAATATGTTGCTTGGAAATGCACCATATGTGGCTAAACTTATCGTTCTTACTGGTATAAGGATGGGCGGACGCCAACTCGGCACCAAATAATCCCCTAGAAATTTTGTTACAGTTTATGACAGGCCAACTCAGCACTGGCCATGAGCGAACGACCGGTGAACTGGGCACTTTTGAGACGGTCCATCTGAGCACCACTGATCTTAATAACGGCACTACTTTTTCATACCTTTACTGGTAATATACAATAATTTTTCACTTTACATTATTTTAAAGGTGTGTGATCGTGACGAATCTTTGATTTTTGAAGCCTTGCATACATCGCATTAAAGTTTGTTTTTTAAGCAAATTAAATGTTTTTTACAAACAGCTCATTCATTTCTCTAAAGAAATCATTACTCAATTTTTATGTCGTTCTATGTAAAAAACAATACCTTGTGCACATGTATCAAATAAATAAATATAGAAACTGCCAAACTTTTCATAATAAACTTTTGCTTCAGCTCTGCAAGTTATTGATATGATTATCAGGAACACAACATATTTGAAACAAATACAATGTTTATTCTCTTATTACTGGAGGTCCACAATATCCGTTCACTTTTCAGCACTTTAAATTTATAATTTTTTACAACTAGCACTTTATGTTCACTCTGGTTCTGTCCTATACATCTATCCATCTGTGTAGCGCCAACCGAAATGATAAAATATTCATTTGCGTAGGTAGGTATACAGGGTGTCCGGTAACGAGTGGGCCACACGTTAACAGTAGCTTCCTTGTCTCAAAATAAATTGGAATCATTTGTTATTTTCCCATGGCGCAGCCGACCGGTTAATCCACCATCAAGCATCAATGTTGGCAATCATTCATAACTACCCTCAAGCAAACTCTGCGGTAAAGTTGACGAAACTAAATTTAAAACAAAAAAAAACCATTTTAATGTGTTAAAATTTTTCTATATTTTTTTACTGAAGTGGTGTAATTTTAGTATTTTTACTACTTCCTTTGCAATATTCAGCAAACACTTGCTCAAAACGATTTTGTAGTGTAGTTGTCCTCAACTTCAACTTTGTTTCCTATAAGGTAAGTAGGTTTATTTTGTACTGTATTGACCCCAGGAAGCTACTGTTAATGTATGGTCCATTCGTTATATACATATAATAATTTGTTTGGTCTCTACACCGTGCAGGTTGTGTAATATTTCGGCAATAAGATAATTAAGCGCTGGCTGCCATAAATCTATGCCTGGGGATGGCTAGTGATCAGTTCAACTATATCTGAAGGGTTGCTTCAAAATTACTTGAAGTTTCCAATGCTGAGATGGCCTGTTTATTTTATAGGGGATTACGCTTGGTGCCGAGTTCACCTGTACCCATAAGGATAAGGTAAGAATCGCTTTTTAGTAATCGCAAAGCTACTTCTCTTGTACACAGCAAATAACGTGCAAAAAAGATGCATACGCAACTTAAAAAGTAGCGAATTATATTGATTACATCGTAATCTTTCAGTTCGCTGAAAAATGTTGGTGCATCATCGTGCGCTATCGAGTGGTAGTGGATGGCAATCCCAGACCTACGACTGACGTACTCAATTCCTACAAATATTTCATGCGTTTTATTTATTCCTCGCGTTGTGTTCAACTTGTCGATGGCGCCAGGCCATCAGGAATCGCAAATACCAAACGGACCACGGCCGCGTCTTTCCTTAGGAAGGCCGAATTTTTGCAACGGGCGGACAAAGCCCAGGCATCCGCGGAATTCGAAAGTCCAAGAAAACCGCCTCGCGAGCTCCACTCAAAAATCAATCTGGAAAAAAGGACGCAATCTACAGGATCCGAACGGCTTCCGCGTTTGGTCAATGCAAAATAGCAGCCGGCGGGACGAGGGGGGAAGCATTGGTAGCTCACTGCGGGGGCCAGCTGGCCTGGGGCCAGGGCGGGGCAGCTACGGAGATGCTGCCCTTCCTTTCACTGCGTTACACAACAACAGAGATTGTGTACCTTGTGTATTACATTATCCGGTCATGCATTCGCATGCTCTAGTGTGTGCTGTTATTGCTCGGCTGTCGTCTGTAGGCCAATCTAGATCACTTTTACCCGCCGAGCATATCGGCCGTTCATTGTTTTTTTTGTCCGCAGTTTCGATTCTGATCCGCTTTGAATGTACAGCTAATAATAGGCGTCGGCTCCGTGAAGATCCTTGAAGTAGTCGCTCCGCTGGATATGATTTACTCGTGGACTGAATTGCGGGTTTAAATATGCTCTAGTATCCGCTTCATTTAACAAAGATTCTTGAGCTAGCAGGAAAGAGTAGTCAAAATGTTTTAGGTTTAGGCATAGGAGGAAATGACATTATATTTCATGTAGGTAACAATAGATAGACACTTCATCGTTTATTCATTAAAGACAGTTTCTAAAGCCCCTATGATGAGTATAAAGTTTTAAAACGTGCTTAGTAGAGAGTTGTGCCAAGTCATATGCTTACTATTAACGTAGGTACCTACGTGAATTGCTCGTTGCTAATAAGCAGAAAACTGTACTTTTACTTTTAGTAAAGATCATTAGAAACATGTGTCATGGTTTTTCGTCTTGCTTGTCGTATATACATGAAATGTCACGAAAATTATGTCTGGTGGTATATGACACTCTTAGCACAAGAACTTTTCTGTAAGAACGATGCGCGACCATACAGAGCATTTATTAAACTGTTGATGCAAAAATTTATTACTTATTAATATTATTATTACTATTATTCAGAATAATGATAAAGTAAATTTCCTGATATGAGTTCTCAGACGATATTTTAGGTTTCTCGTCTTTGACAGATTTCAGGCGTTATCGAAACGACAGATACTAAAATTTTTATCAGCGTACATTATGGACGCTTAAAGCATTCACCCTCGTTATATAGTAGTATCTGTCTTGAAATAGGCATGGTAGGTTTTAGTGAAAGCTTCCAAAATGGAGCTTAACATCATGAAAAATAATCTAGCTCGTTGTCCTTGCAATTAAGAATTTTTCATAATAATTGTTAAACTACATTCAGTTGTTTTTGTTAGGCAGTAGTATGCTTACGAGGCATGTTTTTTTAAGTAAGTACCGTTTTGCGATTCCGCCGCCGCAGCGCTACGGTCGGCGTTCCGCGCATGCGCGCTGGTTACCTACATCTCTTGTCTACGCACTGACGCCATTACAGTTTGATTTACTTTTTTGTTTACTGAGTGTTTAAGATGCCTCCGACAATCGTGAGTCCCGCCGATTGTGAAGTACAGGCTGTTATACGATTTCTTAGTGCTAAAGGCGTAAAACTGATCGATATTCATCGTGAGATCTGTGAAGTTTACGGACATAACATTACGAGTGATGGAATGGTAAGGAAATGGGTGAGAGCATTTAAAGATGGCCGTACAAATGTGCATGATGAAGAACGAAGTGGGCGTCCTTCGGTCGTTAATGAAGATTTGGTGCAGAAAGTCTACGAAAAGATGAGAGAAAACAGACGCTTTACAATTTCATCATTGTGCGACTGCTTTCCTCAATATTCTCGTAGTGTTTTGTATCGCATTGTGACCGAGAACTTGAATTACCGGAAATTGTGTTCACGTTGGGTTCCGAAAATGTTGACGGATTTGCACAAAACCCAACGTTTAGGCAGTGCATTGACTTTCCTTGAGTGGCATCACAATGAAGGTGAAGATTTTTTAGACCAAATTGTTACTGGTGACGACACATGGGTGGCCTACGTCACACCAGAATCGAAACAACAATCCATGGAATGGCGACATTCATCATCACCCAAAAAAGTGAAGTTTAAGCAAACAATTTCTGCCCGGAAAATCATGTGCACAGTTTTTTGGGACAGAAAAGGAGTATTGCTAGTGGAGTTTCTGCCTCGTAATGAGACAATCAATGCAGCGTCTTATTGTAAGACATTGAACAATCTGCGTCGTACAATCCAGAACAAAAGACGTGGCAAGTTGAGTAATCGTTTCGCTGCCGCATGACAATGCCCGTCCACATGTGGCTAATCGGACCAAAGATCTCATCAAATCTTTTAAATGGGAAACTCTAGATCATCCTCCATACAGCCCTGATCTGGCGCCCAGCGACTACCATTTGTTCCTGCACTTGAAGAAACACCTGGGTGGTCAGCGTCTTCAAGACGATAACGAAGTCGAAACATTTGTGATACAGAGGTTAACAAGTCAGGCGGCAGAATTTTATGAGGAGGGTATTCAAAAACTGGTGCCACGTTATGACAAGTGCCTCAATATTCACGGAAATTATGTAGAAAAGTAGATTAAGGTACAGGCTTTCATGTAAGATAAAATTATTGCGATATCTTTGCACGTCTTTTTTTAATTCCAAAACGGTACTTACTTAAAAAACATGCCTCGTATAATTGCTAACTCGAGTTGAATTTATTGCAATTACTTAAATAACAAAATAACTTAAAAAGTACTGAAAATGCGACCTAATGGTTGGTTTTCGAAGCTATATCACTGGTGTTCAATCCCGGAAGCTCGGTTTCGTAATGGTCATTACAATATATAATCGCTGCCTCCTAAAATATTCATGGATTCTCTTTTTTCCAACTATTTGACTGCACTAAATAATATGGTATTTTTATGAAAAACTCTGCATCGGATTATCGGATGTGATTGTCAATTATGGAGCTAATGCTAAACTATAATTGCTAAATTATTATACACAGTGAAAGTTATTTACTGCCTGAATTGACTTGACTTGACTGAATTGACCAAATATTTTAATTTTAATGAGATGCTTCATTTTTGCATCCATTTCTATGTCGGAATTAGCTATACGCTAATACGTATACAGTGGAGAAAAATATACCCCCTACTTCTAGAAATGCTAGTCAATAAATTGTTACGTAAGACATAGAAATAAATAAGGTGCGTCAAAAAATAATGCCATCGAAAAGTTATAAAACATAAACATGGGCGTTATGCTTTTACCACGTCCACTAACGCATGCAGGGAGAGTGCACTCAATTTATAAAATCATGCAAACATGACTTGCCCCGCATTAATCTAATTAAACGCATCGTTTAGCAGTACCTTCCGCTTGCTAAGTGCACAATAAACCATCACGATTGTAGCGCCCATCAATCTAATAAGAACAGTTGAGATTTATACCGTCGTCAATTAGATAAATGATGATTATTAAGAAGATTGTACCTGCCTTGGGGTGTACAGAACCGCTGTTCGGAAAGATCCAGATAAAGATACACAATTAGAAGCAATAGATATTGCAATACAGCCAATAAGCATTTTTTACACATCATAAATGTGGACAAGAACCTCCATTATATATAGCGGTTTCAGTTCGATACATAGTTGTTTTTGTTGTTGCTGAAAACACGTTTGTTTAATTTTGATAAGATTGTTTTGTCAATTCTCAATTACCACTGTACCAACAAGTTTACTTTTAATAAAAGATATAAGATGTAAGAAGAAATTTAGATGGCAATGCATTACACTTGACAGAAGACCCGCGCGGCTCTTTTTGCAAGCAGGCAATAACCGGCATACATTAAGATGTGTGTCTATGCTATGCTGTTTGCACCAGAACCAATTGCAGATGGATCTATTTCGCTGTCATTATAGCTCATCAGTGCAGTTTTGGTTTCGTGCAGACAGCATGACATAGAACTGGTTTTGCCTATATACCAAAGACTTGGTGTGATGTAAGTAGAAATTTGATGGAAATGCCATCTGTCATCATTACACTGATACGATGAGAAAGTCCCCTAGCTGCCATTATGGGAACTACTTCCCTATGAGAGTCTGCTGTCAAGATGAGTGTGCAGGTGCATGCTAACTTGTCAGGCTATAGGTTTCCTCCTTTAGGAAGTAGTTCTCATAATTGCCGCTAAGTGACTTTGTCATCGTGTCAGTGCAATGCATCATACCAAGCTTTTGGTATATAGGCAAAATCAGTTCTATGCCATGCTGTCTATACTAGACCTAAACTGCACTGATGAGCTATAATGATAGCGAAATAGATCTATCTGCAGTTGGTTGCGGTGCAGACAGCATAGCATAGACATACATTTTAAAGATACTAAATGTTGTTATCTATCATTAATTTTTTAATTTTGGCAATTGGAAAACTGATGTCGTATACAGTCGAAAATAAGCAGCGTACCTTCAGTCGCCAGGAAGAAGGTCTAGTAACAGCAAAGTCAGGTGACATATACGCGAATAGGAAAATGCAAAGAACATTTGCCATTGTCATGAAATTCAGAGGCACATGGTAGACCATATTATAGAATACAATAAAATCGGTTGAAAATAACCCACGTTCGAAGTAATAAGGCAAGAAAGCTACAAATGTCCTCTATTAACTTCTGTTATTCCTACATCTGAAAAAATGGTTTCTGCGTCATCAATCATGACTCTTGAAGAAACTTGCTGCATGCATATGAAATACCAAAACAATATTTGCCAGTGCAAGGGAAAAGAGCCGAACTCTGATGAAGCATATTTGGGTTAATGAATGAGAGTAGACCTCTGATGGGGGAGCTGAACCAATTTGCATATTAGCCCAATCAAGCGTAATTCGCGATCAAAATTTTTTAATTTTTCGATTTTTTTATGTGACGGGATGAGAAATATGATTTGAATTTGCATGTTGATAAAAAGTATCTTATTATTAGAAAAAAATTATTTGAATTTGCATGTTGATAAATAGATGCATTAATTTTCCCCGGATTAATGATTCAATATTGCTGCTATATTGCGATTATTGACTTTTTGAGTTGTTTATAGCCAGTAGGGGGCGTTTGAGGGCGCAAAATTACGCATTTGCATATTAGTCCAATCGAGCATGTGTGTAATTTGCGATCAAAAATTTTTTTAATTTTCGATTTTTTTGCTGAATGTGACGGGATGAGAAATATGACGTTCATACGGTAATTAGCGAATTTATTAGGTGTCAATTATTTTTATTCGACTTTTGTTGAATTCGGTGTGATGGAATGAGATGTGAACTGTGACTGACATTTTGTATTTTATAGCAGCATGTTTCTGACTGAGGCTTTTACGCCCTAGGGAGATGGGATAATATCAGCGAAGGTGGGTTGCTGATGTGTAATTGATATGAAATGTTTATTTACTATTATCACATATTGCTATTGTATATGTATGCATGGCGATATGACCAATGTACTCCTAACCATTGTTATGATGGTGGGGGTTGGTACCGCGGTCCACGCTCTATATATAGGCAACCCCCAGAACAGGGGTAGGCGGGATTTTTTTACTATGCCGAATGCTGGGTTTGAACCAGGTACCTCCGGTATGGCAATGCAACACTTTACCGCTGAGCTAAACGCAAACTTACCTGACGGCCGTTATTCTTGTCTATTTAAGAGTAGGGCAACTCACCAATTTATTATTTTTAAACTGAGATGAGATAGTCGATTAGGGAAAAATTACTGCTAAGTCCGCTTAGGGAGCACACTTTGACAGTGAATAGTTAATAATTGCCTATGCCCATGTTTTTCCTCTTGTTTTATACTATTTTTTGGTCATATTTCATACAACGGATTTTCGATGTGGCCAGCTGAAGGGTTTCAATGATTATCAGTTATCTGGAATAAGAATAAACAAATTAATATTTAGAGTATTAACAGATTTGAACCGTGATTGTGTGGCAAAAACATCAAATAACGGTTACACCACGACATAATTGAGCTAAATAACTGTCATTTCACAACCTAGGCTAATCCACAGCAGGTGTGCGATTTCTTAAAAAAAATGCACTAAATAAGAAACTAAAGCCACCAGCATGCAATGATTATCAGTTATCTTGAATAAGAATAAACAAATTAATACTTAGAGTATTCCTAGATTTGAACCGTGGTTTTGTGGCAAAAACATCAAATAACGGTTACACCACGACTTAATTGAGCTAAATAACTGTCATTTCACAACCTAGGCTAATCCACAGCAGGTTTGCGATTCCATTAAAAAATGTACTAAATATGAAACTAAAGCCAGCGGCATGTGAATACATAATGTAAACTCTGACTTCAGATAGCTAAGCAAAACGGTGAATATAAGTTTAAAATTACTAACCTAGCATAAATCTACGACTGTTAGTCAACTCTGTTTATATAAAAGAATGGATTTCAAGCGATTGAAGTTATATTAGAATAAATGAAATACTTGCTACTATGTCTATTGCGAGTCATAGAAGGAACAAGCTGAAGGCCAAAACACACACGGTAAGAATGTGTTTAAGGCAGGTAAACTAATAAAAAAACACACTATACTTCGTTGTATATCGTGATTTTCCTTTTTAACTAGTTTATGCATGCTGATTGTAATAAATAATGTTAAAATTGTCAGCTTTTTTAACTAATTCTGTTCATCAAAAAGCATATATTTCATGTAATTGTAATTAATTAAATTGAAATAATATAATTAATTGACTTTTGTTTGTACTTTATTAAATATAACTCGCATGTCAGTTATCAATCTTGTAGGTTGAGAAGTTGCTTGTTACCGTCATCTATCATAGCATACAGGATATTTGATGTAATAAATAACAATCAGCTACATGCTACTAGACTAGCAAAAATATATGATTTCCTAAAACCACCCTCATACTCCATATGTCGTGAACGTAGTCAATTCTGTTTATATAAAAGAATGGATTTCAAGCGATTGAAGTGGAATTAGAATAAACGAAATTGTGTTTTCACAGCATATGGAACGTTTTAAATATATAAAAAAAAWTGGCGAGTTTTTTCATTATTTTTKCACTAGATTTCTTAAATTATGCCACTACATGCTTTTTTTYTCTAAAATGAGCAATACTCGTACGCYTAACTTGGAAATAATACTTKCTACTGTGTATGTTGATAAWCATAAATGGAGCAAGCTGATGAAGCACGGTAAAAATGCGTTTAAGACAACTAGACTACTGAAAAATATACTGTGTCGTACTTCGTTGTATATCGTGAATTCCCCTTTTTATTAGTTTCTGCGTGTTAATTATATTAAATAATGTTAAACTTGCCTGCTTTTTAACTAATTCTGTTCGTCTAAAAGCATATATTTCTTGCGATTGAAGTAATGTACTTAAATGAGTATTGTTTGGACTTTAATAAATATAACTAGCATTTATTATATGTTGAGAAGTTGCTTATTACCGTCATCTATCATAGCATTTAGGGTAATTGACAAATAGAAAAATGACGCGATTTCCTTGTTTATCTTCCTAACACTTGCTTATTTAAATTATGACGCAGCATACTTTTTGTCTAATTAGCAGTACATATGTCTCTAAGTAATAACAAGAAGCAAATTGAGAGAGCAGAAGCAAACAGTCGATCAGGAACGATGAAAATGTGTTCAAAAGAACTAAACTACTCGAAAATCTACTTCATGATGTGTTATGAAAGTCTTATCAACTAGCAACCGGTATTGACATTGACTTAATGTTTGATTTTAATCAATTCTCTTTCTGTATTTTATGCTCATATAGCATATAGAGCGTTTGACATGGATAAAAATATAACGAGATTACTTTGCCATTTTCCCTTACTTATATTGTTACCTGTTTCTCTCTATAATATGCTATACTTATACAGGTCTTAATGATGGTGGGAAAAATACATATTGCTTTTATATACATGTGATAATCTACAACAAACCAATTGAAAACCAGAAACATTTGCTGAATGAGCATCCAAATTGGTTTCGAACAAGATTATGACCATATCCAGCTGAATCGGTTGGTTGAAAGGCCGTAATCGAAGACACGGCGAGCTGTAGGGGTGAAATGGTAGCAGATAATCGCTATAAGGCATTTGCTTTCTAAAGTATTACAATTTATTCATCAACAATATTCCTGTTTAGTACACAGTACACCCCAAATTCCTTTTAGACATCTCACTTATTATTACAGCTGGAAAAAGTTTGTAACGGTAAAGATGTGGACTTTAAGACTACTTGCGTTTTTGTTTGTTGAAAATGGACTCGCATTGCTTATTCATGTAGATATTTGAATACTTAGAGCAAGTAAATCTAACAAATTGTAGGTAACGTTTTGATACTTACAACCAGGAATATGTAGCATAGCATTCAAGAAAAATCTGTTTCTCCAGTAAATTCTTGAAAAAAGTGATGAGAAATATAACGGATAGGTATTTGTCGAAAAGTATTCAAACCCGTTTATATATTATCATTAAACTAATACTTCCAATATTGAAAGCCTCCTAGTTAGCTCTCATTCCATAGGGGCATTAAACTTCTTATGTTAAACTGACATAAAAGCCTTATAGTATGTTGTGTGAACGTAATTTCTTGCTATTGCTATTCAAATACTTTAATATGGCGAATTAACCTCTGATTTAGCCAAAAGAATAACTGTAATATATATTTTATAAGTATTAATACACAGTTTAACATTGAAGTAAATAAGAAATTAATATTTTATTTTCTTGAGGCTATCAAACTGGACAATATCGTGCCCGTTTAATTTGTCATTCATTTCTACATAGTGGTAGCGGGAGCTATGGGGAAGCTAACGTAGGTACGCACTGATATTTAAATATGCATACACACGAGTTTAACACAGGAGAAACATAAGACAACAAGTAGTTTTTATGGGCTTTAGATAACTTTTCATGCCTTTTCTCCCTAAAACTTACACATTTATGCATTATTTGTAAACCCAATGTATCGTCACTGAACCCCATTCTAATAGTTAAAGCTAAAAAACGCTGTCAGTTACCTATTGTATGTCCAGCAGCATTAATACTATTATGGTTCTAATGTAGAATAAACAAAAATCAAATAACTACAATAATATATGGCAGATACATTTACTTTGATTTTTAGTGCAGATATTAATGTGATGCCTTCTCTTCAAATTCTATCAAATTATCACGTCTTTTTACCAATTACTGGAGATCACTTGAAAAATGTCTACATATTTATTAAAGAAATGAACTTCTGACAAAAAAGGGCACCATTAGCTATTTCAAAATCGATGAGCATGTATTACATGATCGAATGATGTTTTCTTCTTTAAAAGCCTCCAAATTTATGAAACAGTAAGTACATAAATCGGCAAATTTGTGTCAAATAAGAAAAAGGATCAATACACCTATATAAAATACTAAGAATTTGAACAAAAGACGTAACTTTGCGGAGAAAAGCATAATTGATAGGTAATTTTGTAAATTTATAGAAAATCGTGTATTGTATGTGAAATGCGTAAATCGACAAAATTAAACCAATAAAAAGAGTGTAAATATGAGCAAAACTTGTTATTATGGTTAGTATTTCCTACAGTTATTCAATTTCAGTATAACATATTTTATAAATATAAAAATGTTTACTATGGAAAGCATGCCTAAGGAAATTTTCCCTTTCACAGCCTACCTTACAGTATATTGCAGAGGAACAACCCATCTCACATTAGCCAAAATCAAACATAAATTACTTCTCCTTGTTACCGCCGTATACTACACATTGCTCTTAATGCACCAGGGAAGGCTGTCTTGTTATAATGTAATGATTTTAAATAAATCAAGGATAACGAAAATTCAGAAGCATAAATAAGTGAAATGTTCTTTTGACGAAGTTTATTGTCAAGATAGGTACACAAGAGCGTTGTCATTCTAATTACATGGACATTAAAGAGGCGATTTGTTATTACCCATAACAGCAGATCTTAGACAAAAACAACTTGTCCCGAGCTAAAAAAGTTAGCTTTAATGTATTCCGGAAAGATCAGTACCTACATGACTACTTTCATTAGGTGTAAATGTGAACAATTCATTTAACAATGTGGGCAAACTCGATCTGAACCTTTATGTTCTTGCTACGGAATGGTATACTTTTTCCATTACCTAGAAGCGTTATTGATTTTTTTTTGCAAATTAAAGCAATAAGGATCCCCACCTGAGACCTAGATTGACATAGTGATATGCACTTTATTAACCTTTAACTGCAGGTACAGGTGCATTTCATTCACTTAGGAAACTTCAGTGCTGCCTCTGATTGGTTATAATGTCAGATATCATTGGTTCCCTCAGTAGGAATGTATTAATCTTAAGTAATTTTAGTTCAAATGTTAATTAATTCAGTGTGTAACATTTTAAAAACAGGCTTGCTTATATTATTAGATGGATATTGTGCATGTTATGAAGTGTATGACGCACCTGAGTAATAATAATAATAATAATAATAATAATAATAATAATAATAATAATAATAATAATAATAATAATAATAATAATAATAACCATGTAGTATGTATAGGGTATAACACTGCGTTCAGCACTTACCAGACTTTTATTGGATAATAAGGAATAGTTGCTAAAGAACTCAACTGCATCATATTATGACAATACTTTTTTTAAGGAATTTTAAAATAACTTAAACCATTCATTTTAAATTGGAACTTGAGACATCGCAAGATTAATATCACAACTAACACCCCTATTATAGATTTATCCCACTTTACTTACATCCACGACATGAAATTTGTTATCTAAGCGTTCTCTACAGGATAATCTTGTTAACAAAAGCGTTTGCTAGTAATAGCATACGCCATCATGTAAGACATCTTAACATAAGTACACCAATTAAGACGCTATTGTTAACTTGTAGGTAGTATTTTGCAATAATAACTTAGTATTAACACCTTGTGAAGCAAAACCGTTGCAAAAGAAATATTGATATATGCCATTATTCTGCTAATTTACTCTTTCATTTTAGAATTTGGACTTATCAATGTGAAAATGTATACCAATGTGTATACTATTGAGCACTTTGTAGTTATCTGCATATAATCTTTTTTTTGCACTAAATTCTTAGGAAATTATAAAAGCACAAATTTATTATATATTATTATTCTGCCATTGCAGATATTTAAAAATAGCTACTTACCACAAAAGAAGTGGAGTTCATATTCAACATTATAAGTGTTCCTTCAACAACTACACCAAAATATAAATATTTTACAACGTTAAGCAGGTTAAAAAGCAATAGCTCATCGAAAATTCAGACTTAATATGAAAAAATGTCCATCATTGTTATGAGACTGGCGTAATTTTATAGAAAGAGAACCACAACCCTGTTGGTATTGGAAGCTCAAAATTCCATGAGGCATGGCGAGATCTTAATTTCCTTAACGGTTATGATGCTATTGGCATGAAGAATACGTTATGTAGGCTTCTTATGACTGTCAAAGCTACTTTACCTAAAAGTATAAAAACTCAATGAACGTTTATAGATAACTAGTCAAATATATTGAGATATTTCACACTTCCCTTGATAGGTAAATTTTATTTTATTACAGAATATTTCTATTACCTCATTAAAACGATGTTAAAATTTAATTATTTAGTTTCATTTCATATATGAGTACTAGAGCTGCTTTGAGATTTGATGTTTTTCCTTCTATAAAGCATGACAGCAACACATAGACTGATTTAATACACACAGACAGTGAAATATTTGGAAGAATTTTTTGCAGTAGCCGTTATTCTAATACCTATCCACATCTTAACCCACATCCCCTCATGCACAGAACTGGAGCTGTACGAATCGAAAATTTTGATACGAAACCGTTTTTTTTATACGTGGAAGGCATTTTTCTAATAAAACCTGTTTTAGAAGATACCTAGTAGGCAGCGCATACCTTTACAAAACTTCTTTTATACTTCTGGTTAGAATTAAGCAAGCCGCATTTGATGTGATCCCCAGGGGTGCAAGCATGCATCAGCAATTTGTATAAAGAAGATGATCGATTTAAATACATATTCTTTTATGTGAAAACACGGAGAGGAAGGCTGAATTTTACCTTAAAATAATGCATAAAAGTATTGCTTAAATGTTATAGCTGCGGATGCTCTGTGCTACATAAATATGCGGGATTTGCTGAGTAAACTACTGTACAGTACTGCAGTGTGTGAATCCAAAGATCTATTTCCTCAATATTTCCAATCATCAATGCATATTTCTTTATATGATTTTTTCTGTGATGTCAGTATACACCCTAAAAAAGTATGATAATCGCACTTTTCCTGCAAATTGAATCGATTTATACACACATCGAACATTTAACCGGAATTTATACCATACTGAAATATTTTTATAATCAACAAGCTGTATATATTCGGAGGTAGTTTACATGCTCATACCATTTCTCTCTAGCTTCAAATAACAGTTTTTTTAATACGTATAGCATAAGAGCATAGAAGTTGCAGTGTATCATCCATCATTCATTAAACTTGTAACGAAAATCGATGCTGTAGCCGTACTAAATAAAACAAGATCAGTTTTCGAAAGAGAAAGAAACAGTGTCACTGTTATTAGTCTTCAACTGTGAAATACTCAGAAAATATGAAATACACATTTGTTTACGTATACACAACACAGCTTCCGGGTAATTAAGAATTGTCTTAATATCAAAGCAATTTGTTTGAAAACACGGTTAATATCGTGAGGAGTTAAATAACTCATCATATCACCTCAATTTGCTATGCGTCCATTCTACCGTAACCTTACATTTTTATTATCTATCACACTATTTCTTTTCATAAAATCCATAAATTCAAGACAATTGATACACAGCTGGTTCTAAATCCAGTTGTGGCAGTATTAAAAGCAATTTAGGTGGAAAGGAAACAGTAATTCTATGAAATGTGTGTGTGTTTCGCCAGTTCCCTTAGTATAAACTACAAGAGATAGTTAGTTATGCAAACAACATAAAAAAGCCTGTTCGTCAAAAGAGCATATCTCCCTTGTATCATTGGGATCTATTTAATTTCATTTGAAGTTAAAAAAAGAACTACATGTTGATCATCAACAAGCCCAATCCATTGAGCCATTGGTGAGATACATAATTTTGGGTAAACTACGAATACTGACATCACAGAAAAAAATCATATAAAGAAATATGCATTGATGATTGGAAATATTGAGGAAATAGATCTTTGGATTCACACACAGCAGTACTGTACAGTAGTTTACTCAGCAAATCCCGCATATTTATGTAGCACAGAGCATCCGCAGCTATAACATTTAAGCAATACTTTTATGCATTATTTTAAGGTAAAATTCAGCCTTCCTCTCCGTGTTTTCACATAAAAGAATATGTATTTAAATCGATCATCTTCTTTATACAAATTGCTGATGCATGCTTGCACCCCTGGGATCACATCAAATGCGGCTTGCTTAATTCTAACCAGAAGTATAAAAGAAGTTTTGTAAAGGTATGCGCTGCCTACTAGGTATCTTCTAAAACAGGTTTTATTAGAAAAATGCCTTCCACGTATAAAAAAACGGTTTCGTATCAAAATTTTTCGATTCGTACAGCTCCAGTTTCTGTGCATGAGGGGATGTGGGTTAGATGTGGATAGGTATTAGAATTAACGGCTACTGCAAAAAAATTCTTCCAAATATTTCACTGTCTGTGTGTATTAAATCAGTCTATGTGTTGCTGTCATGCTTTATAGAAGGTAAAACATCAATCTCAAACAGCTCTAGTAACTCATTATGAAATGGAAACTAAAATTAATTAAATTTTAAACATCGTTTTAATGAACGGCCGGTCAATAGAAATAATTCTGTAATAAAATAAAATTTACCTATCAAGGGAAGTGTGAAATAGTCTCAATATATTTGACTAGTTATTCTATAAAACGTTCATGAGTTTTTATACTTTAGGTAAAAGTAAGCTTTGACGTCATAAGAAGCCTACATAACGTATTCTTCATGCCAATAGCATCATAACCGTTAAGGAAATTAAGATCTCGCCAT
>QCXZ01000053.1:24589799-24630420 GCA_025024175.1 Rhyzopertha dominica
CATTGATAAGTCCAAATTCTAAAATGAAAGAGTAAATTAGCAGAATAATGCATATATCAATATTTCTTTTGCAACGGTTTTGCTTCACAAGGTGTTAATACTAAGTTATTATTGCAAAATACTACCTACAAGTTAACAATAGCGTCTTAATTGGTGTACTTATGTTAAGATGTCTTACATGATGCGTATGCTATTACTAGCAAACGCTTTTGTTAACAAGATTATCCTGTAGAGAACGCTTAGATAACAAATTTCATGTCGTGGATGTAAGTAAAGTGGGATAAATCTATAATAGGGGTGTTAGTTGTGATATTAATCTTGCGATGTCTCAAGTTCCAATTTAAAATGAATGGTTTAAGTTATTTTAAAATTCCTTAAAAAAAAGTATTGTCATAATATGATGCAGTTTGAGTTCTTTAGCAACTATTCCTTATTATCCAAAAAAAGTCTGGTAAGTGCTGAACGCATGTTATACCTATACATACTACATTATTATATTATTATTATTATATATATATTATTATTATTATATTATTATTATTATATTATTATTATTATATTATTATTATTATTATTATTACTCAGGTGCGTCATACACTTCATAACATGCACAATATCCATCTAATAATATAAGCAAGCCTGTTTTTAAAATGTTACACACTGAATTAATTAACATTGAACTAAAATTACTTAAGATTAATACATTCCTACTGAGGAACCAATGATATCTGACATTATAACCAATCAGAGGCCAGCACTGAAGTTTCCTAAGTGAATGAAATGCACCTGTACCTGCAGTTAAAGGTTAATAAAGTGCATATCACTATGTCAATCTAGGTCTCAGGTGGGGATCCTTATTGCTTTAATTGCAAAAAAAATCAATAACGCTTCTAGTAATGGAAAAAGTATACCATTCCGTAGCAAGAACATAAAGGTTCAGATCGAGTTTGCCCACATGTTAAATGAATTGTTCACATTTACACCTAATGAAAGTAGTCATGTAGGTACTGATCTGTCCGGAATACCATTAAAGCTAACTTTTTAGCTCGGGACAAGTTGTTTTTGTTCTAAGATCTGCTGTTATGGGTAATAACAAATCGCCTCTTTAATGTCCATGTAATTAGAAATGACAACGCTCTTGTGTACCTATCTTGACATAAACTTCGTCAAAAGAACATTTCCACTTATTTATGCTTCTGAATTTTCGTTATCCTTGATTTATTTTAAAATCATTACATTATAACAAGACAGCCTTCCTGGTGCATTAAGAGCAATGTGTAGTATACGGCGGTAAACAAGGAGAAGTAATTTATGTTTGATTTTGGCTAATGTGAGATGGGTTGTTCCTCTGCAATATACTGTAAGGTAGGCTGTGAAAGGGAAAATTTCCTTAGGCATGCTTTCCATAGTAACATTTTTATATTTATTAAAATATGTTATACTGAAATTGAATAAACTGTAGGAAATACTAACCATAATAAACAAGTTTTGCTCATATTTACACTCTTTTTATTGTTTAATTTTGTCGATTTACGCATTTCACATACAATACACGATTTTCTATAAATTTACAAAATTACCTATCAATTATGCTTTTCTCCGCAAGTTACGTCTTTTGTTCAAATTCTTAGTATTTTATATAGGTGTATTGATCCTTTTTCTTATTTGACACAAATTTGCCGATTTATGTACTTACTGTTTCATAAATTTGGAGGCTTTTAAAGAAGAAAACATCATTCGATCATGTAATACATGCTCATCGATTTTGAAATAGCTAATGGTGCCCTTTTTGTCAGAAGTTCATTTCTTTAATAAATATGTAGACATTTTTCAAGTGATCTCCAGTAATTGGTAAAAAGACGTGATAATTTGATAGAATTTGAAGAGAAGGCATCACATTAATATCTGCACTAAAAATCAAAGTAAATGTATCTGCCATATATTATTGTAGTTATTTGATTTTTGTTTATTCTACATTAGAACCATAATAGTATTAATGCTGCTGGACATACAATAGGTAACTGACAGCGTTTTTTAGCTTTAACTATTAGAATGGGGTTCAGTGACGATACATTGGGTTTACAAATAATGCATAAATGTGTAAGTTTTAGGGAGAAAAGCATGAAAAGTTATCTAAAGCCCATAAAAACTACTTGTTGTCTTATGTTTCTCCTGTGTTAAACTCGTGTGTATGCATATTTAAATATCAGTGCGTACCTACGTTAGCTTCCCCATAGCTCCCGCTACCCACTATGTAGAAATGAATGACAAATTAAACGGGCACGATATTGTCCAGTTTGATAGCCTCAAGAAAATAAAATATTAATTTCTTATTTACTTCAATGTTAAACTGTGTATTAATACTTATAAAATATATATTACAGTTATTCTTTTGGCTAAATCAGAGGTTAATTCGCCATATTAAAGTATTTGAATAGCAATAGCAAGAAATTACGTTCACACAACATACTATAAGGCTTTTATGTCAGTTTAACATAAGAAGTTTAATGCCCCTATGGAATGAGAGCTAACTAGGAGGCTTTCAATATTGGAAGTATTAGTTTAATGATAATATATAAACGGGTTTGAATACTTTTCGACAAATACCTATCCGTTATATTTCTCATCACTTTTTTCAAGAATTTACTGGAGAAACAGATTTTCTTGAATGCTATGCTACATATTCCTGGTTGTAAGTATCAAAAACGTTACCTACAATTTGTTAGATTTACTTGCTCTAAGTATTCAAATATCTACATGAATAAGCAATGCGAGTCCATTTTCAACAAACAAAAACGCAAGTAGTCTTAAAGTCCACATCTTTACCGTTACAAACTTTTTCCAGCTGTAATAATAAGTGAGATGTCTAAAAGGAATTTGGGGTGTACTGTGTACTAAACAGGAATATTGTTGATGAATAAATTGTAATACTTTAGAAAGCAAATGCCTTATAGCGATTATCTGCTACCATTTCACCCCTACAGCTCGCCGTGTCTTCGATTACGGCCTTTCAACCAACCGATTCAGCTGGATATGGTCATAATCTTGTTCGAAACCAATTTGGATGCTCATTCAGCAAATGTTTCTGGTTTTCAATTGGTTTGTTGTAGATTATCACATGTATATAAAAGCAATATGTATTTTTCCCACCATCATTAAGACCTGTATAAGTATAGCATATTATAGAGAGAAACAGGTAACAATATAAGTAAGGGGAAAATGGCAAAGTAATCTCGTTATATTTTTATCCATGTCAAACGCTCTATATGCTATATGAGCATAAAATACAGAAAGAGAATTGATTAAAATCAAACATTAAGTCAATGTCAATACCGGTTGCTAGTTGATAAGACTTTCATAACACATCATGAAGTAGATTTTCGAGTAGTTTAGTTCTTTTGAACACATTTTCATCGTTCCTGATCGACTGTTTGCTTCTGCTCTCTCAATTTGCTTCTTGTTATTACTTAGAGACATATGTACTGCTAATTAGACAAAAAGTATGCTGCGTCATAATTTAAATAAGCAAGTGTTAGGAAGATAAACAAGGAAATCGCGTCATTTTTCTATTTGTCAATTACCCTAAATGCTATGATAGATGACGGTAATAAGCAACTTCTCAACATATAATAAATGCTAGTTATATTTATTAAAGTCCAAACAATACTCATTTAAGTACATTACTTCAATCGCAAGAAATATATGCTTTTAGACGAACAGAATTAGTTAAAAAGCAGGCAAGTTTAACATTATTTAATATAATTAACACGCAGAAACTAATAAAAAGGGGAATTCACGATATACAACGAAGTACGACACAGTATATTTTTCAGTAGTCTAGTTGTCTTAAACGCATTTTTACCGTGCTTCATCAGCTTGCTCCATTTAT
Organism: Rhyzopertha dominica; assembly: GCA_025024175.1. NCBI lineage: Eukaryota > Metazoa > Arthropoda > Insecta > Coleoptera > Bostrichidae > Rhyzopertha > Rhyzopertha dominica. The sequence goes on from QCXZ01000053.1 coordinate 24,593,689, forward strand.
GATTATCAACATACACAGTAGCAAGTATTATTTCCAAGTTAAGCGTACGAGTATTGCTCATTTTAGAGAAAAAAAGCATGTAGTGGCATAATTTAAGAAATCTAGTGCAAAAATAATGAAAAAACTCGCCAATTTTTTTTATATATTTAAAACGTTCCATATGCTGTGAAAACACAATTTCGTTTATTCTAATTCCACTTCAATCGCTTGAAATCCATTCTTTTATATAAACAGAATTGACTACGTTCACGACATATGGAGTATGAGGGTGGTTTTAGGAAATCATATATTTTTGCTAGTCTAGTAGCATGTAGCTGATTGTTATTTATTACATCAAATATCCTGTATGCTATGATAGATGACGGTAACAAGCAACTTCTCAACCTACAAGATTGATAACTGACATGCGAGTTATATTTAATAAAGTACAAACAAAAGTCAATTAATTATATTATTTCAATTTAATTAATTACAATTACATGAAATATATGCTTTTTGATGAACAGAATTAGTTAAAAAAGCTGACAATTTTAACATTATTTATTACAATCAGCATGCATAAACTAGTTAAAAAGGAAAATCACGATATACAACGAAGTATAGTGTGTTTTTTTATTAGTTTACCTGCCTTAAACACATTCTTACCGTGTGTGTTTTGGCCTTCAGCTTGTTCCTTCTATGACTCGCAATAGACATAGTAGCAAGTATTTCATTTATTCTAATATAACTTCAATCGCTTGAAATCCATTCTTTTATATAAACAGAGTTGACTAACAGTCGTAGATTTATGCTAGGTTAGTAATTTTAAACTTATATTCACCGTTTTGCTTAGCTATCTGAAGTCAGAGTTTACATTATGTATTCACATGCCGCTGGCTTTAGTTTCATATTTAGTACATTTTTTAATGGAATCGCAAACCTGCTGTGGATTAGCCTAGGTTGTGAAATGACAGTTATTTAGCTCAATTAAGTCGTGGTGTAACCGTTATTTGATGTTTTTGCCACAAAACCACGGTTCAAATCTAGGAATACTCTAAGTATTAATTTGTTTATTCTTATTCAAGATAACTGATAATCATTGCATGCTGGTGGCTTTAGTTTCTTATTTAGTGCATTTTTTTTTAAGAAATCGCACACCTGCTGTGGATTAGCCTAGGTTGTGAAATGACAGTTATTTAGCTCAATTATGTCGTGGTGTAACCGTTATTTGATGTTTTTGCCACACAATCACGGTTCAAATCTGTTAATACTCTAAATATTAATTTGTTTATTCTTATTCCAGATAACTGATAATCATTGAAACCCTTCAGCTGGCCACATCGAAAATCCGTTGTATGAAATATGACCAAAAAATAGTATAAAACAAGAGGAAAAACATGGGCATAGGCAATTATTAACTATTCACTGTCAAAGTGTGCTCCCTAAGCGGACTTAGCAGTAATTTTTCCCTAATCGACTATCTCATCTCAGTTTAAAAATAATAAATTGGTGAGTTGCCCTACTCTTAAATAGACAAGAATAACGGCCGTCAGGTAAGTTTGCGTTTAGCTCAGCGGTAAAGTGTTGCATTGCCATACCGGAGGTACCTGGTTCAAACCCAGCATTCGGCATAGTAAAAAAATCCCGCCTACCCCTGTTCTGGGGGTTGCCTATATATAGAGCGTGGACCGCGGTACCAACCCCCACCATCATAACAATGGTTAGGAGTACATTGGTCATATCGCCATGCATACATATACAATAGCAATATGTGATAATAGTAAATAAACATTTCATATCAATTACACATCAGCAACCCACCTTCGCTGATATTATCCCATCTCCCTAGGGCGTAAAAGCCTCAGTCAGAAACATGCTGCTATAAAATACAAAATGTCAGTCACAGTTCACATCTCATTCCATCACACCGAATTCAACAAAAGTCGAATAAAAATAATTGACACCTAATAAATTCGCTAATTACCGTATGAACGTCATATTTCTCATCCCGTCACATTCAGCAAAAAAATCGAAAATTAAAAAAATTTTTGATCGCAAATTACACACATGCTCGATTGGACTAATACGCAAATGCGTAATTTTGCGCCCTCAAACGCCCCCTACTGGCTATAAACAACTCAAAAAGTCAATAATCGCAATATAGCAGTAATATTGAATCATTAATCCGGGGAAAATTAATGCATCTATTTATCAACATGCAAATTCAAATAATTTTTTTCTAATAATAAGATACTTTTTATCAACATGCAAATTCAAATCATATTTCTCATCCCGTCACATAAAAAAATCGAAAAATTAAAAAATTTTGATCGCGAATTACGCTTGATTGGGCTAATATGCAAATTGGTTCAGCTCCCCCATCAGAGGTCTACTAATGAGTGTTTACAATACCACATTCAATATGCTCGAAATGACGCTACATTTTTTGTACATTGAAAATATCTTCACATTCTTATAACAAGTAAATGTTACGATTCAAGAATATCGAGAGTGATTTGACTTGAAAGCAATACAATTAAAAAGACCAATTGAGCATTTCAAAAAGACAAACTTTGGTGAATGGGCGTTATGATGGATGAAGGTTTTTTAAGAAACACGAGGTTGTCGCTAACATCTTTATATGAATGATGTTGTTGTCGCATATGGACAAGAGAACTAACTAAAGAATTTAAAGAAACACCGCTGTATCAATGGTGAGTTACTTGTGTAGTGTGGTTTTTGAATTAGTGGAAGAGGATAAGAAAAATGATGATTTTTGCAATTTGATACTGAACTTATTTAACGTAACGTTTGAAGGTTTTTTAAATCAGGGTTAAATGCAAACAAACCTAAGACAGTGCAAGAACTTAAAAATGAAATTGACTGATTCGTCACCTATCTGGATGGGTATATATCAAGAAAATTTTTTTGTTTTTTGAGGCACATTAGGTCCGGCATTGATTTTGGAAAAACCCTAATGTTTGATCTAGTAGTAGCTTTGAAAAAAGTGCTAAACTGGTAGTTGCCTAACTAAAGGGAATGCTATTTTACAACAGCTTCAGCAGTAGTTTCCCAACTTGACCTTATCACTGGTCACCCAAAGTGAAGTTTTGGTATGTGGCCTTCAGCAGATAAATCAAAAGCATCTGTCATACGTCATCATCAAACCTAACAGGCGGCCGAACGGGATTTCGTACAGTCAATTGCAAATGTCGTACCGCGTGTTAATGTCGGTATTAAGCGCGAATACCCGAAAACGTGTCAAGTTTACCGGCAACCTTGTAACAACGAGAATGGAAGGTCCAGCTTGTCACCTAATACCCCGGGTTGTAATCTAACGTCTTGCGAAGGTCTTCATCTTGAACACGATGCAATCGCGAAGGATATTACTGTACCTGAAAGACTTTCGCCGGGATGTGGCGTGTATGCACTTGTTAGAGTTCATTCGGGTGAAATGACAGTTTGTCCATTTGTATAACGCAGTAGGTGTCTGCTGAGGTATTATTTTGTCATGGAATAGAAACAGTAAGAATTTTTTTAAACGTAAATAGGTATATGAGGATTGCAACGTTTTGCAAAAATAAACAGCTCATCAGATCATCAGCTTTTCTGTTACTTCCAAAAGTGTTGGAATTAAAACATTTTTGAAGTGGTGTTAATGCTGCGGGATATAACGCATATTTTTAAAAATATTTGGTTTCAGAACTACATCCTAATATAAATGTGTCCTTTAAACAGTCAATAGTGCTCAAATCAATTATTCTTATGAATATTTGCTATCGGACAAGCATTCTCTTTAAGATCAAAAGTAATAATCGCCTGGATGTACTGCCAGCTTTGACCAATATTTGAACCCTGGACCTTCTCGTTACTAGGCAAACGTGCTAGCCATTGCATTGTCAAAGCCGAAAAAACCGAAGTTAAAGAAAAAACGAAGAAAAACCTTATTACTTGTAAAATTGTAAATGAAATGGTTTAACGTTGCAGCATGCAACAGCACGTATACGAAGCGGAGAGAATTAAGTAAAACAGTAAAAACTTACTAATTTGAACGGCAAATCATATCTGGCAGAGGTTTAGATGGATAAAATAAGAAGACGGTATCCAAAAATAATCAACCTTATGTGCTGGACAACAAAAGCCTAGTGTATTCGCGCTTAAAGGAATGTGCAGTTTTTCATTTCAAATTTGCAGGGACAGAATTATATACATTGGAAACACTGTGCAATGGAATTAGGAGCATATCTTTTCTACGTATATTAATACTGTGCACATCTGTTCTAAATTTAATTTTTCATTGAAATAGGCAACAATTTATTTAAAACCACTTTATCAAATAAAGAGACAGCATGTAATCTTCTAGGTGATTTCATATCTAACCAGGGTAGTAACTTGAGCTTGTGATTAACATTTTAATATTTTGTAGAATTAACGGTCGTATTAGTTTGTAATATGTAACGTTTTAACGGGATATTCGACTTTCTTCTTGCTGCTAAATAATACCCTTCGTATTACAAACCAAGCTTTCGGTGGATTTTATACGCACCTTCTTCAGGGTTGCTACAAATGGTTACAATGTATTAACAAGTTCTTTCATAAAATTAACTTACAATATACGAGATTTGATAACTCCAACTTCAAATTGACAAGTGATAAATTTGTTTATCTCAGATATGAATATAAACGAAACTACATAGTTCAGCTAATATCGGCTTTTTATTGTTAAACTTCAATTTGTTTCTTTACAAAATTATTCAATTCAATTCGTTAGCCCATGTATTTAGCGTAAGCAATAATTTTGAACTACTTGAATTCTTCTGCAATCGGCATCATCTAAGCAAGGCTCGTAGACACTGCCAGCAAAATTAAACAAAAAAGGACCATAACATCATACAAATACTTTTTTTTGTTGTAAATTTAGTAGGTGATGAATATTATTATAAATAATTCTGAGAGTACAGAATGCCTTACTAATAAGAGAATTGATACGCATGCCAAAACGCAATTAATTGCCCATCAATAATCCCAGAGCTTTAGAAGAGCTAACATTTTCTAAATTCTTTCTAGCATACAATGATTTTAGACTTGGATGGATTTAGGGACAAAGAATGGCCTGTAGAGGTGCCATACAGATTCGTTTTTCCTTTATATCCAAAATATTATTTCTATCTGACTAAAGAATAACATGAGTGTCATCTGCATCGGCATTGACAATGCTGAATGACGGAAGCAAGAACAGATGTTAATAGGTAAAAAGCAAAGGGCCCAGAGTGGATTCCTGTGAAACACTACAATTGATATCAAAGGGTTCCGATGATGATGATTAAGGGTATCAAAAGCTCCAGAATAATTCAAAAGTATCAAAAAGCTTTTCCAATATCTAGGACTGATAGGACAGCGTCTGTAATATTTAATAGAGCAGTCTCGCAACTATACCCCTTTAGAAATCCAGACTGAGTCTAAAGAAGCAACTTAAACTTATTCACACACTTTAAGAAGAATGGGCAGTAGCTAAAAGGACCAAGGTCCTTATATTTTAAAGGCTTTTTTAATTTTGGGGATGGGAATTACTATGGATGTGTGCCAATATTATGTACAGTGTTAAGACGAATACAAATATTAATTAAAATTTATACTGTCGCAACCGCATACATTAGTTTTAATTGAAGTTAAGATTTTATATATTTCATATTCACTAGTAAAAGTAAACTCAATTTATTGGCAATACGTGTTTTGTTCATGGAAGTACCTATTAGTCATTAATAATTTACATCTGGCGCTTCATATACCTGGTATATCATCCAGATTGCTAAATTTTAGATCAGTTAAGAGCTTTTATCTGTCAAAATTTTGATGTGAACGGTATGTAATAAAACTAGGATTTTTACAAAAGTTCGCCACATAATTCACAGCAGATGACACTCTGATCCGAAATGACGTGATCAGACCGCACATAAACCTCTTGAAGAATGTCTAAATTGGATGTAATGATATTACCTATTAAAGTAAGCGATTGCAAGGAAACTCTTGTTGGTTGGTCAACTACTTGGTGCAAACATTTAGAACATTAATGTTCATGTCTTTGATAAACATAATACAAGTAGCACCAGCTAAAAGAGCTGATTCAGCTACAACTCCCCCAGATAGCGTCCAGTAGCTTTGCGTATCTAAAACTTTTACGTATTTATATAATATGTCACTTTGACCTGAAATTTGAAGAGGGCTTTGATGATGCAGCAGATAGCAGGCTTGATTAGTAACCAAAATATCCCAGGTTTAAATCCTGGTCAAAGCCGGCAATACTTTGTTAGGTAATACCTATATACGCCTGTTGCCTCAATAAATATCATTTATGCCAAAATGGTGAATACAGAAAGTTCTCTTTTGATACAAGTATTTTGATAGAATTTTACATGCGTAACTTTTAGCATATTTTTTTGGAAAAAAATTAAATAACGCGAGAATGGCCTACTGTAGGCAACCAGTATATTTAATAGAATACTTTTAAATTTCAAGAAAGAATTCGAAAATGCAATAATATATACATAGCAGGTTAATTACTTTCATTATTTTTAAAATAAAAGAGTTGCGTGCAGTGTAGCGGAACTGGGACATACCGTATAAATGAAAATGCTTTTTTAGTTATAGCACTTTAAAAATAAACTACAGTTTGCTTTTTCTAAAACTTACAGAAGAATACAGCTCTAATGAGTCATTCCGTATGTAACATATGTGTGTTGTTAAAAGGATGCCCTTTATTTTCATTAACAGTGAATTAAAAAATAGTTTGGTAACGCTTAGAAGAAAGAGGCGCCCTGCTTAATATTAACTGAACTACAGTCCCTGTCCCCTGTACTAAGTGACATAAATAAAGAGTTGGTGACACTACATTTGCATTTTTAAGTGTATTACGAATATATATATATATATATATATATATATATATATATATATATATATATATATATAATATATACGAAATAACAACGGTTTTATATTCCCAAAACTAAGAGATTGGAAAGAAATGATATTTTCCATTTCGTTTTGTTAAACGTGTAGGTAATGTACGTGTCGCAACAGACAACTAGATTATTAAACATCCATTGATAAATGACGAAAATCGTATCCAAAATTTCACCATCAATCATAATCTCGCCACTCATGCAGTATTCATTAAGTGCGGTGTAAATATGCTACATCCTGTGCAGTTAAATAATATCCGTAGATGTACGCTACTGATACGGCTTATTATATCATAATTATAGAAATTGCCGCACTTAATTAAAGCACCTGTTAAATTTTAACACCGCGTTACCACCTCCTCAAACACCGATGCCTACACGCTTAGCTTCTTTATTCCTGACCACGGCCATAAATAAAAGTATGCTCAAAACGGACAAGCAATTTATTCGTGCCAATAAATTTCCCGGTTGCTCATTTCGTCCACGAAACTAGTTTAGTGGCCCCCGGGCTACGAGTCAGTAAGCAACTGTAAATAACAGCGATTTTTATACGTTGTTAATGAGATATTTTGTCACACGACTGCGAAAAACTGCTCAGCCACACGGAGGTGTTAAAGATACCGTGCGGAAGATAAAGACGGGGCTCTGGATATATCGATAGCCATGGGCTACCGAGATCTGCTCCAGTTTAGAGCACTTTCGATTTTCTTCAAATAAGGCTTATCTAAGTAGGCTAGGTGAAACTAACATCTGACCGTCCGAGGTACGAGAGGCAGCCACCTCCGCTCGGAATGCTGACCAACAAATATTGATTGTTAATTAAATGGCTGGAGGAGTCGTTATTAAATAATGCCTTGAGTCAGATTAATATAACGGCAGCAGACGTAGATGATGATGGGGAATTTTTTGCTTGTTTATCTGAAAATCCAAGTTCAATTTTATTTAACTAATACTGAATGCACTTATTTATTATAATCTAATTCTAATTGTAAGATTGTGTTTACCCGATATTTACATAATTTTAAAAAACCTGGTCCCTATATCTTTTGAAGCGAAAGAAGATAATCGAGTAATCTCAAAAACGTTTTGGGTAGAACTGAGAGGAAATTCAAAAGACGTACTTTTGAAAGTTACATAATCTCTGTCCCATCAATCCCAACCTTATTTTCTAAATGGCAACCCCCCTACTATATCGTTGGAACACCATTTGCTTCCGAGAAATTTATGAAAATTCGCCAAAGTTTTGAAATCGTTCAACTTTATAGCGAAAACAAAAAGGGGATGAGTTTTAGCAGGAACTGAATCAAATACTAATTCGAACTCCTTCTCCCATGCAAGCATATTATTTCTCCACAAAAGTAACGAAATTTAAATGCATTTGAAGCTTTTTGTCGCTCATGGGTATGAAGCACGACTCGGTCAATTCATTCACTAGGACCGTAGACGCACATGTATCCTATTGCGCGGGACAGAAGAAATCGAAACTCAGGAACTGGTAAAACAGGAAGGTAATTCGGTCCCCAAATAGCGGATGCATCAGGTCAAAAACTACAAAAATGCAAAAGCTAATTCTTGAATAAATATTCCCACAGCATATATTTTTTCATAATAAATGTTCAAAATGATTCCCATTCTGCTTTAAACATCTAAACAGTTTTTGTTTGAATTCCTGGCGGACATTCCCAAAGATTTGATTTGGAATATTCTGACATTACTGAATGACTATCCAGTTCGTCAATTGTGGTAGGTTAGGCTTTATAAGCTATCGATTTCAAATTATGCAAGACAAAGAAGTCACTTGGTGATAGATGTGGCGATATTGGTAGGGATTTAGTAGAACCTCTCCTGGCGATCCACCGGTTTGGGTAATGTTAATCTCGCCAACGTTTGACTGGGAGTACATAATACTGTGGCGTTTCGTTCAGCTGTAATAGCAGACCCTCATCTAGCCCCTGATCACTATTTTCAACAACTGAATTTTTCAAGTACGGTTGTATTGCCTTCTGTAACATTTCTCAGCTATAGCATCTACAAGCGGATTATTATTGCTCCAATAGCGACAATTATGCATATCGGATTTCTATTTTTTTCTTTTATTTTTCTTTTCTATTTGATCCATTGCGAATTCACAAAATACTCCAATTTGGGCAGCTTTGTCGACTATTTCCAGTTGTTAGGCAAGATTTTGGTATTTAGCAAATGGATTTCGAATATACTTATGATCAACGTTGTGTTCAGAACGTATCTCATTAAAAACTGCCACCGCGCCGATAACACTGACCACTTTAGCACGTTTGGCGGTACTGCGAGGCATGTCTTCAAGAGTTCAAATTAGGTACTCCTTGTAGGTTTGATTTTCCAAAGACTGGCAATTTTCTTTAGGATTAGTAGATAACTTTTTGCTATTTCATCGTAAATTCCACAGTAGCCACCTAACGAATTGATAAAATTTAGTGCATTGTTATCAACTTACTAATTTAAAGAATTTGTTTTTTATATTCTCGTACTCGAGAGCAGTTACCTGTTGTTAAGTTCCGATATTTTCTATTCCAAGTGATACAACACACCTGCGTCTACGATTTTATTTAAATCATTATCTTTGTGAAAAAAAAGAAAATATTGCTGGAAGACAAGTTCAAAATAGTATTTGATTCTGTCCCTAAAGCTGAATTAGCTTCCGATTGGGAATTCCCGTTCAGGAATGTAACAAAGTACAGATTCCACTTAATGTTCAATTAAATGATAATAATAAAGTAAAATATTTTTTTTTCTATAACATAATAGGATAGCGATAAATTTACTAATTTACAAAATAAACTAATGTTATGATATATCACTGCGAAAAAAAGCGTACGTTTTTGGATGGACCACAGGCACCTATGATTTGTATTAAAGCGCGAAAGTTTAGGCAGATATATGAAAGCTCAAACGGGTTATGAGAATTTGTTCAACGTTTTACCAATCTACATAGAAAGTGATCCAATAATGTGATACCTTAATAAATATATTTTCAGAAATAAGCAAGATACAAGCAAAAAAGAAGAATTGCAAAAATTGGTCTTTCACTGAAAAAAAGCAAAGAAACCTTACTAAAATTTTATTTTATTCACCTAGTTGTTGGTCTTGGGAACCATTTACATTTGGTGCTATTTAAACAACCATAAATAGTTATGGGTTCTTTTTTTTGTAAAATATTATGTAATGCAAACGACATCATTCTATGCATGAAAATCATTTGGTTCTATTTCCCACTACATCAGTTGGTTTTCAAGGTAGGCATATGTTGTATTCAATTTAAGACATTTTCAGGAATAAATTTGTATTTGATTAGGAGTACAAAAATGTAAGTAGAAATATGTATGTAAAGTAAGTAAAGGTAAAAAAGATATATCATCCTACATAGCACCTACTTGAGGTTCCCAAAACTTCGGACTTGCCAGAGAGTTGCCTTGATAATTTTTTAGCACTTTCTGTTATAAATACTGGAGTTTTATCTAGGAAAGTATACATAATATTTGCGGATAATGACATGGTTTTTACTTATGTGAAAATGCTTTTTTGGTCAATTTTTGAGTATTGTTTCTGTTTCAGATACATCTGCAGCGATGTTCTTCCTGACGTCCGAATTTATAGCCACGGTGCGTCAAACAATTTTTAAATGCTGTAGATTACAGATATAATCTAATGAATATTGTCAGTGTTTAAAGAGTAATATAGTAGATACGTTTAGAAGCCTATAAAATATCGACGTACTGGAAACAGTACATTCTGTTTTATTTGACATTTTCGCTAGAGAGATATCTGCTAACGTACCATCAGGAAACCGAACATTAACATTCTTTGTTTAATAGAGGCCATAAATACGTATTGGGTTTCGCATGATTTGGCTTGGGCAAGACAATGTTTTGAAAGGAACGGGCGTTTTGTCAATCCCACACGCGCTCATGGGTAAGGGCATCAACATAAATTAGAGAAATGTCAGCCAGTTTTAGATGGTAACCGTTTTGTGTTCGCCTGAAATGCTCTGTGACTCTATTAATACTGGCGAAATCAGAAGGACATCTTGAATGGCTCGTAATGTAAATAGCGCTGGCCGAAATATCAAATAGTAGTGGTCGAGGTAAGTAGATCACGTTATGTCAGGAAGAGATAAGATATTCAAATGTGACTTTTTCATTTTGACTTAACAAACGGCGAAGGTCCTGTGCTTTGCAAGCGATTTGGTTATGTAATTATGAGTGAGGGGTAACATGACAAATTGTTTTCTCGATCTTGCTTGGAAATATTCGAAACGGAGGGAATCAAATAACTTTCCTCTAATAAGATAACCCTTTAATTGCAACGCAATGCACTTCTTAAACTACTATTTAGTGTAAATATTCGATGGAAGTTAGTGAATCAATGATATATTCAATATTGAAATAAAGCTGAGTAACTACTCTTGCTAAAGTACTTACTTACAACTTTGTATGAGACAAAGACATCATACGTCCTGCAAGAAAACGAAAATTATGACATGCAAATTGCCAAGACTAGATGTTCATAAACTTTCTTATCTCAAAACCACTTGACATATTTTTCGGTTTTGCGTGGACCGCCTTTTTACCTAATATTCAATTTTTGAAAATTCATCAACTTCATCAAATGTGCTCGTATAGTAATGATAATAATAATATAAATTTATTTGTGGTAGCAGTCAACATAATACTTTACATTCAGATAGATTACATATTACACTAAGACAAATAGTTGGCGCTACTACAGAAAGGACTAAGAAGGCAGGAAACCTGATTTCTAATCTTAGTCCAGAAAACAAACAATCTAATTACAAAATACCCAAAGTGTTGGTTTCTCCGACCGCGCTATTAGAAAAGAAATAAACAGTTTATAGACGGGACATAATTACAGGGAAAACGCAATGCAAGAAAGCAATGGGTTCAATGCAAAGCTGACAAATAAGAGGATGCTGGATTCACGATAACTGGCGAGACATCAAAAGACGACGATACTCTGATCCAAATTTAAAATATTTGCACTCTTTTATCTGAATTGGAATACTATTAAATATTTTGTAGATGTTGTAAGTAAAAGACCGAGTGAATAAAGCAATGTAGTGTCTAGGGGGTGACAAGAGCCCACGAAACCTAGTGTTCAAAGGGTGCACATCAGTACGAAAAGTGATTTTGTTGCATAGGTAGGGTGGACATTTGAAAAACATAATTGAAAGGTATAGGCACGCCGCGTGTAACTCACGTCTGTGGGCCATGTTCAACCATCCTGCAGAAATCAACTTGTGTGAAATCCGAGAAAATTTTCGAATTCCGTAAATAAATCTCAAACAAGACTTTTGCAAACGTTCAATGCGATTTACATCTACTCTGGTTAAGCATGAGCCATACAAGACATCGCAATAGTTCATATGACATAAGACCGTTGCATCCGTTAGCTTTATTTTTAAGTTAATGGGTAAGATATGGCGATAAGGATATAACTTTTTCAAGCTAATGTATGCAAAATTCAATTTTTTAGTCATGAAATTACTAAAACATAGTTCCGTGTCTAGATCCACACCCAAACTCTTCTCTACTTTAGAGCACTGCAAAATACTATTACCAACTTTAATCTTTAATACCACTTCTGCTAGTTATTTGTTTTTACCGAATACCAGTACAGAGCTCTTTAAATCGTCCAAACTAAGTTGATGTTGCAAAGAAGTTTGTTGCAATTGCTTTAAATCTTCATTAATCATTCTATTTGCGAAATGTATATTACTAAAGGGAAACGAAAAACGGACCTGGCTGTCATCAGCATATACATACGAAGTACCGTACTGAACACAAGACAACAAGTTAGATGTGTAAATACAGAATAAAATAGGTCCAAGCACAGATCCCTGAGGCACCCCAGATGTAATAACTCCCTGCTCAGATGCACCGAAATCCGTCACAGTATATTGTTTACGGTTAGCAAAATAACATTCAATAAGACTCACTGAATTCTGCGAAAATCCTACATACCCCAGAATTGAAAACAATAAGAAGTGCAAGACAACTATATCTTTGACGAAATCCTGATTGTCTGAGAGGTAAGATATGGCATTTATCTAGGTGACCTTTTATTTGTTGCAACAGAATCTTTTCCAAGACTTTCGACATTACCGGCAAAAGCGAAATTGGACGCAGCTCATCAAAAGATGCCACCACCGGTTTTTTTTGGTAACGGCAAAACTTTTGCAATTTTCCATGCGCTGGGAACGATATTCTCCAATAAACAAGTGTATATATTAAGTGTGTCAGCACTGGTAAAATAGTTGGACAGCACATAAGATTTATGTTGTCAGGACCGCAGGCAGTCGACTTGATTTCAGATAAGCACCTGAATACTTCAGACTCATCAACTAAATGGAACTGTAGCAGGGACTCAAAATTTTGTTTCTTGTTAGAACTATAAAAGCTTATCATTTGATCATCAGGTGGCAAATTAGAAAATATCTGCAAAAAGTAATTATTTAAAGCACTTGGCAAGGGTATACGTGACTTCCTTTTATAGATATCCAAGTCTTTCAAATTCTTCCATAACTGTTTCTGATTTTTGTGTTACTCAATTTGAAAGATTTAAATCTCTAATCGTAGGAAAGTGTAATGCAAAAAGCTACGCAAAAAAAACCCTAGAATAGCGTTATTTACAACACATTAGTACCACTAGTTGTATAAATATATCACCTTATTATTAGCGAAACTTACGGCGATTTACACGTATCAAAAGCCTGTCGAAGTTATTGAAAATCTGACAACAGAGAGTGGGCGTCTAAAGTACTCGTATTTAAAAATTAACCAGAACTGTTTTGGATCACTTGGTTGGATGAATTCTCACATCGACGCCTTATTATTTGAAAGCTAACAAATCTATACCATAAGAACAAAGGCAAACACGCAAAACATTTTTTAGCTCCATATTAATCCTTATAGTTTATTTTTTTACCAAAGCGTTGTGAAATATTATTCCTTGGTAATCTAAATATTCTTTATTATTTTTTTCCTGAATTGCCCTCAGATAATTCAGTCAAACGTTAATGTTGCAAAACAAATTGGGTATACAGAATTATCAATTATGTTCTATCGATTGGATGATTGGTTGTGAGTATAAAACTAAATTTTCCCCGCTTGATCGCCAAATTGAAACTACTAGCGATTTGGTTAGAATAATTTTTTATATAAAATTAATAATAAATGAGTCAAATGGCGGAAAATGAGAAATCAATTTAATAGAAAATCTTTGAAGCGTTATAGAATTTTATTTTCAAGCGTACAGAAAATACAGTAGACCTATTTTGTGCAGCATTTTTCGACATTGAAAGCGATGCAGCTTTTTTTCTTCTTATGACAATGTAAGTAGGCTATATGCAATGGTAATAGTCATAAAAAAATATATTTGTTAAAAGTCGAAAACCAATGAAGAGTGACATTTTCCTCTTTTTGACAGTAGTATGACTAGAAATACAAAAATTCCAACCAAATTGTCAACTTACCTATTTCATTGCATCGAACTACCTACAAAAATTTTTAATAGCGCCCTACTGTCATCAAAGTATCAATTTTTCGATTAAATAACATTGCCGTGAAAACGCCACGTTTAGAAGAACAAAAAGTTCAGACCTTTAGTGCCGAGAAGCCGACGTAACCATCAACCTTGGTATTCTGCTGCAAAACTTATACAAAAATCGTATTTCATGCACCAGGAAAGCTCATCGTGTAATTTTTTAATTAAATCCACCTATCTGTTTTCAGGACCCCAAAAACGCTGGCAAAATTATAACAAATAAAAATTAAAAGTAGGAAGATTTTTCTTTTGGCCTCAACTGTTAACATATAAGTAATTATTATAAAATACTTATTTGATTGTCACTGTGGGATTTATATTTGAATGTGCTTCTTTTGTAACACTCATAAAATTAAAAAACTAACCAGGTAAAATTAATTCAAGAACATGCTCTACTAGCTAGCTATGAAGTATTTATATTTGCAAAATAAAAAGTATATTATTGTCTCAAAAATTTTGGTGAGCAAAATTTTACATTTTATTTTTCGAAAAAGCGGATGTTAACAAAAGCTGTTGACAAACTGATTCCGTGCAAAAAATATCTTCTCACTCTAGATGTAAAACTAATGGTTCATGAAATATCGGTAAAAATAGGGTGCTTCCTTATTAAAAATGGTTGTCGAATTGTGAATGCAATTCTCTAACATATCGAGAAACATAAATCGTTAAAGAAGCTATTCCATTGGAAACGCTGATGCAATTTAACGAGAAAAAATGCAATGAAAATAATGTTAGCAATACTTGGGAAGTTGAAAATCCTAAATGAGGATATTACAAAAATTCGCGCTACAGTAAATCACAACTAAACGATATATTACGATACGAAATGCATAACGTGTTGAATGTTTTAAAAGTTGGAAATGATGTATAGGGTCATTCACATAAGTAGTGTTTCATTAGAAGCTTTTGGTCCACCTTGTTTCATTAGAAAATAAACAAAACCATATACGCATCAACTTTAAAGCAATAATTGAAAATATATAGGTATCTAAAAAGCATAAATTTTAACAAGAGAAGATCTTACAAAATATTTCAGTTAAGCTTCAAACAACGCGCATATTTTGGAAAAGCTATAAATGTAATATATTATTATAACACAGTGGTTGATGTAACATAACTAACTTTATAATTGTTCTGGCTATTGCCTCCTGCTTATTGTTAGGAAGACTGAAGAGAGACGTGCTAGTAAAGTTAACTAAAGATGATATAGATTAGTTACTGGAACTGATACCTAATGCTGTAAATGGTGAAGCTTCTAAATCCACTGCAAATGTAAGTTAAAAAAAGGAGAAAGGTCTAATTCAGCTTTAAATATATCATCAATATCCGCGGCATCATTTTATCTAAATTGCATTTATAACCTCAAGGGTTAAAAAATAATTGTTCTCCAATATGATTTTTTGTCTATTTAATAAAATATCTTTCTTTTAAAGTTATTCCAAATTTATGACGCACATTAAATCAGAGATCGTTATATGCGGGCGTTATCATAATCATGCGATTGGTCACTATACGCACTATCTTTTAAAGTAGTCCTTACGCTATTTAACATTTTATTTTAAAAATGACGTTTGCAGTGCTTGGTCCCTTAATCTCTTATAAAGTCATTAATTGTAATTGAAATACTTCAAAATTTGAAAATACTTAATGCTTTAATGTAAAGTACGGTTTTGATTCAAACGAATAAAAAAGATTAGATTTCGTCAGTTTTGCGCACGTACCGCGTACAAAGCTTTTTGGGCCGGAGACATCAATTATCGCCGAAACGACGAACCCGTCGTCGTGTCGATAGCGCTCGGACAATCCAAACAAGCCCGCTAATCAGAGCCGTTAATAAACTGCGACTAATCGCCTAATGAAGCCGTAATTTCATAACCGGACGCTAATGAAAATAAATCGTTTCAGAAGTTGGGCAGTACGGCGTATTGCGTCGTCCCTGAGTGCAACGATCCTGTAGCATTTCGGAATGTGGGCTCAGCGGGCGTCGGCACGATCAGCTGGCATCCTTAATGGTCCTCGCTTTATTGTTTTTCTATTGCGACATGATAGTCCGATGCCGATTTCAGATGTTACAGGAGTCTCGTTGTTATGTGGTTATTGCTGATTGGCGGTTATATAACGGCTCCTTTGTTGTACTCTACTGATACTGTGGTGCCCTGCAGGTGGGGCAACTCTTGACTCCAATATCTATTGTAATGACCTACTAGATTGTCATCAATGAAGAAGTGTTTCATTTGTGTTGAAATATTGTTCGATTTCGTCGTTGGCTTTGTCTACGTTGAAAGAAATCGTTGACTGTTTATGACATATTTGTTTTTAATAGGTATCGGATTTTGCAATGAAAACAAGCAATTACTATTACTATATTTAACGTACACATATGAATATGTCAGGTTTAGCATTCAATCAATATTAGTTGTACTTAAATAAAACAAGTTTTTGCACTATGAACAAAGTACTTACCTACTACAAAAAATATGTACTTACGTGTCAAATATAACGAACAGATAAATCATAAACTTAATGTTTAAATACGTAGGTCATGTCAAAATTCCTACTGAAAGAACACAGCTCGTAATATGTCGTTAAATACGCCATCTTTATCAGGATGCTTCTGCACTTGGAACGCATATGCTGTTGCAGAGCTCTTATCCTTCCAAGTCAATAAATCTGACTTCACGATATTCGCCTTTCCACTGGAAAAACAGAACGAAATCTGGAGAACTCATGTCAGGGCTGCACGGGGGATGTGGGAGGATTTCACAGCAGTTCTTCTCGCAAACGCCTTTAACTGACACTGCTTTCTGCGATCAAGCGTTATCGTTGTCTTTCATATCTCGTCTACACTTTTGGAATCAAGCCTTTAAATTTTCTACAAAGAAGACAAATACATTTGTGATTAGAGATTTGTGTATTGCTTGTTTGTTCGTGCGGTCTTCTTCCATTATTGTAGCCACAATAGCAGCAAAAGTGTTGTCGGTAGCAGTACGAGGTCTCCAACTTCTGCAGTCGCCTTTAACACTAGTTCAATAACGTTCTGGAACGCTCACTCCCTCAAGTTACTGTTGCATTATCCACACACGACTCCCAGCAAGTTTCTTGTAACCAACCGTGAATTTCGGCAACGGTTTTTTCGCGCAGTGTTTGAATTTTAATATACGCACATTAATCTGCTACAGTGACAATGGGACGTGTCATCAAACTACCCCGATTTGAGAATTTTTCACACATAAACTGGGTGAACTACCCGAGCTCTAGCTAAGTTATAGACTTTTATAATTTGACAGCACTTATTTTTTTACCATCGCCATCGCCATATGTGCAGAAATTATGACATGACCCTCATATTACTTTGAAAACAATGAACAGCCCTTGCATATCCCATTTTAACCCCCTCGTGGGAAGTATTTCTAAAAATGTGACACCTAGTACATATTATGTGTTTCATTCTCGCCAGAAGCCTGAATATAAAATTTTATGCTTACTTATTATGAGTAGAAAATACAAGACAACTATATTATGGCTAAAATATAGTAGGCGCAAAAACTAAATTCAAATTATGTTATTACTAATTTTGTTTTGAAAAATTTTATACAGTTTTATTTAATATTTTTTCTTCCACGACCATATTAGGTATTTTCTAAAAAGCCTATTTTTCATGCTATTAAAATCAGGACCATGTTACACATACAAGTTGATCTTACCCAAAGAAAAGAATTTACTATAAGTAATTATCACTTGTTACTTGCTTCCTTAGATATTTGTACTCAGTTTGGCAATGAGAACTACTTGTATAACCTGTCATTATAGCACAATTTTACAGAAAAGGAAGACAATAAAATCACAGACTTGACCTGCTAGTAGGGTCTTCTGGCCCTGATCAACCTATACCCAAACAAGTTTTATTATTGTTTAGACATTTGTATTGTTCACTTATTTGCCACAAAGCAGTATTTCGTTCACTTAACGAATAATAATTAAATAATATTGACATTTGAGCCGTTTTGAGCAGTACTGATAATGAACATCAATAAAAAACTAAATATTACGAACTTTAAACCTCACTTTCATACTTTTAGGGGTAGAATTATTAAAATACTTAAACAGTTATGCATTCATTTCTAAACAGTAGCCCAAAACACGTAAGTCATGTTAAAAATAAAATTATCCCTTATTTCAATTACTCGGAGATAAAATTTAAAAAAACGCTGAAACGCTTATTTATTTAAAAAAAAATCACAAATAAGAAGGTTTCTTTGGTTTAACTTCAATTAACTTGAATAATGACATAACTCCCATACAAACTTTCATCCTCTTAAAGGTTGAGTTTTCTAAAACTATGGAAAATGTGTTTATTATTTTCTAATTCAAAGCCTAAATCGTAGCGTTTTATGTTTTTAATTTCAAAAATGGCAAAACTCCAATATGAATTTTCAGGGGCGTGACCCTTGAGGTAGAATATTAAAATATCGCTAGAACTAGTGTTTGTTTGTATCTAATCAAAACGAGAATAAAAATGGTAAAAATGAAGTTTTATCCTTCTAGTTTCAAAAATGACGAGTGGCTGTTTACGTTATGAAAATACCCTGCTGGATAAATTTCATGTGGGCATCATACTGGATATTTTTATAAAAAATTAAAGTAGATTTTACTAAAACATCAGCATATTTAAGGTTTAATCATTGATATACCACATTCGTTTAATAAATCCAGATATCTCATATTTCGTCAGTAGGTAACTGAAATCATTATCGTTTAAGTGGCGTTTTTATTCATTTATTATATATTATATTACATTAATTTTAATAAGAGAATATAAATAAGAAAGGAATGCAAGTTATCAAAACATTTTACGTAATTTCAGAGAGGCAATAATGAACTAGAGCATGTCGGCAGCAAATAAGTTGGAGCACCTTCATTCCTTGGTTTATTAATCTGATAACATACTCGAAGCGTTTTGAAGGCGTTGTGGGCGGTAACAATTAAATTAACCTAATCGACGATAATTAACACAGGCACTTTCTTTAGTCAGGAACTTGATTGCCTAAGCAAAATGCATGGCACTTTTAATACAATATAATGCAATATATTCAGTGCTCAAGGGGAACATTATTTTTTAAAAACAAAACTGGCATAGGAGGAAATATCAACTTCTAATTTGAAAACACAATATCGAAAACATTAAGTAATATATCATTTTTATTAAATTTGAATAGCTGCTATTTGACAGCCGATGAAATGTATATTAACATGAAATTTCATGCTATGGGCGTTTAATGTACCTTCATGCTAAACTTTAAAGGAATATCGTAAGATTTTATGAAAACAGAAAGAGACCAATACGTTTTGCGGCAGGCACAAGCTGTAAACTTATGTAAATCTTATTATTATTGTTATTATTACTATTATTGTCTACCAGATTCAAGAGTCAGAAGTAACAACCATAAAATTAGGCGAAAAAGGAAGTATGCAAGTAACTTCATTAAAATATGGAAGGAGTAAACATAAAACACGGAAAAAGCGAAAAATATAAATGGGCACAACCTACAGGCTCTGCTTAGCTGTAAAGCTTGTTTTATTCCAACAAATGTTATTACACTTCAAGCAAATATTGGTTATTTCCAGCATCTGCATCACATCTTATGCTAAGATAGTGCCATTACTTGGCAGAATTCTTAATTAAACCGCATCTAACCTTGAAATTACCATTTTAGTATTCCGCAGCCTGCATTAAACGTTCAGACCCAAGTCGCATCTCGGACCCAAGACGGAGCGCTGAATGCGTACGCGCTCCTCCGATTCATGAATGGAACACTCGTTTAAAGAAGAACGCGGAAGGCCTACTTATGGCTCGCGCATTCCTAGGAAATGTCGTAATTTCCCAGAAACGCCTTCCGAAAACTGTAAACAACCCAATTAGCGCTCGGACGCGGGTCAGGTGCATTAGAGGAAGCGGCCGAAAACAAAAGCCCGCGCGAAATCAACACAGGGCGGCCGTTATATCAGCTAATGGGCGACGTATGCAGCGTCTTTGTTCGGGACAAAAGGATCCTGAAAGGAGCGCTAATCGGCTGAACAAAAGTCGCGATGAAAGTTGCATTTAGGTGGGTGCGCTTGTGAAACGGCGGCGTTTAGCGAGATGGGTGAGAGAGGTTGGCGTAACAAAAGGGAGCTTGTCAGGAGATGTAATCGGACCGCTAGCGGAAAGGCGAAAAGACAAGGGACTGTCAGAAAACTCGCGTCCGTAGAAATTATCTACGGCTAGT
The DNA here is from genome assembly GCA_025024175.1 of Rhyzopertha dominica. Lineage (NCBI taxonomy): Eukaryota > Metazoa > Arthropoda > Insecta > Coleoptera > Bostrichidae > Rhyzopertha > Rhyzopertha dominica. The sequence goes on from QCXZ01000053.1 coordinate 24,614,495, forward strand.
CAAGTTAGATATGTAATTGGTTTATTTGTTAGCGGTCAGCGGCGCAGGGGCGATTCAAAGTGTGTGCTGGGTAGTTATACACTTTCAAATTAACTGGTCGGTGGGCCTTTTGGTAGGGCTTGAAAGTTATCCTACCATGGAACACTTCAATGTTGTGAAATGTTTCAAATGCTAGCGTTGCAATCACATTGTCAAAGACTGCAAAGAGATTCTGTTTCCCTGTTTGTGCTGGAAATCATGAGTTGCGGAACTGCAAGGCTGGAGAAGCACAACAAAATTGCAAAAATCATCATCATCATCAGTATAACGCTCGCGAGAAGAAGACCATACACAGTAATCATTCTGTAAAGGATTTCAACTGCTTTGTATATAAATCAATTCTGGAGAAAAATTATATCAAATACCTATTTTGGAGATTAAATGCGATCAAATAAAAATAGACCATCTAAATCTTTATACTGGTTTCAGCGAATTCACAAATTTATTTAGTCATAACAACTTTGATATCTTTGGTATTAATGAAACATAATTATCGGCTGAAATGGAATCTAGGGTAGTCGAAATACCAAACTTTTGTGTACTCAGGAACGACAAAGACAGAGGAAGGGGTGGTATTGCTGYATACGTGAAAAATAACATCAACTGCAGCCTAATKTCTWTCAGCTTTCAAGCAAACTTGCGAGCCCTTGGCTTACTATCACCAGTGGMATCGTCCAAAACGAAAAAAGCGTTCTCCCATGATCGACTTCAACTCGATCAATAACGAATATTAATATTAATATTACCTCGCGGTACGATCAATGGGAGAACGGAAACGATATCTGAAAACGTGCACAATCCGACAACATCTGGTAGTTCCGATCGTGGTCAACGCGTAGTTCCAACCTACTGACGTTAGTGCACGGCGATCTGCAGCAATTTTGATGTCCTGTAACTTTTGAAGCGGGAGGCTGCACACAGTAGGGCTTCGAATTGGAGATCAGTGGGTCAGGAGCTACTACCATACTAGTTTGGTCGTGATCAGATCAATTCCGTTCCATTGAGTGATAGCGATCTGCAATCGCCGTGCTTTCTCCAGCAACTTTGATGCTTTGATGTACAGTAAATTTTGAAGCGGGAGGCTGCACTCCGTAATACTCCGGATTGGTGGTCAGTGGGTAAAATGAGCTACTACCATACTAAGTTTGGTACGATCAATGGGAGAACGAAAATCGTGATGAATGAATGGGACGCTACTCTTAGATACTTCAAGCTTTCTAACATGAGGATGTATGGAAAAAGTATAAAGAGTTGACAAATTTCACGCTTATGTCAATAGGTAGAGAGAAACGAAACTACGTCAGTTACTTGCGTTCTCAGACGAACTCCAAACCGTTGTGACCTGAGATATGAGAAAATTAAATCTTCTGTCTAACAACAAAGCACAAAGCAAATATACCAGCACATCTTTGCGATCCAGATCTTATTTTGCATTTATTTTCAAGAATAGAGACTGCTCAATAGCCCACCAATTTCATTCTTCCACGAAGTTCAAAGATACATTAAATTCCTAAACATTAGCTGCAACAGACTATGTTTTAAATTCTATCAGGTGTTTTAAATTTAGTTTTGCTGAATTAACTTATATTTTAAAACTTTATGCCTGAAACACTCCACAGCACAACAACATCTCTCTAAATATTACTTACAACAGATAAGAAATTGTCAGCTATCCTTGTCTCACTCGATCTTTCAATAGCTTTTGCTTTAATCAATCGTGAACTCATTTATGTCCGACTGGTCTACTAGGGATTTAACCCAACTAATATAGCATTTTTTCAGTCTTACTTGATAGGCAGAACCCAGAGCGTGTATGCAAATGATAAACTGTCAACTGTTAGCCTTGTTATATCAGGGGTGCATTATGGCTCGTTGCTCGGTCTTATATTATTCCTAATATACACTGCAGATTTATTTTCAGCCTCCAAATTTTGTCACATACAAGGTTATGCAGACGACATGCCGATCTTAACACTGCTTTGATTCTGCAAATGTGGACGTTGCTTCCGGAGATATCAACGCTGACTTCCAGTGTGTGGATATGTATGAAGCGAGCGTGGTTTGAAGCTAAACGCAGAAAAGTCTGCTATTATCTTGTTTTCGTCAGAATCTGTTCATTAGCAACTAATGCAATAATTAAATATAGCCATAAGCGGGCATACGCTGGTATTCCAGCCAAGTGTTCGATGCCTTGGCGTAGTACTAGACCAGATGTTTTACGTAGGTTCTGTGCACGATTGAAGTTCTTCTAATGCTAAAACATATGTAGCGAACAAAAAACTTAAAGTAAGTCTTTGTTAAGGTTTAGCGTTGTCTTTGCTTTCATATGGTAATGCGTTGTATCAGTCTTGTATGCCTCAGAACTCATGTTGTCGACTACTTAATAACATAGGTTTAATGTAAGAATAGCCTTAGGACAAATTTCGCCTATTGTGTACCAGTTTCTAATAAAAGTAGATTATTCTTACTATTCTTCTTCTTCTTCTTCTTCTTCTTCTTATTATTATTATTATTATTATTATTATTATTATTATTATTATTATTATTATTGAGATTACTATATACATTATTATTATTATTTTGTTATTATTAGTAAATGCAATAGTTTCTGGAACAAGCAGGAAAACTAAATTAAGACTAACTTTTTAGAAATCGCTATCACTAGAGGTAAAACAGGAATCAAAACTTTACTTAGAATAGACAACCACTTGTATTAATCGACCAAGGAGCATAAAATTTCTTTCTACGAACCTCGTTGTTAAAGATGCTGTGTGTTTCGTATATTCCTTCTTCTGACAATGAGGAAACCAATAGAGAGTCGAAGTCTCTGTCAATCAATAGATAATATGAATTTAACAATTCAAACTTTAATTTGGATATCGGTGATAAAATGATTTGCCACAGGGTTTAATAAAAATGTAGTTTGTTTGTTCCGTGTCTACCTACTCAGATTCTTTCTTGATTAATGCCTTCACACTATGTTTTCTTTTGCATTCCCCCTTCTTCATTAGAAAACTAGCCTGCGCAGAAGTGATATCTCATTTTTAATTGAACTGTTTAAACAAATCCATTTTTTACAACAAAGTTTTTACTGATCTCGTCTATCGGACAGAAGTCACTGCAAAAAGAGATCTTCCTAATGGTAGAAAAATTATTATTCCCGAAAAAAAGTGTTTTTTGTTTGTTTGTTATAAAATCAACAGTTAGGTTCCTTTCATTATCGACTGGACCTCTGAACACGTAGTTTAACTTCTTATCTGATCAGTAAGATAAGAAAAGGTTCTATTTAGTGATCAATTGGTAAAATCAACAAAGAATTTAGTATTTAGTAAAATAAATAGAAACAAAAAGTAATCTATAGATATTTTAAAGGCATTTAAAGTTTGTAAAGCCTAATTTCTGTTTACGTGAAATCCTGATACAGTTTCAAAGTTAAAAAAAAATATCTCTTGCAAACTTTAAGCTTGGATAATATGGCATATAAACTTGTAACCTAATCTGTAATTTGCCGGTAAACTACAGGCTTTATCATTAATAAAAATGTAATATATTTCAAAATCATTTAATGAAATTGAAGTAAAAGTTCCATACTTTTGGAGCTGGTAGGTTACCGTAAGTTTTAGTTACCCCGTTACAAAAGATAGGCCATAAAAAGGCAATTTTGCAGAGTATGTTTACAAACCTTAAGCAGGTGGATAAAAAAGGCATTAGAATTGGGAAGTGTGGATATATATCCTCCTTTTTTCAGTTCGTATTGTGCATCATGCATCAGCTTCTGTTGCTTTTAGACCAAGTGTAAATATAAATCAAATCAAAATCATACCTGAGTGGACGCCTAGTCCTATACTAGCTTGAATTAAACAATGAAATCACCTGAAAGTGTGGGACTTGTGGAATATGTACCCATCACTTAAAGAAAGTTTTAAAAATAATTTTTGGTTGGATTGATTGTAAAAGAAGTTTACGTTTGAGGTCCTTCGGAATGTACTCTCACTCTCATAAAGTAAGATAACCACCCACGATGAATAAATAAGTGATACTTGGTGCTAAATGTCAGGAAATAAACACAGCCGTCTGGAACAAAAAAGGGTTAATTATCAAAGCGTTTATATTTATCGACTGCATCCAGAAGACAAAAACAAGAGCTTGTTTGTTAAAGGAATCTTGAAGGAAGCACAACTAGAATTAAATTTAAAAAAATATAAAAAAACACTACAGCATAATATTGAAAATGTTCGCTGAGACTTTCAAGCAAGAGTGATAACAAAACAAGTACTAATTAATTTTACAATTGACAGCTGACAACTATCCGTCAAAGCAATAGCTGTATTCACTTTTTTGAGAGGCGGCAGTTATGCCGATAATTCGCATAGCGAGGTGGCTGCATGAAGAATTTATAGAAAACCTATACATAATATAATGATACTTTAGAAGTACGTTTTAAAAGAGACAATGCTAGTTCCAGAAAGGCAACAGTAGACGACATAATGCTATGATGCTATGATGACATCTGATCAAAAAAGCAATATGTAAGAAATGCATTGCGACATAAATTACTCTTTCGCTTCCTAATAAAAGTTGTAAGTTTGATATAAGTAAGCTATTATTTCAGGAATTAATATATAAACCAAGGGTGATCCAAAGAAATTTTCTTTGTTGCTTGGCGTCGGTTATCCATTACAGAACAGGTTGGTTGCACTTTCAAAATGATTTTTAGCGATACACCCCTTTCCCCCCGCTGTCATAGCGATGCACGTACGACAACGATTATGTAAAATAATGTAAATCAGCTTTCTAACCAGTGCTCTGCAAATTACGTACATGATATGGCGCAGCTGTTGACAGAATTCGACAAAAATCGCCTGCACAAATATCAAGGTTGCACTTCTTTGCGGTTTTGTCCACAAATCACACGTCACGTTACATAATAATTCGGTTAAGCGCTGCCTAATTACTCAATTTTCCGTGTTACTGCGGAGCTTTTTGCTCTGCTCGGCTGTATTTCATTTAATCAGTCATTTCTCAATGTAAATAAACGTAATGAGACATAATATAGGACTACCACGGTTCGTTTACCGTTTCCGTTGCAGCGCAGCGAAACGGCTAATTATTGTTTCAAAGTGTGACTTTCGAGTCGTGCCGAGCCATTTTTGCACCCGGCTGACAGCTCGAAAAAAAATATAATGGTTGCGTGCGTGGTTCAACAGCTGATATGCAGATTGAACAGGTTCGGTCATCAGGTACAAACGCACGACTCTTCGGCGCTTGACACGAAGAACAATACGGTGAATCTCAGAGCAAACCTTTTTTCAGGAGAAGATTCAGAAGGCTAATATAGGCAATTTTTATGGTGTCGTATAGGTGCACGACATAATGTCGCGATCACTACGTGTGATTGTAAATTAGAGGTCGTGCTTCCTTCGGTAAAGGATTTTATACGAAAAATATGCTTCTGATTAAAGCAGTTCGAAAATACTGAAAATTTATGTTTACGTCGTCACACTTTTTCGAACGAAATTCAAAATTTTAGCCTCGTAGAATAAGTAAAACAAAAACAACTTCTTTTGCCTACCTTTTGACTACATGTCGCCAAAGAATACGCAGGACAGATAACAAAAAGTACGCATACACGTTTTAATCGGAACTGTCATCATAAGACTTGTGACTTGTAACTTGTGCAGTCTTCGTGGTACCTCTTGGACCACTTACAGCATTTTATATAATCATGGTCTGGAAGATCGATATAAATTTTTTCGCAATCATTGCTTTACGATTCTTTTACCAATTTTCGTTTGAAGTTTGTGTCTTTCAATGGAAAATCTTCCTCCACTGAATTTTTAAATGGCGAATCCGTCATCATAACCGACTTTCCTTTTTTTCCTACCCTTTGTACAGGATCGTTGTGTCTTGGGAATCGGTTCAATATCTTTTGGTGACACGTATTCTGGAAGAGGTGTCGTATGTCTTTTGGTGCAGTTTGTACAAATGATGAACTGTGGGATGAGAAGTCTGCTGCCGTTGATGGTTCCGGTTGAGGAAAAATTGCTCTGGTTACTGTACTAGCGCTCGGCAATGGTGAACAACTTTGATGCTGTAGTGCCATTGTATGAACAGTTATTATATTCATTCGATCTGATGATTTCGTTTTATCATTTGTATGGGTTCCCTTGAAAGTAATTAACGGTAACGAATCGTCCTCATCACTATTGTCATTAAAATTTGTATTTTGCTTTGTGCTGCTGCTTAGAATTGCTTGATCTGTAACTGTAGATTGCGTGGAATCCCTCATCCGTAAAAAAATATCTGGGCTATGAGGCCATATGCCGCAAGCTTCAAATGCTTTTTCTAAGGATGAAACCTTAGAGTAATAGAGCTCTTATTTTATATTGAGTTATTGGTCTAGCGGGATGGCAGGTGCGCCAGCGTTCGCATTCTCTGGAATACACTGTTTTAAGCGACCCGAAGAAAGCTACATCCGGGGGTTGTAACTTATGACTACTGTGGGGTGGTAGGTTTAAGAGATTAATTCCAAATGACCTACACTTCAAAATTGCTCTAGGCTAATATGGCTCGAAATATCATTTGGTAGTAATAAACAAGATTCTCTAGTGGAGCTTTTAATAAAGTCCATTCTAAAAACAGTTCGTTATTTATCAATCCAGAGTCCGACTCAAATTGCAGAGTTCCGTGATAAGTCAACTCCTGTGTTTGGCATGTCCGAGGAAATTTGGGTGCCGGAGGAACAGAGTTTTCTGTTGCGCTCATGCAGCAAACTGCAGTTACAAGTTGTCCTCTTTGAGAGGAAACTATTTCTCCAACGGGTTTCTGTCCTTTGGGTGCCACACTTTGGGAATTCTGTTTGGAACTGTCAACATCCCTAACTTATCCATGTTGTAGATGCGGTGAGGGGGTATATTTTCTTATCAAAGACGTCCTTTAGATTTTTAAAGAAAATATTAAATCAAGCACGGACCAAACTTGTCTTTTCTGCAGAACAGACACTGAGATTATGGTGCTTCCAGAAGCGCTTTTCTTATCTTATATTATATTATGTGTCTATTAAATCTATGGTTTAGTAGATTTCTCTCTGCATATTCAAACACAAGGGAATTTAAAGTAATACCATAAAAAATCTGTCCAAATCACTACAATATTAAGCTAAGCCTAACTCGATTTTGATTGCAAATATTGGCTTAAACCTTCCCAGTGACGTCGGAAAAGTGCCCTTCAACAATCGCTTTCTTAGAGTTGCTTTTGGAACAACAATTTGATCTACTAATGATTGGCAATACGAACCTTATTAATAAAATTAATACGCAAAACTATAAGTTATTTTGCTGGTCTACGATTTACTTTTACTTCAGATAAGATGGATATATCAATGGATTTTATCACTTTTTAAGCACTCTAACACTCTATAAACAGCAAACACTTCACCTGCTACTACAGTAGCACCATTTGCTCCTGTGATACAAGTGACGGCGCCAAGTTCTCGAAATTAAAAAAAAAATACATACATGCTCTTGGTGGTCGCGTACTATTGCCTTCCTTTATCCTATAGAAAACCAGACTCACTCCCTTACTTAGCAAATAAATGCCCAGTGAATTTTGTGTCTTAGTAGAACACAACAGAGTTCTTCTGGAGTGGGTTTGTGGACATCTAGAGACCGAAGAAAATGAGGGTGTAGGCCTGCTAACAATCTGTGAATTAAAGAATCCTCAGTAGAGCCTGAGCCTACATGAGGAGTGGCATATTCGTATAATCAGTCTGCAAGTTAAAGAACTACTGAGAAAGAAACATCAACTTACTGGATGGACATCTCCGAAGGTTTCAAAATTTGTCGTTGTACTTTAATGCAGCAGGAAAAAGGCCAGTAAAATATGTGGACGAAAACTTGACTGGCTATACAGAGTTGGAAATGACCACACTAAGGGAGAAACTAGCGTAAATGGTATCTATATTTAATTAGATTACTTATAGATAACGTAGATTCTTTAAACAGAGAACTAGAAGAAACCAATGAGAATTCACTGCTAATCACAGACAGACATTTAATTCAATGCTGCAATGTACAAATGCTATTCGAAGGAACCTCAGGACATGCATTAAAAAAAACAAACATACAAGGATACGAGGGTGAATGCTTTCAGCGTCCATAATATAAGGTAATATTTTCTCGGACAGCGATCTTTCTGAGAAACTATTATCTTAAATATACTAGGCTTTTTAGTGATAAAACTGACTATATCCTCTACCTGGATGAAGACAAAATGCTAAATTGTTGTCGATTAGTCGAATTAGAAGATAACAGTATCTTAGTTATCTAGAAAAATCACCTGGAAACGACTGTCTGGTTAAAACATTATCTAAGTATGAGGATGGACAGTTCTATTGACAAAGGTATAGAGCTTAGCTGTCTGTCAAAGAAAACAAAACCGAACCGTTCTTGTGCAACAAACTTAATAGGCTCTTAAAGAAAATAACGTATCCCTCAAACAAGAAAAAACAAAAGAAAATTATTTTTTAACGAGATATCTCTTACCTTACAACAATTATTGAACCTTAATATTTTATAGATTCTCGGACAAACATAATTTTGTCGCTGGTGTGATAGGAACCGACTGTAAAGTTTAGGATCCAAATAGTTTATATACGTTAAAGGAAGAAAAGTCCTATTAGAAGGTTACAGAACTCTAGTTGCACACATGTAAACCCAAGATCGTCCACACCCACTGATCATTTGCTCACGTGCATGTGTCCATATATTTCATACGCCCCGTGCAGATCAACTCAAATGTCACAGTCCTACGTACAATTCCCATTCAAATGCGCCCGGGACGACCTATCCCGCTCCTACTCTAACAAGGCGATCCCAGCGCCGCCAAAGTGTATTAATCTGGATGTGTCATGTCCCCCGAGACGTGTGCATGCATTATGTTGTGTAAACGACGTCCAGGAACGACTTAAAAACGGCCTAAACAATGATGAATGCGTTTCCCACGTGATATTTCATATGAGCCTACTTGTTTCGAGAATCAAGTTCGTTTAGTTGCGCATAAATCTTCGCGTTGTCCTAGGTTAATGTTTTCAAGAGAACTGGTCGTGGGGAAACGGCGAAATACATCTCGTTTTACAAGAATGTTAAAACCCGGAGCGGCATTATCGAAGCGAAGAAGCCGGTTAGCTAAAACGGAAACGTGGACTGCTACCTGCTCAATTTATTGTGGGTATCAAGATCGGTAAAAGTCGGGAAGTTAGCAATAGCTGAATTTCCTTAATATTTACTGCATAATCTGCCCAACTAAACCAACAGCGTTCTCTTCTGGTCGATTACACATAAAGTATCTAGCGTCACCCTCTTTTAGCAGCATAGTACATATATTCCCTATTTTCATTAAAAAGCTGAAGATGCAACAAAATAAAAGTTGAAGTTTCAGTCTACCAGGACACTGTGAAGCTTATTTCAAGGCTATTCAATAAACAAAATGACTATAGGACAAACAGTATATTAAAAATAAATTAAATCTGCATTACACATCTTGTACGATGTTAATGAAGCACACCTTTCTTGGGAAGCATGTTGCTAATAATAGCTACCATAACCATTATTTAATACAAATCAGATCTTCAATAATGACACGAGTAGTCAGCTATTCTATCAAAATAGATGAATTTTTCATTGGTTTTCAAGTAAAGTGATCTGTTCCTTTTAATGACTATCCCATATTTCTCTTCTGTTTTGTAGCAAAATAATGTATTACAAATTAACTAATTTTACTGCAAGAACTTCATATTTGCTTTAAGGCTTCAGTACATAATCGAAACTAAAATTCAGACAACGTTATACTAGTTTCGGTTGTCCAATATGGAAATTAGTCTCATGGAGATAAATTTAACAACTGTAGTAAATTTATTGACCTATAAACTTGTAGTTCGGTGCCGACCGTCGTAGGAAACGCACGCGCTAAGGATACGCTTTGAGCTTACATTGTTATTTACATGAAAAATAAATCGCGAAAAACTACATACGTTTAGTGTTTATTATTATATATTACATTACCATGTGGTGGTGCACAGGTATTTTAGTGTTGTATTGCGTTAGACTGATATGTCTTGTTTTACCTGGATCACAGTCACATGATCTGACCGACACATTATGCGGTGAACAACCCCAGGAATCAATGCAATATAAAGAAGCAAGGTCATGCACTAACATAATAATTATAATCACGAATGTTGCATGTTTGGCAATAGTTTGTTTTGATTGGCTTATCAAGATTAGCATTATATAAAATAAACAAATGAGCAAAGCTGGGCTAACTTTGAAACCAAACCAGTGCCATAAAGTGAGCGAGGATGAGGTAGAGAAATCTTAAAGTGTTTAGATACATTATAACAGCATTCAATGCTGCAAAAATAGGTCAACTTTAGCCTACCTGTTAAAGTTCGTTGCAGACGAGAGGAAACCAAAAAAGGGTAAACAACTTTGGTACACAAAATCCCGTGAGATAGAAACTGCCTTTTAAGCACACTGTCTCACCAAATATACGGGGAGAATATTAACCATCAAAAATAAAAGAAACTACTTTAGCAGTGGGTAGGATATCTGTAAAAATATATGGAAGCTTGGAGGAAACTGTTTAAGAACCATGAACAAAATACAATTCATTCGACAGGGTCAATAGAAGCCTGGTATAGATAAATAAATGACCTCGAGCAAGATTGCTTCAGGAAAGGAGAGTGGAAATCATAGCGGCAGCAACAGAAATGCAACTGAATAAGTGCACACGATATGGGGAAACAACGTTTTAACCGAACGAAGGTACTGAAGGGGCACTGGATACTGAGGAACAAATAAATACCGTCTAGAGACAAGCGTTAATGATTTAAACATTATTGTATAAAATTAATATGTTTTCTTATCAAACACAAAGAAAAAAATTTGCTGACCTGACATTTCGATTAAATGTGTAAGGCAACCCTTAGAGGTTCTTCCCTTTAAAGAATATTACATAAAGTATTCGAGAAGTATGATCAATAATTTCTTCTCATTCATAAGAGACATCGTAAACTTAACCTCTATGGAATTTCTAACATAAATAACTAATGCAGCACGATCACTCCATTTAGAGCTCCTGTAGACGAACGGAATAAGCACATACAATACCACCCCAACAAGCGTCTATACGATTACGCAAAGGCAAACTAAGCAAGACAGGAATCATAATAGCCACTTGTCACATTGGACTCTGGACTGTTACGCTCAACGCTAGGACAAATTAAATGTATATGGGTGGGAATTACTCATAACGGCGTATTTTTTATTTATAATAAGATGGCGACGTACTTCGTCAAAATTTTTACTTGCTACAGCATGGAGGTCCCTGCCCACTTCGGAGTACATATTTCCTCTAGATTTTTTGTATGAGTCTGTGTGACACTCAGGGTTTACTTTAACAGATCGAACAGTTTGTAAGATTTAGAGCAGATTCGTGGAAAAATTGCACAAATAAGTGCGCATATTATTGAGCGCGTACCTGCACCAAAAACAAATTCGAAAAAACATTATACTGACGAGTACAAAAACAAGAACACTCAGTAATTTCTTCTGTGGGAAGCTCATACCCRAACAGCGTTAACTGCTACGTAGAAGTAAATGTTTGTAGAACACAATCATCCAGCTGTCTAATTCACCAACTCATCAACGACCAATAAACAAGTCTTCCTCAAGGTAATACTAATTAAAGAAACATCCGATGACACCTGACTGCAGTTATTGAACGTCACCTGGTTGATTGCCGTTTATCAAAGGAAGCATTACTCTTTTTATGGCTTACTTACAAGAAAGTCACCTTTGTGTTTGCTTGATGTCTGATTAATTTACCAAGTACAGTATTAAATGGAATGTTCAGTTTATGGGTTAATTTCTTGAATACGTTTTAGAGAAAACACCTGAGCTCATCGAATACCAGTACTAAAGATAATAAAGATTACAAGCAAAATATGCTAAAAATGCAGAATTACCCTAATTTAAACATAAAGGAATGATTTGTTTAGATACTAGCTGCCGTTTTAATCGCTAGTTCGCGTACGATATAGTATCGTTTTAGTTTACGCTCTAAATTTAAAAATCTTGTTCTTGCATGCTCAAGTGAATCACCAAACGCTTCATGAAAATCTGTTAATGGCAATTTAACGATAAAACAGCAGCTTTGGTCGCGTGTTGTATTTGTTTTAACATGTGTTTCGCGAGCTATTTCCTCATTGGTGAATATTTTTTGAGAAGCGTTAACTTTTTCGAGTTCCCAGAACCGTGTTGAAGTACTTTGGATATCTGCATTGATTACAAGATTGCAACGAACTGAATTTATTTCTTGCAATGAATTAAGCTTTCCTGTTAATATCCATCCAAATTCAGTTTCTTGCATTATAGGTTTGTTCCTTCCTAGACTGATTCTTCCTTGGAGTAAAATATCCCAGAAAAGTTCATTATTTATACAATGTCTACGCTTTGCTTATTATAGTTTGGATCCGCAATCATGACCGTTTTGGGAATATTTAAACTACTTATATCTAAAGTAACGGGAGGAATGGAACGCTGATAATAACACATTGCTTGAATGTGTTGCACGAGAAGTTCTTGCGACTACCTGTTTGTGTTAAAGAAGCCTGGTCCGGTGCATTTTGGTTGTTTCCACGTGAATCGTGGATGAAGTACCTAACCAATGATGCTTAGATGTACATATTTTGTATGTTTGTTGTCTACATTATTTATAAAAATGACCTGGGCTGACATAGTTACTGTTGTTTTGTATATTGTAATCTTTTTGCACATAAGGTACCCTAATGTGTTAACGTGAAACCCGCGATTTTGGTTTCTTGTCCGCTTAAATTGTTGCTAATGTCTCTAACGTATCAGCACGCGCTTTTATGAACTTTTTGAAATCCTCCTAAGTGGAGACTTTATCGCCTTTTTGATTTTCCCACTCGCGTAATGTGTTTGTATCTAGCTTTGATGATATGTAATTTTTCGGTGGGATGTTTTAATTGTTGCAACGCATGTAATCAATTATTTCGCGCAATTTGCTGGAAGATCCTTTGCTTGAATGTTCGATGTTAAATACTGATCGTATGGGATTGTTTATTGTCGTACCTATCACGCTAAGCTTTCCATGCTACCGAATAGTTCTGGCTAGTAAATTCGAGGGCACAATTCACTTGTGCTGCACCGCCTCCCAATGACGATCTTACATAATGAAAGCGCTGTATGTTATACCAGTATCCGTTCTTGTGCACGAGAGATCCGTATAGATCAGCAAACTCCAACCAAAGAATTTTGGCAACTCGATTGAGCGTAATTTTATGCCAGCAAGTTTATGTGCGTTCATGTCAAATGCATCACTAGACCGATTACGATTATACAAACTGCTTTCACTTAATGATACAGAGAACTTTACGTTAAATTCGCCTAAGAGTTACTTCACTTTAGCAATTAAGGAATAAAATGTTGTTTCAAAATCAGTCCTTCTTCATAATGGTTTTCTAATTGATCATCGTCTGAAGTCAACTCGATCTCGTTTTGAATACTTTCGAACACGTGCATGAAATTTTGTGCAATGTTTAACCGATCTTCTAAATTAATGATGTCAAATTTGCTAATGATGTCTTTACTTACATGCGCGTGTAGAAACTTACCGAAATTGATCAGAATTTCGTACTTACACATGCTTGAAAATACCCTGATTTATAGCTGAATCCGGCTCGAAGGACCATTTTATGATAGAGTAGATTCTGAAGTGGGCTCGACGCTTGTTGTTTGAATGAAAGATAACTTATTCTTCTATTACTATTTATTCTAGAAAATATGTCAGGTTGGCTAGACTACAAAATGTTAATTGATATACTTTTTTTTGATTATGCAGTTGCATTGTTACAATAATAAACGTTAGAAATTGGGATTCCAACAATACTAATACTTTAGAATATTCTTAAGGATTTGAATGTACTTCAGTATGCAACTAAGAAACAAAAATTGTATCGTAATGGTTTTTGGCATTTCACCAAAATCTTGCTCCTGCTTCTTATTTGTAGCTCAACTACGCAGAAGAGCCTCCAGTTTTCTAATGGACCGCACCCTGGGCATAAAGAGATGGTTTGACCCGATAAAGATCTCATAAAACCGTCCATCTAACAGGTCCGAATGGTGTGGTGTGCCAAGCGTGCTGCTAAAACAGTTGACTACACACTTTCACCGCCACGACCTTCCCGATTGGGTTATTTATATAGTTAAATAATCTCTCCGTGAACTTGTGTTTTTAAAAAGTTTTTATTACAAGTTACAGAGAAATGAACAGCAGCATAACAAGTCTAACACATGAATTATACTGAGTTAGGGATGTTTACTCCCTATGGCTTAAATACGTAGGTGTTMTCTAAATGTTCCTATTATCTAGTCCATGCACTTAGGGGTGGCGTCTGGGCTTTCAGACACGTAACTCCTCTCCCCTTGGTCTTGAGCGTCCGCGCTCAATTTTGGATAAAGTTGAACAATTCTTTTGCTGAAATATTAACAACATTTCGCTTCTTACATAAATTTTTATAAACATTGTTCCTGAAATAACAAAGCACTATGATGCAAATTAAAATTACAACAAAGATTATAGCCGTAGCAGAATAGTGAGTATAATGTACAAGTGGATTAAAAATTATTGACTTGGATTTTATAAATTTGGCTTCTTCTTGGAGCTTCTGAAGGTCCTGGAGATGTTCTTCTTTTAGGAGAACTTCGTACCGATGAGTCAGTATGATGTCTTCTACTTCTGGCAAGATTATGGTTCTGTTGAATCCTGGCTTTCTGAATATTGTATTTTCTATAATTATGCTGCATGATGAGGATATGAGCACATTGTATTGCACTGTCAGTTTTTGCACTTGGTATTCGCAGTTTTCTATGAGTTCTAATGGTTGTTTTGTGCTAACCATTAGGGCTGTGTTTTCCATTTGTTGAATTATTCGATAGTCGTTAGTAGTTTCAGCTGCCTGGCATGTATTTAAATTTTCCAATGAGCATTTTTCATTCTTCAGCGTGTTATGGCATAGAGACTGATTGTGGAGGTTTCTGCAGTCGTTGGACCATAATTCGGACTGATTGGATTGTAGGAAATATTTGGCAGGTAATAGTATAATTTTGTTTTTAGTATTTGGGATCGGATATATTCTGGAGTAAATGAACGATGTGGGTTTTAGGATCGGTATCTTCAGTACCATTATTACTGATTTATTTGTTATCATCAATAATATTTTTGAGTGGTCCAATACTTCAAACAGGTGTGTATTATTTGTGTATAAGATCTGATTTTCATCGTATTCCCTCATTAAGTGTTGATTAATATCTGCAAGGTCTGATCTGGTAAATAGTTCTAAATTAGGTGTCTCTAGTTTTGCTAAATTAATTGTGCGTTCTATACAATTAATGAAATCGCGGACTCTTATTGCATTAAAAATTTCATGATTGATTACTTGAAGGGTTTCGAATTTTGACTGAATTAAATTGATTGCTTTGGCAGTCTCATCCATATTGTGATTTAATTTTGAAATGTCTTCATTGTATCGCTGAGTAACGTGAGCTGCAAATGATGTCAATTCATTTAGTCTACTTATTTCCTGCTTTTGTGTCTTGGACAGTATTTCTAGGTTCTGATTAATATTTGCCAGGTCATCATTATCTAAATTTCCAGTTATGAATTTTATAGTTTTTCCTAAGACGTTTACTAAGCCTCTTTTAACTCTAAAATGTGTTAACTTTTCCAGGATATTTTCTGAGCTTTCGATTTCTCTTTTTAATGTTTGATATTGATTTCGTAAAAGAGTGTCATTTCTTGTCTTG
>QCXZ01000053.1:24630520-24851092 GCA_025024175.1 Rhyzopertha dominica
CCGTTATAATAATTCCTGCATATAGCTATAAACAACGAGAGACTTCTATGGTATCGCATATTCAAACTGGTAGGTACAATCATTTAATCGTAATTTTTAAGTATTTTTTGTACATTTCGAGTTACCACTTTTAAGTATTAAAATATTGTGGTTTTATATGGCGCTACTGTTAACCACACCCCTTGGTTCCTAATCAACTAGGTCAACCAACGCAAGACTTAAAGATACTTTCAAAAGCCAGTATGTTGGCAGTCATTATTACAACTTTCTTTTCCCCTAATACTACCCATGTTGAAGTTAGTTTCGACCAAGTAGTTATTACTACAAAAATCCTACAAGATATGCAAACTGCAGATAAATTAACCGACGAATTGTAAAATCAGCTGTATATGTACCATATGTCATGGAAATCGAAGTATTAGTACACAAATATTGATAGATAAATGCAAAAACAAAGTTTATCACTGGAGAGATGACATTTGCGAGCCTTCGAACTTCCAAGGACCGTAAACAGGTTTCACAAGAATGTCATTTTTAGGACGAACTAACACTTCCTCTGGCAGGCACTTTAGTGTATTATCCTAATGAATGTTTAGGTAGCCGTTCTAGGGGATTTAAATCTTTCTCTGAATTTATTTTTACCGTATTCGCATTTAAAATAAAAGCTTCTCAAATTCATAAGATGGTATCACAAAATTACCAATATTTAAGAATGTTCACATTTCAGTATAGGTAATGGTCTAATATTGAATTAACCTCTATGTAAACTACGGATGCCCAATAGTGTATTAGTATTGCTTGCTACATGGGAGATTTTAAAACAGGATTCGCATGTTTCGAACGAATATATAAACGAAGGATTACAAGGTCAATATTTGTAACACTTGTTACGACTGTCGCTTGCAACGTGTAAAAATAAAAATTACCGACGTTTCCACAGACCGCATTAACAATCCAGTCGACACTGGAATTCCGCATCTGCATGACTCATCATGAACTTTAGCAAAAATTAATTGCGCTCCTCGCGAGCAACCCGTTAAGATACGACCTTTCGCTAAACGATGTTTCGGCGTCTTGATGTTTTGTTGTTTATGCCGACAGCGTCCGATGCACTTAAAAGGTGCGTCTCGATCTTAACGATCAAGTTATCCGTGAATTGAGGAGCAACCAGACGGGAAAGATGCGTATTTTTTTATGGAACGCAGTTTTTGCTCGTTTATGAATTTGCGCTTTTGCGACGGTTTCCAGCATTCGTTATGAATGATGTTTGAAAATGTGTATAACGTATTTACTGTTTAGTGCTCCAATTGCCTATTATAACCTCTAGCTCCATATGAAGTTAAAGATCCCCTTTTATTGAAAATTAGTTCAATGGCAGTATTATTAATTAAAAAGTTCAGTGGACTAACCGTCCCAACTAAAATTCGCAGTTTCTAAAATCACAGATTCTGTCCAAGAATGGAAGATACACGTCAATTTTAACTTGAAAAGGGACTAAATTAAACCTTATTTTCAAAGTTCAAACTTCTTCAAATAACTTAAATAGCAAAAGGGGTCGAATGACATATCACTTTCACGCTGCACGGAAAAGTAGTTATGAAAACACAATTCAATTTAAAGAGTATACTGCTCGAAATGTGTGATCAAACGACACACAGCGATGATTCTTTCTGCAAACACCTGAAGTGGTTTAGATGGAGTAGCAAAATAACTGGGTTTTAAGTGGACCACAAAATAAATCCAAAAGCATTAAATCAAACGACTTAGCTGTGCATTTAAAAGGACCTCTCCGGTCTATCCATTATCTGTGAGAATGACAATTCAAGAAACTCGTAAGTAGAGACCGCTCTACCTTTCTTAAAGAAAAGTTTGTTTTCTATGAGATTAACGTCTTCTTTCAGTGCTTGAGTGATTGAGGGGTCAATGACGTTTCTAACAACTGCAAGTAACTACCACCTGACGATCTGCTTGAACAATGAGGCATTTGGATACGTTTTATGCTGCAAGGATGAAATTCGTTGTCAAATAAAATATGGTTAAGAACAGCCACTTTAATAGCATAAAACTTAATCGCGTAACATTGCTCAATCGTCGATTCCATTTTTCCATAACTATCGCCCAGTTTCGGGGCAAAGTTAATCGTCCCCCCACCTAGTCTAAGTGGTTCGATCCGACTTCGACGAATATGAGCGGTGCGGCAAATTCAATTGCATTACTTTTGGAACGCACCCTGTACATGCCAATCTTGACGATGCTCCAGAGGGAGAAGTACAAAGGTGCCAAATCAGAAGATCGATAAGGGTACTCAAAACCACCTTTTCAACCCATCCACCATCCAGGTGGAGTTATATCAAAGTACAACGTGAAAAAGGAACCAATCAATTTACATACTGATAAGCCACTCGCATGAACATGAGAATTTTTTGAAATACAGTAGACAAAATTGTGACGGCAGGACGACCCAGATCGAAAGATGGAGTACTGTAACTGGTTTTACATGACATACATCCATCAACGATTTATCTATAATTATATAATGGTACATATGGGTTACTTTATTAAGTCTTTGTTAAGTGGGTGGTGTGAATAACTTGTTATGTTATGTGCGGGTGGGCAGTTTCTTGTTTTGGAGATTGTATATAGTACGAAAGTAAATCTTGTGTCAGTTTCGCGCAATTTTAGTGCCAACCTTCTCCATTATTTATGTGATCCATGAGATCTATAAATCTAGTGTGAACCTTGGTTTGTTTGGAAATTGCACTTCCTTGAATATTTATAACTTTTAATTTTTTACAAAACCCATGTAACGGTTAAAATAGTGTCATAGTCATTTGCAAAGGCGATAGACCAGCGAGATTTTACACGATAAAGGCATTAACATACATTAAATGGTTTACTAGCGGTTTTTTACTTTTGTGTTTTGGACTTGTACTACAAATCTAGATTGGGTGTTAAAATAGTGGTGGATTTTTTCGCCCTGTTTTGCTTTTTCAACAATAGTTCCTAAACAGTTGGCTTTTGGGGAAAATTATACCTTGCTTTTTTAAAACAGATTAAATTTACTATAAAATAAGATTGAATGCCAGCGAAATGACGTATCCTACATTAAGTTTTTTAAGATTATGTCATCCAACATGGCTTCCAGAGGGCAGCCAGCGCGCGCATGTTACGCGCCTACAAAACCGTGGCTCATAGACTTGGGTCGTTCATGACCAAGTCGTTCAAATTGAATGACTCATGCCTTGATTCGGCTCACAGCTAATGACTCAGCTGGGTACTGTTATGGGACTTCGGTAACTCGTTCTTGGTAATGATTCATGAATGACTTGAATGATCCGAATCGGGTTTCTACGACGGCGCGTTAGAAGCTTCATCGTTTGACATTTATCTGCTTTTAATTTATGTTCAGGTTAGTGACAGTAGCTCTAGTGATCTCTTCACGATTGACAAGAAATAAAAACATGCGAGAACATGCTTTTAAGGCTGAAAGTTGAGCAACTTTGGTTTTTTCAGCGGTGTCCACTGGGTACTCATCGAACACCGCACTAGGATAAATACCAACATCGGTTCCGTGATGGTACATGTAACCCTCAATCTAACTCAACCCTAACCTTTACTAGCGTAGCTACCATCAACAACAGTGCGGGTGAGGACTTCTCGCAAGATGTTCGTGAAGTGAGGGTCGAATGATGAGCACAAAGCTCATTTAGTTCTTTCCTCATTCCAGCTCTAGTAACACCGATACCGACCGATTCTTTGTGACAACTATCTCGAATATTGCAAGAAGCTCAATTTCATTTTTCGTTCCCTTCATTTTTATGCCATAACAGTTGCCAAAATAACGATTTTGTCTTTCGATTAAGTCCAACTTTTCAAAATTTCTGGTTTTCTGTTACTTACCCCACTTGTTTCCAAATTTGCACTTAAACGGTAATTATTAGACTTGTTTTGATCTCATTTTGTAGCAAATTTGATTTTAAAAAGCAAAAAGACGCAAAGCTTAGGAGATATTGTCAAAAACCAGAACATGCCAGATAATGGCTGTTTTCGACTAGTACTTAGCATAGAGTTCTCAGGGTCCAAAACACATAAATCGCTAGTAATCCATTTAATGTAGGTTGCATGKAAAGTTTGAGTGATCTGCTAATCAAATATAAGTTTTTTTACACTTTATATCAATATTTTGCTCCTACCAGCATGTGTGATCCCTAAGGATCTGCGACGCATTAATTCATTCAGTTAACACGCGAAACATTCATAACAACTCCAGTAATCAAATAAAATCCATTCACATAAAACTGCCGCAATAAGCGTCGTAATAACCGCACAAGCATAACGCCCCGAGGTGAATAATGCTCATAAAAAAGACAGTGCTGCTCCAGCATTCACATCATGCATTTGCTTACAAGAAAAAGGGTGTGTTGCAAAACACTTATCTTCAATTATTATATAATAACCTGGACATTTTTCCGCCGACGGTGCCCTCCGGCTAAGAGTTCCCTCCGATACGTGGAAATAAAACAATGAACCTTTTGCTGGTCGGCATAAATCATGCTCCATTAAATGTCAAAAATATTAACATCATCGTCAATCATTATCGGCCATAATGGATATTTAATTAAACTTAAATATAACATTTACCTGGTTGTTTTTTGCTACCGCATAATATACTGCCCGGTATGTACCGTTAGAATGCTCGATATTTGCAAAGTATTTCTGCAACTTCCTACGCTGGATGTAGGGCGTTCGACGGGAAAAAATAATTAAGGAGGCAGGCAATTAGCGCAAATTATTGAGATTGCACCTGATTTGCTTCGATCGGCTTACGTAATCGAGTAACTGGATTACTCGGACTCTTCATCGGGCTAGTTTGCGGGAAATTCGCGCAAAGTACAGGTGGTTGACATCCTCAGAGCGCAATCATGATTTAGCTAATGAATAACGTAACGCACATATAATAACTAAATCGGAGAACTAATTCGATTACTCGTTTAATTTTTGTCAAAATACAATAGAAACAAGGTTTTTTTCAGGGAAAAGTTGATTTTTGTCCCCACGGCCGAAAATTACGTATTTCACTAATATCTAGTTCGCCAAAATCTAGCTGTCGCGGTATCATTGTGTCATTATTAAAATCACCTGAATTTGTGTTTGTCGCGGTTTCGCTTTGAATTCTGATTCAGAAAGTGACTTGGATGATCAAGCGGAGCAAATCTTTGTGGACGTATTGCACAAAAAAAATAAAAAAGGGTATGAAAGGATTTATAAAAAATTCGTGGATTGCAGGGCTGACAAACAAGTACATTTATTATTGAAAACTGTACTGCTTGCATATGGTCCACAAATTGGATGTTAAGAACAACCCTATCAATTAAAAATGATATTGATTTTAGTAAATATCCCAAATATACATTGTCTCCTCAAAAGAACATCCAGCGTTTTAAAAATAAGAAGTTTAGAACTTATTCTGTTCAAGATTTAAATACATCTTTAATAAATGGAGCCGATTCAAAATATTTACTGAAAAAGTAAGGCAATGATGCATTGTTTCAACAAATACTTAGTGGTACAAATGTTTTTAGCTGGCTTATTTTTTAGAATTTCTAGGGCTTGCCCCAGCCACGAATTAAAAGATTTGACAGTAAATAATATCGAAGATACACAGACAAGGGTATCACGTTCTATTCATATTTCTAGTACTTTTTATGAAATTTCTCAAAAATGTATGAATCTTCGTCCACTAAGTATGGATCAAATTAAGTTCAGATTTTTTATTAATTATCAAAATGGGAAGTGTAGTAGGCAAGTTAGCGAAATTAACAAATATGGTAGATTTCCGAAATAGCGCAGTTTTTAAATTTGCTTTTTATGAAAGCATACACTGAACATAGCTTTCGCAGAACTTCCGTTACGTAGCAGATACAGGAAGGATATTTTAACGAATCTAGTAGAAAAAAGAGTTAAACGCAAACCAACATTTTACAGTCTATGCAAAATGCAACGGCAGTTACGTCGGGGTCCAGTTACGCGGCATCTCCATCTGAAATGACATTTATTAGCAGAACCGATGAGTCATCCTCTACTTCACGCAAAAGCTTTGACTGTGAAACGCCTATAATATTAAATGATTGTTCTAATATTGCGATTAATCAATATTTAAATCAAAAATTATTTGTATTGTTTAATTCAGTAAATGATTGTTTGCATTTCTTTTTTAGGTTTTTTACGGTGTCATAGAAAAAGTATAGTGTTGAACTCTCTTACTTAAAAAATCACTCGTTAGACATTATTGTATTGAAAAGTATTAATAATAATCTAGACTTGACCGATAAACTTAAAAATTTTAAAATATCAACTGATTCTTTGCTTGTATCCTTTGACATGAACAATTAATTACATCGGTTCCTTCACAAGATTGTTTAAATATTTTAAATAATCTACTACTTCGAAATTCTAATTTATCATTATTATTACATATAAATAATTTGGTGCCGTTAGTAAAATTTGTATTAGATCAATTTTTTTTCTGTTTCAATAACAAATATTTTATACGAAAGTTGGGTTTAGCTACAGGTTCTTCCCTTAGTCCACTTTTAGCGGAAATTTCCATGAATAATTTAGAAAAAGACATATTCAAAAATACTGCCTTCTGCCTTCGGTATGTAAATGATGTTTTATTTTTCAGGAAATAAACAAAATCTATATAACTACATAATACTATAAATTTTAGTTATGAAACAGAAGTTGAAATAATTTTTTTTATATTTAATTAATTTTACGCAACTAGTCTTCTCGATATCTTTCTTTTGAAATTTTCAGAAAACTAACTTGTACAGACAATATTATCCTTTATTCTTCTGTGCAACCTCATTCATATAATTCTCCAAATTGTTTATACGAGTAATAACGGTTTCCAAATTACTTAATAGAAAAATTGTACTATACATATCTTACAAAATTTAAGTTTTCTTTTAACGCCATCACAAGTGATAAATTGGTTAAAATTTGGTACCCCTTAGGTTTACTGGTCATTGATCAAGTATCAATTTGCCTTTCTAAATTATTTTCATCTCATGACATAAATATTGCTTTTTCTATTGTAGGCGGTGTCTGTTTCCGTTTTGTCTATAATAAAGATACATAGCTTTGCATGTAAGAACTGTAATTCTCTTTATATTGGACAAAGGGGAAGATCTTTCTTATTAGAGGCAACGAACACCTAAAATAATTTAATAAATAGAGTATGGAATTGTAAGTTAAAATTTTTCGTTGGCCAAAGCTCTTTACCTATTATTATAATAGTTGGATTAAATTTGGCGAGGCTAATTTAACAAAGATAAATTCAAGAAATCCACGTTGAGCAATATGGATCAGTTTTCAACGTTTAAATCTCAAAGGATACCGCACATTATAGGAACAAGGTGCCAACCTGATAAAATCGAACAATTAATAGATCTACTTAGTAGATATATACTTGTAATAGTACTTTCCCTTGTGTAAAAATTTCCTTTATCAAAATCGGGTATGCAAAAATAAATCATTTGTTCTAAAAATGAATGCTACGTTATGGCTATATTTTATTTTCTTTTAACCTTCCTTAGGTGTTTTTACATGTCATATTTCACCAACCTCCTACATAAAAGAATAACCCTTTAAAAACACCATTTGTTACAGACACTTCATATGTAAAGGTCAAACATAGAGAATCTATGGAAATCACTAGAAACTTTAACAAGAATAATTTATGGATATATAATTAATGTTGTTTTTATTATGTCTCGTTCCCTAGGTAACTGAAAAGTCAGAATTGATTTTCTGTCAGTGCTTTGAGTAAACATATTAGAATTAATACCCACGATTCTTTCAAAGTTTCTTTTTCACCACTTGCATACAGAAACCTTAGGCTATGGTTAATTATATCCTATAAGTATGCGACAAACCTGTATAATTATAATTGAATGCATTAACCCTTGCAATACATACTTAATATTAATAATATCTTAAGTGTTTGCATTTATCTGAAGTATGGATCTATATAATATAATTTCAAGGCACTGTAAACTAAAGCGTTGAGTTTGCACGAAAAAATACTTCAGTGACTATTTCCTATTTTTTACTCATGCTCCCCGTTATAAGTAAATTCTTCATWTATTCTTTTACAGCACAAATGTTTGTACGTATCGATGTGAGTGTACAGCTAATTGTTTTCACACATTATCATTTGCTTCATTACTTGCGCATTTTGATGAATTCAAGAGTTGTCAWG
Organism: Rhyzopertha dominica; assembly: GCA_025024175.1. Taxonomy (NCBI): domain Eukaryota; kingdom Metazoa; phylum Arthropoda; class Insecta; order Coleoptera; family Bostrichidae; genus Rhyzopertha; species Rhyzopertha dominica. The sequence continues at coordinate 24,638,787 of QCXZ01000053.1, forward strand.
GTTTATCAGTTCTGCAGTTTCTTTTGCTTTCATGCATAACTCTGCTGCAGCCCAAGGATTACTGATTACTGTCGATTAATAATAAAAGTTTACTATATATGGTTGTGTTAGTTGCAAACACCAATGGACCTGGAACGAATGGGTTCTTATTTCTAGTTTCATAAAACCATTTAGTGTTTTGTTGAACACATGGCAATGTTGGTAGTAATTGATTCAAACCAAGGATATCATTTCTACTTTCACACCTTCCCACCACATTCAAAAGGATTGGTGACGTAAACGACAGTTCTGGCTCTGATTTTTAGCTTTTGAGAGTGGCACATTATTCAATTTCCCTTATAACTCCCTAACACGCTTCAAATTCCATCAGTCCCGTCCATAAAACTACTGAAGAGTAAACAAAAAATTTCAAAAAAATCGTCCTTTGAAGACATGTGAGAAGTTCTTACAATGGCAGACGACAAACAAGCTCGTTCGCCAACCAAGCAGAAAACAGTCAGTCGATAAAAATTCATCGATAAATCAACGACAGAACCTTGAAGCGTCTGTTATTGTGACCGGCAGCGACGCAGTCGGAGTAATCCGATTACGAACGCGGATCGAGGTCGACGACGGTGCACGCCCAGGCGCGCTATGTCCGGAAGATCCTCCGGGCGCTCTCCGGAGTCGCGCGATAACGGGACACGGGACGTAGAGGTGCCCTGGAGCTGGTTATGCAACAGCTTGGGGATAGATGTCTGGCGTATTCTAATTAGTAGGCTAGGACCTTTTCAAGAAGCTTATACAGGGTGTGTCAGCTATAGGACGCACTATAGTTTAGTTCACATGAAAAATTTCGAAAAATGTTTGGAATAAAAAATCATGCGCAGCACTCGGTTATTCTCATAGAGCGGTTTGTATGATTTGGTTAAACCACAGTTTTTTTTTTCGTAAAAACAGGTATGAAACTGGTTTCGACATTTTTGACATGGCCTATGCTGAATATTATACATGGTGGATGCTTTCAGCGTCCATAATGTTAAATATTTTGAACGTAAATAAACAAATCACCATGGAAGCGAGGCGTTATAGAAACAACGTGCGAACCCGATAAAATTTAAACCTAACCACGAAAAAGGAACTATCTACCTACCAGATATACACGAACTACTTGATAAAAGTAACTACAAAATTATCCTTCCAACACATAATTTCTACAATTCCTGTTAAAATTATTAGTATTCCTAGAAATTTGTATAGCTTATTTTATTATACGGTTCTGGTAATATTTTTCTTCTTGTAAAATTGTTGCTCTATTAAAGTAAATCATGTTTTTAATCAAATATTAGTGTTCAGCTACAGAAGATTTATCTATCTGTTGCAGCCTAGTAACACGTATGTGTTTTTTTTCAAACGCGTACCTAATTTTCTTTTAATTTGACCTATCTAACACTTGCCGCAAGAACAAGTAATTTTTTGTAAACACCTTCACTTTGTAAATGTATCTTTATCTTTAGTAGAACTTAAAATTTTACCCCAATTATTATACGTACTATTAACAACTTAAATATCATGCTTTCTATGCATCATCTTTAGTTTTTCCGAAAGGTCTTGTACATAAGGCAAATTCAACTTTAATTTACTTTCTACTGGTTGAGAATTTACTTTGGACGAGCATTTTTGTTAAAAATTGACCAAATATTCTTATTGTTATAACCATTTCTCACTGGCGAGGATTTAAGATGATTTATTTCGTTTTGTAAAGAACTTTCGTCTGAGATTCTTTGTTCTCTAATAAATAATATCCTTATAAAATAATTCTTTTTAAGATGAATCCAAAAAAGGTAAACTACATAAAATTGCTGTCTAATTCTATAGTAAGGGTTTTACTGTTCAAATGATTGAGAAACCTATCTAACTCTTCTATACCGTGGGGCCAAATAACAAAAGTATAATCTATATATCTATACCAACATTTTAACAAGATATTGTGTACTTGAAAATGTAGTTAAAATCATTTGTTATCAGCTGACGTATAGTTTATTCAGTACGCTAATTAATGAAAGAAACAAGAAGATAAAAATATGTTGGTAAAAAATAAACTTTTGGTAACGTTCTGGTGTTCTACATTTCTAAACTTACCGTTTTTCATAAAATATTTATCGCTAACAATAAAAGCGCTTCTTTCTTCTAACTGATTTGCATTAATTGAGCATAAATAAGAATATTTATATGCCATCTGTTTGGTAAAAAAATGTAAAATAAAGAGTTCGTTAAAACGCGTCTTCTGAGCAATAGAAAATGTCCCCTTCGGCGAAAACACGCTAAGCTGGGGCGAAAAAAAAGTCAAGAAAAAGACTGTTTCTGACGTACACCTACAAACTGAATGAACATAACTAACAAAACCGTTACATTTAAAAGAAATAAAATTATCCATTTTGGAAAACTCTTATTAGGAAACCTTTTTAGTGAATATAATATATTTGATAAGAGATTATAGATTCTCTCACTTCCTATATAATGGTGAAAATTGCATTATATTTATTTTTAGAGATTTATTGCTGTTTCTAGCGTATGTCAAATTTTCAAAATATAAAACGGTGTAAAAGAGGACATTGTTTTCCACAAATGGTTTAATTAAAGAAAAAGAAACGGAACACCCTGTCCACGTGTTGAGAGCTTGATATATTATCACATCTATTATCTATTTAGAAAATTTTTTAAATTTTTTATCATAGAGTTCAGTGTAGAAAAATATCAAGTTATATAACCGTTTTATCAAATATGTATAAAATGTTTGTTAACATATTATATAATTGTCTCTTGCTTTCAACATTTCTTATAATGATTTAACAGGTATCTATATTATTTGTAATGATAATAGATAAATAGTTAATTATGAGGGAATCTACAAAAAATGCTCCTAAATTTATACAATGATTATGCAAATTTTAGCGTGCGTCTCACAAATGCTAATATTTGTTGTTTATTCGAATTACCGTTTTAAATGCCTCTGTTACACACCGATGCAAATTACACTTACATAAAACCACAATCATTTATAGTTACAACATCATTAATCTTCTTACTGATATTACTGTTACAATTAACCTTATATTTGTTACAATAACTACATGTAACAGAAACGCTATCGATTAAAAATTGTATTATAATGCTTATTTACAAATCTGTTATTTACAGAACTGTTTTATTAGACTGAACGTTTTATAACCTGTACATTTGAATAAGGCTACAAATCAATAGGGCCGTACAGATTTCTTTTAGTTTAGCGATATTAATATCTCAAAACCACTGGTTGATTCTATCTTGACATGGGCGTATATACAAAATTAAGTTTTAATATCTTTGGTGAGAAGAACTGTAGTGTACAAGGGGTAGTGAACAGAATAAAACTTAAGTATATTAATTATTTGAACACGTTTAGGAATCTATGCCAATTAGTTGACAAAGTATGAGAATGTATGAGGAAAGTAGTGCACAATAAACAATATCGTGTAACAATTTTTATTGTTCCAAAGTTTTACAAATTAAATTAAATGAAGTTGGTAATTGAATAGAAGCTTTTGAAGAATGGAAAATTCACTGATACAAAGCTGATATTATACAAAATGACAAGAATATAATAAAAGAGAAAAGCCTTGTTTTTGGAAGAAAGACGGAGAAATTCAGCATAAATACAAAACCAAGTGTATCGTTCTTCTGTTTTATGCGATTATATAAAATCTGCACAGAAAGTAGCACAACAATACTCAACATGTCAACGGCTACGTTCTAGAACTAGTTTTTACTGTCCCCTAACAGTCCATGGCGTCCATCCTGATGTCTGGATATAAATTTCGTATTTACTACAGAAATACTCCTAACATTCTCTGTTTCAAATGGTGCATTCAAGCACAATTTTCACAGAGCTAACCTTGTGGGTTTAGAACACATATTGCTAAAGCGTTACCATGAGTTTAGCCTCCTCTTAAAGTTTTAGTGGTACAGATAACAAACAGAATTGTGCTCTAATTTCACAGCTTGTATTTTAAATGCGATTATTGATTTACATTGGCATATTATCTTATACTTACAACAAAAACAATACGATGCTAAGCTCGAAACCTACAAAGTGCTCTAATACTGACGTCTTTTAATTCCCGTTTGGCAATTTTCAGGGATAAACTAATCACAATCATAATATAGGTACTGAGAAATATTAAAGAAAGCATCAATTATAGTGTCGATTTAGAATATTTAAGATAATAAAGCTATTATCGGATGAAAGCAGTTAATATTAACATCTCATCTCTTCATTGCCGAAATACGAAGTTCTCGGGCACTACACTCGTTCATTAGCAAGTAAAATTGACCCGTAATTTTGTCGAAACTTTAATAAGGGAGTGTTCTAAATACTCACAGTTTGTCGAATTGGTTTTGCCTCTCGCACATTCACTTCACGCACCATAGTTCACTATACACTCGTCTATCGCTCGCGAAATGCCGTTTTGGCCACTTCCAGAAACCAAAATCTGGGAGCTACAGCGCGCACGGGAAGAGCTCCTCGTTCACTGATACGCAGTATTGTGTTTATCATTCGCGGTACTTCGACAAAAAACGGGGTGACAAAAAATGCGCCTAGCATATTCGGACGGTTTGACTTGTTTTTTGTTGCCCGGTGCGCTGGGATATTTGACCTTGGGATAGATACAACGACGCGATGCGACGTATTAAGTGATTGAGCATACGGGTGGCGTTCAGAACGTAAAGTTTGTGCTGAATGTAACAGCTTTTCAATGAAGGGTCATTTAGGCAACTTATTTTCACTAACTAATAGATTTGAATACAAATATATCTGCAATAAAGATAATTGTCGGTTGTTTAGAATTGCTTGTACCATAGATCAATTAATTCGTCTATCCTTTGTACATACAGTTGACTGCAAAACTCATGTACCCCCTGGTATGACAAAAAACTGGATCAAAAGCTGTATGATGAAACAATACTGTAGTTAGTACCCTTAAGATACAGCCGTAATTACTATAAAGCTAGTTAGTTAGTTAAATAATGTAAGTAATTTGTTTTTGTATGCAGATGACTTAAAAATTGTTCAAGTAGTAAGTAGTTTAGATGATTGTTACACTTTGCAAAAAAACATTGATTCCTTGGCTAATTGGTGTGTTGTAAATAAGTTGACTTTAAATATAGATAAGTGCTGCGTTATGTCATTTTCCCGCAAGAAGACTGATGTTGTACTTGGCTATACTATTGATGACGTGCCACTCAATAGAAAATCTCATGAAAAAGATTTAGGTGTAATTATGGATAATGAATTGTCTTTCTCCCTACATATAAATCACATTTGCAGTCAAGTTTCAAAAACCATGGGTTTTATTTTACGCAACACTAGTGTCAACTGCATAAAAATGTTGTATTTTGCATATGTTCATTCTAAATTAGAATATTATTCTGTTGTTTGGCATCCTCATTGTATCACCTATGTTAATGTTTTAGAGAAAATGCAGCGAAAATTTTTTAAATATTTATATTTTGTTAAGTACTCAAGGCATCCAGCAAGAAATAGCTCACATAGGTTGTTGCTTGATGAACTTGATTTGCAATCCCTCAATGTAAGACGGCAGCACTATTCAGTGTTATTTCTTTACAAGTTAATCCATGGTCACATACGTTGTCCCGGCTTGCTGTATCAATTGCAGTTTAGCATACCAAAAAACAATGTAAGAAACGCTCCTGTTTTTGGAATGAATTTCGCTAGAACCTACATTTTACTGTATTCCCCAATGAATAATATGTGTAGGGTATATAATAGTTTACATTACCGTATTGATTTATACGACAGATCTCTAAGAAGATTTGATGTGCAAAGCAGAGCTGCACTAGCTTTGTTGGATAATGTTATGTGACGTTATGAACCTACTCATTGTTTCTGGCTTGCATAGACATAGATGTTGTATTTGTTTGTATTATTTTGTGCTATTTTTCAAATATATATAAAACTGCGCTTGTGTATTTGGTTTTGTACAATATGGAATATTATATTTGATTTACTGATTGTATCCTATTATGGACTTGTGTCTGTTGGATAAATATATATTATTATTATTATTATTATTATTATTACATGAGTGTACCATGCTCGATAAATCTAATACTACATTTATCATTTATATCCGTATGGACAGAAAACATACCACTGGAATAGAACAAGTAAATATATAAATGATGATGTAGATCACATAATTGAATTTGGATATTTAATTTAATTTATTTTATTTTATTCACTATATGGTACAAAAAGGTCACGAATATGAATATGCACAAAAAGGACAACGCAAATGTGACGATGATGAAACAAATAAGACTTCAAAGAAAACTAAGGTTAATATGCTACATTTATAAAAATGTCTCCTATTTACACATTGGTCTTGTGCACAGAGTCTCTATTTGTTAGTATTATGGATCCTAAATTTAACAATTGATGATGGCACAGAAAATAAATATTATTGTATGGGATTGGAGAGAGATGAATCTAAAACAACAAGGGGTGGAAATGAAGTCGCTTCAGCGCTAGTTAAAATGGATGGAAAACACATTTGGAAATTCTGATGTATATTCATTGATTATTGGGTTCGACAACCTCTTCAGTTTTTTCAGTTTGACAGTGGATTGTAATGATTAACTTGTAATAAGTGTATTTACTAGAAAACAGACTTCAGCCAAGAGAGCCTCTAAACATAAATTTTATAAGGAAATAAAAGGAAGCGAGCGTTCATTTACGAGTTAAAATACTCGTCATTAAAAATTGTTTAAAAGGTATGGCTAGAAGCGATATTTACTTTACTATAATATGTTTCGCTTCGGTTTCATAATCTTAGCGGGAACATATCCATTGCCCAACAAGATTAACAAGAATGAGATATGTGGAACTGTCGTAATTACACAAATTAACCATAATTATTAAGAAAATGCTTCCACGGTCAACTTTAAAGTTCACTAATGAGGTAACAAAAACATTATTTTATCGTTATTATTATACAAGTGTGGCTTCTTTTAAGTAATATTAGAGTAGGAAGATATAGCTTATAAAATATATGTAATAGAGTACTTTCATGGTAAGTTTGAGCTTGATGTTTAATTTCTTTAAAATTTGCTTATACGGATTTGTAAATTATAGAGGTCGATATGATTCGTTTAAACATCCTGCATAGGGCACTGGTTTTCAGGTGTCTATCTATGCCTTGTGAAAACATGAACTAAAAAGCATACGTTACTGTTGAATTTTGACTATCGCCTTTTGCATCCAAAGTTGAAATCATTTAAAAAGAATTGATTCTAGAAGAAAACAATAATTCATTTTTTTAATCACTTTGGTTATTCTGAAATTGCCTACAATTAGAATTTGATCTAAACGGTCATTTAATGTGGTTTAATGAAAAAAATGACATAAAAATCATATTTATGGATCACAGAAAAAAGGGCCTGGTAAAGTGCCAATACACTTGCAATATTTTTTAGTGTCATCGGTAACCAAATATTACATACAAAAAAATATTAGCTATAGATCTAGAAAAGGAACAAGGAAATCTTCATTTCCGGTATATATTATCATGTCAGGTATGGGAATATAACATATTCACACAAAGAGCTTGTAACTGGCATTTTTGAGTCTGACACGTTCTCTCGTAATGAATATAACTGACAGAGAGAAATTATTATTTGAATTAAAGAATGGTCACTATTCCAGACTCTATAACTTCATTTTTAAGGAAGACATTCCCCTTCTGATAGTAGTTATTAAATATTAACTTTGTTGGAGATGTTTATCCACAAATGCAAAATTGCCGATACTAAAAGGTATAATTTGCAAGTATATTGACATCGATATATAGAATATAGAGTATGCCCTTAGTTAAAGTACATTAGATACTACATACTAAATTATAAAATCTAGTTACTCATATCTGCAAATATATGTGGCCCTTATTAAACATACCACCACATATACATATACATATGCATATACAATGTTATTCAAATTGTGAATATTAACTAAAACCTGCAAGCTCTTAGTTAATTTCCAGTTTTGTTTAAGCAAAAAACATATTCTGCGGAATTTCTTCATGCACCATTTCTCAACCATCACAGTTGACAAAAAACAAGATGCGCTGTTGGGTCAACGATAAACTATTGCCAAACTAATTGGATTAGTCACGATGTCACCTGAAGACTTTGCAAGAACGTTGGGCAAACCAATAATGCGTAAAATTGGGTCTCCGATATTATTTTAGCTGAATTTTGGAAAATCTTCTTATTAGCAATTACTGGGCGCAACAAGTCCTTGTAACAAATTTATTACAGACAGATGATTTCACTTGCAGATATTCTGTAATGACAAGCAAAAGCGTAAATTATGTCGGAGCGCTGGTCAGGCTTTCTGGCAAGGTGCGGAAATCGGCATAATTTTGTAGCACAAGCGGTTTTGTAAATGAGAGCAAACCGCGTAAATGACGCAATCACAGTAATGATGGTGGTATCTATTATAATTCATATTTACAAAAGAGCATGGGCTATCCTATTAAAACTGGACACACAGTATAGCACTTGTTTCATATCTCATAGTATATTTGCAACAAAACACTTATGTGTATCTTTCTGTATACTATTTTGGAGAAAAGCACCACTTACAAAGTTTATTCGATGGTTGTTTTTGCCTTAGAAACTACTAACGTAGACTCACGAAACCCTAATGGAAATGAGGATGATTCTGTTTAAAACAATAGAAAGATTTGCTATACGGTTGCAAGTTGCAATGCAATATTAACAAATAACTTCTGCTTGGCATACTAGTAATTAAAGAAATGTTTTTTTTCAATTACATCAATGTATTTCCTTTTTCAATATACTGACATTAAACATAAAAAGAACTTCATGGCAGTACCAAATGGCTCACTATTGAAAATCCAGGATTACGTTAAAAAGTTGCCACTAAAAATAACAAAACCATATCCTAAGTGAACCTTATGCATAATCACACCTAGTGATGTTTCTTCAAAGCGTATACATTTTTTCATATACCGAATATTTCAATGAAAATAAGTCATCCTCAATTCAGGTAAAATCATGGAAGAAATCGATTCGAACTTATCAGAACAATCCTGTACTCTTAGCTTTTTAGTAGAGAAGAATTTTAATTTTGATAAGGTTTCAAAGCTTTTTTGTTTTCTCCGAACAAAAGGCAACATATAACTGGACCTCTAAGGCATTAAAAACAGGAACAACTTGATCCACCCTCATTTTTTATCGCGATTCTTACTATCCTGACATTTTTTACATCATATGAAATGTATTATTTTAACTGCTTCGCCAGTGTGGATTTTAAAGTTGAAAGCTACCAATTCAAATTGTTATTAGATTATTTTATAAAATAACGACTGTGTTAGAGCTGCTACTCACAGTTTCAGTGAATTGCATCCGGATAAGCATGACCATCATCATTTTGGAGCTTATGAAGGAGATAAGAAAACTGAATCAATGCAAAATCAGAAAAATAAACTTGTAGTTTATGTTGCTCTCTTGGAAAGTACACAACAGCAATAGCAAGTTTCTGAAGTCAGAGTCTTATGTCTTCAGAATTTTCTACAAACATTGGTTCCGTCCTTTCAAAATTCACTTGACGCACGAGTTGGACGAAGGCGGTTCATGGAAACTTAAACGAACGTATCAACAATAATCCGTTTTCTTTACAATATTCTGTGTTTTTTTGTCAAGGACACAGGAGTCGGGCAGTTAGTGAAGGCCTGTTGCTAAGTATTGGTGGTGTACACTTGCAAGTTAGAGTGTCAACAAAGTGTGTCGGTGCATGTCCTTATTGACAATTATTTTAACATTTAGGGATCTTCTATCGTGTTAGATTACTGTAGATAGACTTCAGAATGCCTAAAGATATGTGAAAATCCCTTATAATGTCCATTCTAATTTATTGTCTCATATTATATTATTTTTGTTGGTGATGCTGCCGAGACGAGAAATTTCTTTTTTGTTCTCGTCGAGACGAGAAAAATCGCGAACGAGTAATGAAAATTTTCTCGTCTCGGCGACAAGATAAAGTCCAGAAAGTTGATTTTCAAATCTCGACGAGACGAGCAATAATTTCGAGAATACTCCAGCTCTTGGCATTTTTTATCGATGAAAACATAAGGAATATGAAACGACTGCAACATTGTTATGAGTATAAGCAAAAGATTAAAAAAAGTAAAACTGGATAGAAGACTATTTTATTATTAAAGATAATTCATGTACAACAGAAAGCAATAATATAAGAGAACCTAGTTAAGTAGATAGATAAGTACTATGAAATAACGGTAAAAGAATGTACTAAAGTAGGTTTTTAATCTTAAAATGAATGGACCGATTTTTCATTTGCGTGCACAAAAGTTGCCTTTTTTGCTATACTTTTGACTCGCTAGAATGACAGCATTTTTCTGAGGTAATGTGCATTGTTAGTAGGTACAGAGGATGAAATTATTTTTAAGCAGGTAAATGTAAATGTTCACATTACCTCGTTTGATTTGCATTTTCCAATTTCTATAAATGTTTTAATTGAAGCTTTCTTATCTATTCCTTCTGAAGGAAAAACGCCGCTTGTGCTTGATTGCTTCATTTTCAACCTTGTTTGTTAACAACATTTACCTATATATTCTGGTGAACCCAGAATGCCTACTTTATCGCACTATACAAGTATACAACAGCCTCATGTTTTACTTTACGCTAAATAATGAATTCAAGATCGAGCAGACACTCAAATAAAAATACCGTATTTTCTTCTTTCGTATCTTTTCTCTGCGTTTTTCTTATGTTCTTTTTTATTATATTAATATTCCTATCTTTTCTTTCTTCTTCCACTGGTCTGTCATGGAGCTTCCGTCCCACGCACACTTCCTTTGTACTTTCCAAAATTCTTCTGTATTCTCTGCTGGGAACATTATTCTTCGTTATACTAATTTAATTTATAATTAATTTTAAACCATACATTTAAATTAGTTTTATTGTATTTCCTATATTACTATAGATATTAAGGTAGTATCGTACAGTAATATTTATTTCTTCATCAAAGGTATACTTTTTTCTTTTCTTCTTTTTTTCAACAAATTGGAGTATTATGTAGCTTGAAATTTATTGTACTAACTCAGACCATTGTGTCATTACAGTTTGATTTTTTTTTATTTTATATTTATTAAATATTTATTTATAATTGCTACACATAGAGAACGAGAACTATTAAAGTGCAGAAAAACGACTAGAGCTCGCCTTCCTGCTTTCTATCTCTGCTTAGTTACGCATAACGAATCAAGTGCACTAAATGCATCCCTGATAGCCGCAAATGGAGTCGATTCATCAGAGCAGATCACGTTCTAACAGTATCGGCTCGGCTTCGTACCCTACCATAAGTTAGAGGTAAATTTATGCCTCCCACACGTACGGAATTTAGCGAATGCAGCACCTATGACGTCCCCCTCCCATCTTCAACAGGCCAATCCAATCTAACGGCAGCGCGTAGAAAGCGCATACACAAACGCGATGAAAAATGCTAAAAATTCGTCGACCAGTGTACAAAATCATCTCGCTTTCACACGGCGAAATGGACGCGTAAAAAAGCGATTATAGCGCTGACTGGTGCACGCACAGCTGATCATCTAGGCGATAGAGATGGGCGCAGACGCCGAAAACTGCTTGTGGCAATGATTTTAGAAACTTTTATCGAATGACGATTTTTCAGTGTCTAGATTTTTTTTGTTTACGCAGCCCAATAAAAAATAAAAACAGCCCCTCCCACAATGTTACGTTTGTAGGCAATTTTTAATCTAATGTTCAACTAAAATAACACTAAACTAGACAGTTTTTATGAAAGAACGACGAAATATGTACTTACTTTGAGCAAAATAAGCTATCATAACTCAAAACAACCCACGTGAATAGAGAAATTTTGTATTTGCTTACATTATCAGTTAACATTCGACAATAGGAACAAAACCAACACCGGAATTGAGAAAACAGGAGAACTATCATTAATAAATTTTTTTAGGGCCTCTAGAAAGCGGCGTAGAAGTTACTCTTAAATTATATTTATGCGGGTATGTGCCAGCACCTACTACTAGAAGAGTAGTTTACATTTCGGGTGCTAGGAGGCTTTCCGACTTTATCCTTGTTTCAGTGTTTATTGATAGGTGGCGTGACAACCATAACACTCACATGTACAATTTAAGTCGTATTTTAATTTAGTTTTTAAGTTTAGCTAAGTTACATCATGATAATAAACCACTCTAGCCGAGAAAAGAGTTAGCACTTTGCTAGCTAGTGTAGTGGATATCGTATTAAAGCTCAGGTTCGATTATCTATCAAAATGAGAATCCTCACAATTGCTAATATATGTCAATTTCTTTCTTAATTGACAAACTGAAACAGAAACACAAAACTGCTTCTTTATGATCTTCATTTGTTGCAGTTTTCCATTTAAAAATATTTCTCATGGTTACACAACTTCTAAATTTTGGCATTCGTCGTAAACCAATAATATCTTTAATTTTCCTAGGTTAGTATAAATATGCATTTTTACTTATGAAATCATACACATCACACAACTAAACTGACACTTTGCAAGATTTAACGCAGTTTATTATCGTTTGTTACTTAAGAGCAATTACCAGATTGTGTCACTAAAAAAGTAAATAGAATGACTACTAATATAAACTAAGATTGTAAAGATGCAGTAAAAAGTTTTCTATGCAAAACGCATTTCGTTATTCATTTAAATAAACCTTGAAAAACCTGCACCAGATTTGATATTATTTTTATTGGACAGCACATTTGCTCACAGAAGTCTGTTGCTTTCATTTGGCCAATAGTCATAAAAATTTGGAATTAAAGGTGGTTCTTGGTGATACACAATTTCTATCCAAAATACTTTGATGTTACTTTGAACACTTATTTAACTTTTAAGACATACTGAAAAAGTAACACAGGAACTGCAGAGAAGAAACAACTTATAGCTTAAATTATCTGGATCGACTTGGGGTGCTAACGCAAAAACACTGCGAATATCTGCACTGGGCTTAGTTTATTCATCGGCGGAATACAGTTGTCCTGTTTGGATGAATGGTGCACATGTTTCCAAAGTAGACTCACAACTTTAAACTGCAATGAGGATTGTTTCTGGTACTATTAAATCTGCACCTTTACCTTGGCTGCCTGTTTAAGAAGCAAATATCATAAATATCACACGTCTATATGCACTCAATAAAGAACTCCTCAAATACCATGATATTCCTAATCCATATCCAATTTCAGAAATGGTGCACACTAAATCGTTTGAGAACTGGGCATGGACGTTCTAACTTTATGCTGAACAAGTGGAATGATTAACAGAATCCAGCTTGCGTTTGTGGTTTTGAGGGCGAAACCATTCATCATATGGTTACAGAATGTCGGTTAACAAAATTTTGTTATGATTTCTCAATTATTCATCAAGCCACCCCTGAAGTGCTAGACTGGTTAGAAACTTTGAAGCCCCTATGAAGATTATTATATACTGTATACTACTACACTATTACTGTATACCATTTCATTTTCATGTACACACTTACAGCATCAAGAATACAGCAACCAGGAACTTTCTTTAACATCGGTTCGTGTTTTTGCACATAAAATTTTGAGTAAGTAACAACTTTAAAACAAATATTTCCCCTCTTTTATAGTGCATGGTCAATACTGTTTCTAAACTACACTGCATTCTTTTGTTTTATTGCTGCGTTATTGATGTGTCTCTTCGTAGTCATTGTATGTGTTATGAACAAAAACCCACGTAAACAGCTAGAAATGAGTAAAAACTGTAATAATATAGCAACGAAAAGTATTCACTCTTTGAATTTCTTATTTAACCAGATACTGTTTTAACTGGTTCCAGACAGATCACTGATATTTACAATTTGTCCCTTATTGGGTTTCATTTATATAGGTATATTTTAAAAATCTTTCAGTTATTTTAAACTGCATTGCAAGATACAATGAAAATATTCCTGAATTTGTCTTCAATTTCTAAACAGTAAGAATTCTTGAAGAAGTAAGATGATTAGTGTCCGCCTTCGAGTGTTGGACATTTAGGGACTTATATAAAGCCAATTTATTTATTTTTTATCTAAATTTTGATTTCGCATTTTGCGCTTATTCTTTAAGCCTAACCAAATCTGTTCAGCGCAAACTCAAATCTATCTAGTGAAAATACAAAAACGGTTTCCAAATTTAATTGTAGGTAGTAACATGAGATGCTTCTAAATCCCAAACCATCATTTTTACATTGCTGTATTGAGAGTACGTTTAACCGATGTGGAGGCAGTATCCATATAAGGAATTCCATTTCTCCCTTCTTTTTTCTTACCCGAAGACTGGACGCTAGACAGAAAGTTAATTAAACTAGATAAATAATTGAAAGTTAGTCGATTAAAATTCCCAGCCCATCTCTATCGTGTGCACCACAGCCGGACCGGTTTGATATCGAAGAATTGGGGCATATCGCAGTTGTACACCGACTTGAGTAATACCGCCATCATGACAGGTGGGCTCTGTGTTATTATTACGACAATGACKAGGTTGGCGATTTTAAATCCATTTGACATGTACTTAAATGATTAATTACAATATTCGTTTAATGCGCGTGCGGCGTGACGCAAGACATTAATAGATATCGGCGTGACCATTGGGTGTTTTGTTTTAGTAAAAGCGCCAGTGAAAGAGAGAATGGTAATAAGGCGTTATCGCTGTTGGTACGTGCTTTGATAACGGTAATTAATGGCAAACTGATTACATAGCAACATAAACTTTTTATTACTTAGCTATAAAAGAATAGTATGGTGGGATGCTAAACTGGCATCTAAAAACTACCGTAAGCCTGGGGCTACTTCAACATAGTTTCAGAGATTTTTTTACCGCTTATTATTTTATTATTTAAATATTTTTGTTAAAACAACGTCAACAAAACAATTGGTCCTTGTACTTTAAGATTCTGTTTTAAAAATATTCTCAAAAGTTACAACTTGATTGATTGATTGATTAAACCAATGTACGGTCAGTATTTGTGCCACTCCCGGATATACCGCCGGCGTCTACGCTGGGTTGAGAGGTACATGCTAGTTGCTAGTAGTGCGACTGATTAGCGCATGTTAAGGAAATATAAGGACAAGAATGAGAAGCTTATAAGGTACATTCATATCCTTTGAATGTTTCCTTGGTGCTGTTGACATCATTGTTCCACTTCAGAGTCGCTTAATTAATTTCTTGTTCATTGTCATCTCTATGACCATTATTCCTCGTTCTTCCCTGACTTCTGAATTATCCTTGTTTTCCATGTAAAGCACGGTCTTCCTCTTTTCGTTGGTCTTCCTCAATATGTGGTCTGCCTCTCATTCAAATGTGTTCTTAGTATTTCATCACGTATGTCTGTATTCCTTTTATAGGAAATCTGCCGCTCTCGGATATACCGCCGAGCCGGCTATCTCTACGTTGGGTTGGAGTGGTGACACGCTTGTTGCTAGTGGGCTCCCACATAGCGCATGTTAAAGAAAACTGAGGAATGGAATGGAAATGTTTCTGTGTAAATCCAACCAGTGAATGCTGTCTTCGATATTTATGTGTTTGATGTCGGTTTGGCTCAGCTTCATTGTTCTTCTTGATGGAGGGCGTTGAAGAGTCTTGAGAATCTGTCGGCATTTTTCATTGAGTTTTATATTGTTCGTAGATCTTGATCAGTTTCGTTCAAGCTGCTTCCTAGCTCCTCCGCATCTAAAGTGATCCACAGTTTTTCTACTTAATTCTCTTGTATGATTTTTGTTTTCTTTTGTCCATTTGGTGAGCCAATATGCTTTGAGAGGAGATTCCGGCTTCCAGTATTTTATGTACCGCCATTGTATAATTCACTGTATACACTTAATTAGATACACGGAGCTACTTCACTATAGCGACAGCAATAATAATAATAATAGTAACGCAAACATAAGTACATAACACTAGGAAACATTGTGAATATTATGTAGTCGTTCGATTTCTGAATCTTGTTTAGCTTGCTCACTCAATATGTTAACGTTTCCTTGGGTGATTTCGTCTATGTTTGTCCGATCGCTTGCTGGAGCTTTAGATGGCGCAATGTTTTAAGGGATCATTCTTATCTGTGTGCATTTATTTTATATATTAGAGATTCTTCACGACCATGGGCTTATTTCCATGGCTTCTTGATCTCTAGACAAAATTATCGCACTATCATATGGTTCATTTCACTTCTTTCTGGTGTTCCCTCTAAGATTCCTTCTTTAGTTTTTATTTCAAGTCGTTTATGTGTTCTGGGACTCTTTTGAGTTGCAGGTCGTAGACTTTGAACAGTCTCTTCTAAGCTGCTTCCCAACTTCCACATGGTTTTTTCCAGTATGATTTATGGCTTTTCTTGTTACTTTTCGTGCCCGATTTATGTGTTAT
The DNA here is from genome assembly GCA_025024175.1 of Rhyzopertha dominica. Classification (NCBI taxonomy): domain Eukaryota; kingdom Metazoa; phylum Arthropoda; class Insecta; order Coleoptera; family Bostrichidae; genus Rhyzopertha; species Rhyzopertha dominica. Next base: position 24,655,305 of record QCXZ01000053.1, read on the forward strand.
TGGTCGACGACGTTCTCTCCTTACATATGTTTCGTGAACCAATGTGCTCCGCAATTGTGTAACTTCTTGTATCAACGAAAATTCTAGAATTCAATATAGTTGTTTAACGCGACGCTCATCTTGGGTCATAGGCGTATAATATTGCTCTAAGCGGTTATTCTTTTTCCTTAAATCTATTTTGTCTTCGCTTCTTCCGGTTTCGTTGAGTTCTTGTAGCTGTAGAGCATCTTTTTTCTTTTCTCTTTTTTTACTGGAAGGACCAAAAAGACAAGACTTGCATTTGTTATTTGTTGGTAAGTTGATCGTTCTAGTTCTTAAGATTGGGTGCTTAGGGTTATTATTGCTAGTATTTCACTGCATTGAACGGGTGAAAAATAAATTTACAAAGTAAGAAGCAATGAAAAACCTTTTTTTTGTACAGTACATCCCGGTTACAAAGAGGACAGGCACCTATATGGAATGAATGAATATTCTGTTCCCTCTCATTTGTAACGGACTGTTACAGTGTATGCTGTAGCTGACCTATTTTCAAACGTTCGGATTGTGCTGCCATTCTAGGGTCCGTTGTAATGTATTCTTTCGCACTACCGATGTATTTCGGGGTCGGTCTATTTATGTTTACCTTCAAGGCCTTTTCTAGCTTTTTGTGGCACCAGCTTTGGCTAAAGTTGGCCACGTTAATTTTATATAATGCTGATTTGGATATATTATAGGAAACGGTCTAATACTGATCATGCACTTGCAAAGTGCATAATAATTATTGTTCTAGTCGCTGGCTCTGATTCTGTGTGTTATTTAATTACTTCATCCGGTCAGGTGCGTTCTTATCACATATCTATTCACATCGAACCCCATCGGTCTATCACAGTCACCCACAAAACAAAACCCTGTCCACGATCACACATCTATGTAATATTCACAAGATACACCGTTTTTCACAGTTCTCAGGTGCCATGTTTCTTAGTTGTTAAAAGTTTTATAGTATATTTTCAAGTTTAAAAATTATTATTAGTGTTAAAAATAGCACCCTGTGCAAGCATGCGAGTATAGGTATGGGACCTATCATAATAGAAATAAACCTATTTCTCATAGCTAGGTAACGCTTGGTAGTTGCTATTACAATTTTTATTTTTTAAGTTTTACCTAGGTAGAAACTGCATACAGTTGATTCTGAACAACTTGTAGGTTTCTGAAGTAACGAAGTTTAGAAATGTAAAAAGTTTAAACTAACTAACCAACTGAAAAAATGTCCCAAAATTTTCGTTATATAGGCATATTTACTTAAGGAATTGTAAATCATCAAAAGCTACGATTGTATGCAACAAGATCCAAATTAAGAACGAAGGGGGTATACTGCCCAACACAGTTACCCTTTATTAAGAAACAAAAGTGTGACAGGAGTAATGTGACACTCAAGGCAGTTTAGCAAGGAACACCAACTGAAGGACACTGAAGGCGATTCTTTTTTATCTACATTTCTATCCGTTTTGAGTGCAGAAGATCAGTACATTTGTATTGAAAAGTGCCCGCACTAACGAGGATGCCTTTAAATGTCGCTAAAAATACTTTGCAAATACTGCACTACCTCCAGATCGCTGAAGTACATTTCCCGCGTTGTGCAGGTAATTTATCCCCCGCTGCTAACTTCAGAAAAACCGCCTCGAGGAGGAGGACGTGCAAAATACGAGCCATTCCCGGCATTGTTTATATGCCTCATCCGTTCGAGTTAATTTTCGAAAGGCGATCGCGGTGTGCTCTGTTTGTTATCCATATAAAGCGAAACACCCGCTGCGCTCCGGGCAGTAGGCTATGGTAGCCGGGCACCACTCCCGTCTGTGTGCCCTGACCCGACCACTGCACCCGTCTGTTCTAGCCGTGCCTCGTTATGAAAAGCTGACGAGCTTATGCGAGATTAAACATTTTTGCTGAGAAGAAATGCGAGCCGTTTTTCATTGGATGATGTTGAATACATTACTTGACTTCTACAGTTAATTTTGTTCTGTTAGGTCATCCGAAATTAAACTAAGAATAATAAAAGTTCTCATTAATTTTGAATTAGTAGCATTCATAGCATTTAGCATTAACATGACGAAAAGAATCTTAATATAAGGTATGGTCCATCCGTTTTGACCCAAACTTTTGTGCCAAAAATTGATAAATAAAAAAAATCGCGGGTTGCTATGAAAATAAAAATTTATGTCCAATTTATTAATTTGTTTATGTCAATGTGGCTTACAAACCACACTTAAGGAACCATGTAGGAGAAACTAGCACTATAATTGAAGCGTTCATAACAAAAAAAGGCTTTCATCATTTTTTATTTTCCACAACCAAAATAAAACTATCTAACACGGTTGATTTTGGGTTAGTGATGGTTTATTATTTTTTTAAATTTTAATTTTGGTTATTTAGACACATTTTCGGTAGTACTCCAGTAGAAAAACTTTTGTAATTTAACGTATGTTGCAAGGGCATGCCAGATTTTGCTTATAAAAACAGACAAACAAGTTTAATAAAACATATTATTGCGGAATCAACGCCATCTATGGACCGGAGTTGCAGGCGTGTAGATGCGGTGTGGTAGGACACTGCAAGTAGTAATCATAGCGGAAAATGTCGATACATTGTTTAAATATAAAGATATTTACAAGTTTACTAAAAATGAGAGACAAAAACACATAAATCAATTATAGACTACATTCTAGTACAAAATAACAAGAGAAAAATTATAAAAGATTTTAAGTTGATAGAGAACCAGAAATAAACAGTAGTAGAGGCAAACAAGTTACGTCCACAATAAAACAATACAAAAATATAAAGAGCTACAAAATACAGACACAGAAGTAGCAAACAAATATAAAGAGGCAGCTAGATAAAACAAATCTGGAGAAATTTTATCATATCTACAGCTAAAAAATATATAGGATAACGAAGTTGAAAAACGTTAAGAGGCAAACATCCTGGTGGAGTCAAAAGATAAAGGAGCAGATAAAAGCCAAGAAAAAGGCCTGGAATAAATATCTAAACTGAAACATGAAGAAAAGATACAATGAATATAGAAAACAAAGAGCAATTGAAAAAGAAATGGTACGAAAGGCGCAAAAAAGAGACTGGGCAGAATTTGGAAACTAAATAGAAGAGAATAATAACAAAAATAAAACTATTTTTTCGGACACTGAAAACACTAACCAAAGAAGGGAGAGAACGCACATACGGTATTAAAGATAAACAAGGACAATTACTGAAACGGGCGCGTGAAATAATGAAAAGATGGAAGGAGTATATAGAGAAACTTTGACATGAATCGCCTAAACAAGAAAGAGTGGAAAATATACAGACATACTGAGAGAACACAGATAGGCATAATAAAAATAGAATTACAAGAATTCATAAAAAAAGATCAAAAGATAAAAACAGGCAACGCACCCGGACATGATAAGAAATACCTGAAAGCATGAGTGAAGAAGGAATAACACTGCTAAAAGAGATATTTAATACAGCATGAAAGACAAAACAAGTACCAAAAGACTGGAAAATGGGAGTTATAGTGTCATTGCCTAAAAATGGGGACACGCACAACTGTAACAACTACAGGAGCATAACGCTATTAAGTACGCCCATGAAGGTCTATGAAAGAATATTAGAAAAGAGATGAAGAAAGGTCATTGAACCAGTAATATTAGAAGAGCAAAGTGGTGTCTGGGAGGACGACGTATTGTGCTGTGATAAAAAAAAACTAATTCGCAGAATACTAGGCAATAAAAGGAAAATTGCATTCAGTTTCATGGATCCTCACAAGACATTTGGCAAGATACAAAGAAAAAGCGTATATGAAAGTTTAAGAAAGTTTAGAAGAGGAGCAAATCACGAACTTACAAATGCAATTAAAAGTCTTTATAGGGGTAATGAGAACTATGTCACAAACAAAAGTAATTAAACCAAACACCTTTTCAATACTAGAGGAACTAAGACAGGGAGGAGCACAATATTATTTACGGTAATTTATGGGCGACGTAATGTAAGAATGCCAAACAAAAGTAAAAGTACTGCACATAGGGACAAGAAATCTGCAAAAAGTAGAACTTTTAATTTGAGAGTTTGCATTTGGCTTAGTAGTAAAAATAGTTTTGCCATGCTGTGAAGTTTTTATCTCTGACATTGGTTCACTGTTGTTAAGGCTATTTTACAACTAATGTATTCCCTAATAATCCCGATAACTCTACTTTTTTGTTTACGTCATAAGTATCAAATAAAACTATTTCGACTTTTCATTCTGATAAAAAAAATATTTCGGTAGTTTAGCATATCACGTACGATTACTGTAGTATTTAATAAATGCATAATTCGATGTTCTTAATGATACAGCTCCTATTTGATCATCAAAAAAAATGTTATATTTAACTTCTTACTAATTGCGCTAAGCCCGAATAGGCGGGATTCCTCTGCAGTTGGAACGCAGACAAATTAATTCGTTTGCTCATGAATTATTAATTTTGCCCGTTTAAATTGTAACACGACGTGTCCGTTGTAGGCATTTATAGACCAATTAAGATTAATTAGATGTAGAAAAAAGTTGAGGTATGTAAAAGCGATCGGAGAGCTTTTACTTTCGCCCGTGGCCATCCCGCTCCTGACAAATTAAAATCGCTCGACAAGAAGTTGCCGTTGCATTATAATAATCTGCTTTCAATGGCTTCGAAATTGGACATCATAGTCGAGCAGGTTTGAATGCGCGTCAGTTTCGAATTAGAAAAAAATCTAGGCTGGGGCTTCCTTAAATAACTGTACACCTACTCATCGACTTCATCCGTGAAGAATGAATGTACGGTGCGTGGACAGGCAGCTTTTTGGTATGGAGCAAATGTGTTATACAATCAATTTCTTCACTAGTGGAAGACGCTGAAATAATACAAGTATATCAGTGAGGTCGTAGAAGTATTTGCCCTTTTTCAAAGTTTTAGTAGATGTAATTATTTAAATTGAAAATACAATCAAAACAGTTGTTCAAATAAATCATTTTTGATGAAATTATTGTCAAATTCTTCCTGTTTCTACTCATGCTAAATACTTAGTGTGAGGCATAGGAGTTGGCTTTCTGATATGTTTTCTTGGAAACATCGAAAGCGAGATATGGGTACAATGTAATATCAATAATTGGGTATATAACAGTAGTAAAAACTACGGAATTCAGCATTCACTCGTTCTCTTTTTAATGTAAAAGACAAGTTTGCCTTGTTGGTTAATTATAAAAGTTGATCTAAGTATATCATAATGTAAATCAAATATTAAACTCAAAAACCAAAATGAATGTAATAGCTGTTTCTCCTTAGTGTGATGGAAAAGGATTTTTGCAAGAAAAGCTTGAAATACTTATGCAAGCAAGATAATGTAATATTCATTATTGTAACATTTGTAGAGCAATACAATTGTAAGTGTTTTAACGAAGATTTGTTTTTTATTTAATAACTTTAAAATTTATTTCTTTCACAAAACAGCCACCCCAGAAAGGAATATAATAAAATTTCAACTAGAAATTAAACTTACTAGGAACAAGCGTCACAACGTTTTTGTTTCAATAAGTTAGTGATATGACAAGCAGTTGTTTAATCATAGTGCACAATTAATTTTTAAATTATTTTCTGCATTCTCATGAATAAATGTGTTGGTTCAATGCCCTTGTGTAGAAATAGAAGTGACGTATTCTTAATCCTTACAAATTACAATTTAAAATATGAATACCTTGCTAAAATAAATCTTCAGAAATATCTAATTTAAGTTAGAGATGTTCCTAGGTAGTAAAAATAAATCCCTTAAACCCTGTCTGCCCCCAATATAATTTTTACCCGCTGTGCTAAACATGTCCAAGAACAGGAACACAATCTGGGAAGGCAAAATTGGAATTCACCATATTACTAGAATAGACGAATATTGTAACTGGTTAGAATCAGTAATTGTAATTCATTATTTTCCCGAAAAAGTAATTTATAACTGTAATTCATTACTATTCTTAACAAGTAATGAGCAACTGTTCCAATCAATGGTCATCAGCATAGAATATATGGCCTACAGGGCAAAAGTTTTACTTCCATCAGATTTTTGAAACAAAATCCCATTGTCATTTTTTCGCTAAAGATTTGCTGCTGCTTTTTCTCTACATTTCTGCTCAAAGTTCAGTACAATTTCTTGTTCCTAAAGCTTTCTTGACTTACTAAACACAACATTTTCAGTGACCCTTTTCAATTTGGATCGCTTTGAAAAGATTTTGAAGCATGGCATGTTGTCACTTTGACAAGGGCAAATTTATAACGATTTAACGTGTAAACACATGTTTTGAAAGTGCAAAAGGTAGCGTAGATACCGCGGTCCTGAGGTTATCATTCAATTCTTCAGGATTAAATTATATAAATATGTGTCCACTAGTTTATACTGATGTAGAACTTTTAAACGCTGACTCACTTTACGATAAATGTATTTTGCTCAAACTAAAGAGCAATTGGCAAGAAAATTCATGATATATCATCCCACAACCCCAGCTCTTGAAACTAGACAMAGTCATGTGTATTACTAAACGACTTGTTCGACTACAACACTGTGAAACAAGTAAGACATGAAAAATATAAGACACACACACAAACATATGCTTTTAATATACATACTGAGTCTTTCATCGMGTAAAAAATAAGATTTGTATATTCCTCCAGTAAATTGTAGCTGCCGTAAACTTGACATGCTTCCTGAAAAGGCTTAATAACTGCGAAACCAATTTTTGTTCGAACCCGCCTTAACCTTCCACGTCAAAACTTACCAAAGCAGGTTGCAAACTGTAATGTTCTTTGTTGAACAACACGTCGATATTTGAACACGTGCTTCGTTCTAAATAAAAAAACCTTCACTACTGCAGCACATGTCTGACAAGTTAATCAAAATCTCATAAGCTCGAGCGTCCTTTGTGAGTCCTAGTGCATGCGAAAAACCCATTTAAAACTTAATTATACAAGCGCAACGCCGTGTACGTCGGTACATCTATTAAATGGCTCATATTTTTGACAGTTTCATTTCTGGTAAGAAAGGAGCACTTACGTAACGCTGGTGGGATCAGAAAAGTTAATAAATGCTAAATGAACGTTATGACGAGATGTCTGGCAAAATATTATGAGTATATTCTTTATATGGTGGCTTTTGTGCCTACTGTCTCACTGTAAGCGCTTAATGTCTAAACCAAGAAAAATAACCAACGAGATGTTAGCTACATGCCTATACTTGGCAATAGTCTAAGTTGATCAAACCTTTCTGAAAACAATATAATATAAACGTAAAGGTAAGTAATAGAACTTTCTGAGAAACAGACACATAAAACATTTGTTTTCTGCGGTGAGTGTTGTTTGACGATTTCTATTAAATATGTTACGTTTTTGTGCTAATGTAACTTTATAGTTGGCTTGTATAATTTTGAAATTGACTAAAAATGTCTGTTGCACACTTTTGTATATTATGATTGCTCTAATCAAGCGCAGTAGAAATATGTTGCTGCACACCTTTCTCACATTCCAATGGAAAGGAGCGAATGGGTTAAATACGTGTCAAGAGTTTTTAGAGCAGGCACATAATATAATTAAGTAATCACACAGTACTAATACAGTTTTTTTGTGAAAGGTTATTGATCTGTTTGCACATATGCAGTTCCAATTCCTACAATTTTTAACAAGTATTTAGATGTATAAAATGAAATGGCATTAATAGCTCTGGATGGATTAAAACATCGCCCAACTAAATAGCTCAAACGGTTGATATCATTACGTGACCCTAAGGAAATATCTTCTAAAACAATTTAGGGATTTCAGGGTACAAGTAAATTGTTATTCTTTTATCTTACCAACTACTAATCAAAGCTAAAAGTCTTTCCTAACGTATTGCTAAAAATGGGCAATTACTTGATAGTAGTTATTGTCGTAGAATTTAGATCTGTATATAAGAATATTAATGCTTGAAAAGTAATACTAGTGGTAGCAGCAATGAAAGTACTTACAGACTCACAAAATACTCACATTAAAAAGAAACATATTTCGGATCTGTAACCATCTCTATCGCGTGCGATACGCGCTATTGACCATCCCTATTCGTAAAACATGCGCCTATTCATGACAAAGTGTATGTACAGCAGTAGTTCAGATGCGCTCGGAAGTTCCAAGATGAACACACAACGTGTAATGCGGTTCTGGTGGTGATCAGTATTATTGTTTTTTCCGTCAACCTTTTGCATCTGTAGCATTGTAACTTTAGGTTTATTGTCTCGTAATATCGCCGAAGATCATGTGTTTTGATCCAACTGATAAATCGCGTGTGTAGTGTTCGAGCGTTTCATTTCGCTTCCACTAGAACTGTGTAAACATCCTAACTGCCTGATAGGATTTATAGATCTAGAAGAAGTCTTTGACAACGTATGAAACTGGCAAATAGGGCAAACACTGCGTGCTATCACATGCATGCTCATTGTTTTAGGAGCTTGTTAGTATAAGTCCAGAAGTACAGTACCAAATTAACACTCTTTTCTGAGCATTCAAAAAAGCTAAATTTTCGCAGTGTAGCAAATTCGGAGATCATGGAATTATATTTAAACCTACCAACGGCATATGTAACAAAAAAAGATAGTAAATCAAAACGGGTTTACTGTTCCAAATCCTTAGATTTATCGTAATCGGTGCCTTATTATCATGGCTTTTACGACATAATTTAATTGATTTCAGTGTCACAACAAAATGTCAAACCCATATCCTTAAAAAGGACCAAGAAGATATACTTAGGCATTTATGCGTTTGTTCCACGCTTCACATCATGTGAGCAACTGAGTGGCGAAATGAGGTGTGCATTGTGTTACCAATACTGACGTACCACAAAAACCTATATATGTGAACATAGTAAAAAGAGAAGACGCAGTTAAAACAGTTCCATTATATACGCTGAGTCAAGGTGAATCTCCAAATTATGCAGATTTGGGTGCGAAGATTAGAACAGAGAAAGGAAAGAAGATGACCACATAGTGTATGTGAGAAGCAAACTTATAGAAACACAACAGACAAGAGAAGAAGTACACCATTAAAAGTAGCTGTGAAATTAAGAAAGGTTCTAGTTGTTGTTTCAAAAACGCATGTGAATGTTAAAAAGTTATGTGGACAAAAAGATGTCATAATAAGAATGTATATTTAAAGTAATTAAAAATATGCTGTTAAAAATTACCCTGTATATTGTGGTACCCAGATTTGGGTGCCGAAACCACAACGGAGAATGGAAAGATGACCATTCAAGGTTGGAAAGAAAGCTTACAAAAAGAAGAAAAGAGCTACACTATTCAAAGCTGTTTAGCACAGATATACTCGCAAGCACGACTGTTGCATTTTTTTTAATGGGAGGGGATATTTTGCCTAATTTCAAAAATGTATGACACTTGCAAAGTGAATGTCTGGCGTGGTATCGATGGAAATTTGAATGCGGTCTATTTACAGTTCTTGCGCGAACACATTATATACAGTATAGGTTCCAGAACTTATTCGCCTGTCCCCTAATCGTGAAATCTTCTGAACAAATTCAGCAAGATGGTGCACAGCCCCATTTTGCAGTCAACGTTCTTGGATATTTGAATGCGATATTTTCAGACATATGGAATGGTAGGCGCGGGACGATAGAATGCCCAGCACGTTCCCCTGATCTGACGCCGCTTGATTGTTTCCTGTGGGGTATCTAAAAAATCTTATTTATGCTGATCGGCCACTTAATTCAGAAGATTTAAAAGCACGAATCAGAGCAGATATTCAGAACTTATGTCCAAATATACTACAAAGAACATTAGAAAACTTTTACTCACGGCTGCATTACTGCCAGAAAGTAAATGGGAAACATTTTGAGCGTTTTCTGTGATGTATTTCTGGAAAATACAGCATTTTTCATGGAACCATGTTTTTTTTTACTTTTTGGGTACCGGATTCGCAATGAATTGATCAAACTAGACGAAAACTAACACCAGTCAAGGAAAAATGGCAATGCCCGGCTTCTTTGTCATTTTCATTCTTTTCGTTCTTTGTCATGCAGGCATGTGTCATGTGTTTACACTTTTCTTAACTCAGAAGCAATAGATTGCACGACTGCGTACATTTTTGAAATCAGGAAAAAATATCATTTTCAATGATGTGCCGTTTTAACCCCCATTCCCATTGGAAGAAATACAACTTGCGCCCATATCTCGGAAATGAGAGCTGACACGGAGTTGGAAAAATTCCAGAAAATGCATTTTAATTATCCATAAGCCCACGCACAATTTCAGAAAAATCGGTCGAACAGAACCTGAAATATCTTGCTGGTTCCATACTTTGTAGTGACCCTGTATATGGATTAAGGCTGCTGTGCAAAAACAACCACAGAAAAAAGACGATCGTTGGAGAGGCCGTCTGCCTCGCAAAGATGGTCACTGCGCTTACAATAAATCAACCGACACTGTCCCGACAGCCGAAAGTCGACCCATGCAATCCCCGAATGCACCGATGATTTCTCGATAATTGCCCATATTGCGCAACCGGTGATACAACCAGATGATACATCTGCAACAAAGCAAAAAGGCCTGTACCTGTCGCGAATGTAGGTCGTCTTTAGGCGTCTCATGAATGAAAGGTGTAGTCACGCGAACAATCGAACGTCGAGATCCTTTTTACGAATCATTTTGCAGTTCATCGCTTCTATAAAAGAAACAAAAACAAAACGGCGAGCGCGCTCGAGCTAATTGCGTGGTGCCGTGAAGCGGGGTTTCCAGCTTTCCGGGTGCATCGCTGATGAACTGTGTTTATGTTTTCTCGGATTGGTACGGGCTACCTGGTAATAACAGTTCATTTGGGTGAGAGCAAACGATGAGGTTGCATCGAAGGCATTCATAGACAGGTTCACGCAATAATTAATTGATGCCGGTGGTTCTTGAGCAGATCCTCATTTATACCTGTATAATTACGTACATACATTTGGTTCACTCACTAACGCGGTACTGAACAGAAGGTATTCATTCGTATTATTCAGCGTGATACCCGAACGATATATACTTTTATCACAAAATAGTGCGCAATTGGAGCATTTTCCATTAAAAAATGCCTTTAATTCTCGAAAGATATAAAAATTAATGGTGCCAAATCTGGACTATCGATCAATTTCCTTCTCAATTTTTGGCTTTAGTGCAAATGTTACCGGCAGTGCTTTAAAACATTTTGGTGCTACATCCTCGTTAATTTGCAAGGTAATTTAACCCTTGTTAAGTGTACCTAATGAATTTTCAAAAATTTTTGCATATTGTGAACATAATTTTGACATACTCTCATCAGCCTGGCAATATTTAATTTTTGCAATACCTAATCCCAACATATCTAAGCCATTTCTTCCTATTATTGGAGGTCCCCCATTTTTTATCACTTAAACCTTTAGATCATATATTTGATCATTATATTTTATATTTAAAATTGTCCAACTTATTGGTTCAAAAGTAATCCCTATGCAATCTTTTAATAAATCATTTTTTATAAAGTTTTTCTGAAATTGCGCAATTTGCGCTTCGAAATTTATCGGAACATTTTTAGTCAATAATTGTATATAAGTTGGTTTAAGATTGCCACTTGCGTCCAAATCGATATCATGGATGCAGAAAATAGATTCGTATCCTTCAGGATATGTGGCATTGTCTCGTTCTTGCTCTACCAGGAAATTCTCCTGCACTTTTGCCTGCGAGCCGCACATAGGAGCCAAATGCCCCATTTTCCGGCACTTATGACACTTGAAATTTTTGTACCGGCACTCCACAGAAATATGATTCTTACGTCCACATACACTGCTTTTTTTTCTGGAAGATGTGGATTGGTACTTTGTGTCTTTTACTGGAACTAGTTCCTCCATCGTGGAAACGATTGGACTGCTCACCAAAATTTTGGGACAGCTTCTGCTGCTGTCTTCCTTATTAATGACGAGCTGAATTACATCCCGACCTGTTGTAATGTACCTCAACTGGTTCCGATTTTGCTTGTGGTCCATTTCTGTATGAATTTTCATGTATTGCCGATTCCTTGGCCTTCGCAATGGAAACTACATCACCAAAATTTACGTCTGCCTTTGACGCATCCTCCTCGAATAGTCTGTCCATGATTGCTGGATTATTTAATCCAGTGACAAAAATATCTCTCATTAAAGTGTCAAGCATCGTTTCATTAAAACTACAAGTGGATGCCAAACTACGCACGCGTGCTGCCCATTGCTGTACGTTTTCAGCGCTATACTTTTTTGCCTTGTACAAAACCAGCCTTTTCGCAAATACAGATTTTACTGGTGTAAAGAACGCCTTCAGAATTTTTGTTAAATCCTTGTAGCTTTTGTTTGCAGGCAAACTAGGAACACATAAATTGTGCCTCATAGTTCCACTAGAAAAATTAAAAAAAAATAGTTTCCGTAGGATCTAATTCACGCTAATCGCAAAGGTCGCTACAATATCTACGCTTCCTTGTTTGTGATAAACAATAACGATCAGTTTTTGCAAAGGGTGATTACGTGAGACCAAAAATGGCTTGACAGAGAGCAGCTTCCATTACACTGAACGAAACTAGTCGATATCATAGATTTCACGGGAAATCATAATTTATACATTCCTTGTACTTCTGTTAATTTATCATTTACTGGTTTATAGATCTCTAGTTTTGCACGAATGTAAAAAGGTTCCTTTTTAATAAATATGCCAGTGTAATTGATGACTTATGGTCTACAACATACCGGGTGTCATGAAATTACAAAAATCTTTTCAGGGCTCTTCCATTGAACTATAAGTATCACACTTAAAATAAAGTACTTTCGATTATACAGTGACGTTATAGACCAACATTTTTTTAATGTAACGCTCTCTAATGTTTAAGCCTATTTAGGAATGAGGAGCATTCGCTAATACGCAAGAGGCAAAGATACCATGTAAACACCGTATTTTTTTTACCTAATTGGATAAATCATCCAAACACTTTTCATTTTTATTAGAGACAAACCATGATTATAATTAGTATTTCTTGAATAAAATTATATATTTTTTAACAAGCGGTTTAGTGTGCTTGATATATTTGTCGGCTGTCCTGTACCTATAATCTTGTCGCTAGTAAACAAGATTTTTTATTTACACAACGCTTACATTTTCATTAGATTGTGTCTTTTTAATTTAATAAAGGGACAGTTACATTTTGGAGTTGTACAAACTTTGACGCCTGCATGTTGTTGAATATTCCTAGACCAGGTTTGACTGTATATACTAGGGGAGGTAAATAGTGATCATTACAGTTTATTATTACCAATTTCTATAAATGTGTGGTAGATAATAACCGAAAGAATGCTGTAACGAAGGTAACTCATTATCCAAATATAGTAGAAATTTCTACACATCTACAGGGTTACATTCTTACTGTATGAGTATCTTAATTACCCGAACGATGAACATTGTATTCACATTAAGAGACATTTCCCATGATATAGAAGTGATTACTAATGTGAACTTTATGCTAAATAATACAAGTTAGTCAGGTATGAGTGACGGGTCTGCCGTATTCCTTTTACCAATTATTTCCCATAAAGAACAAATGTATGGATAAAAACATGCTTATCCATTCTCGGAGTACCATATGTTATTACATTGCTACTTAACATTATGGATTTGCCACTTGACTGACCACTTGCATTTCCTCCTTTATAATTTTCTACCAATATCTTAGAAAATTTCATTGTGTGTAAAATCTGAGGAATAAAACATTATGAAGCAACAAAATGCGATCTCGTATTTAATTGGAAGGAAGGTATACTAAATTACACAGGGGAATCCGAATCACGCTGTGCAACCCGTTCTGTAATTTTTCTGCTAATGCGAAACGCAGTAGTGCAGTGATGGAAAAACTGGTAAAGTGGTCTGTATTTTCCAATGCTGATGCGGTTTAGGAATACCATCCCACTGTTGCTTAAGAATTATATTGTTCTATTGTAATTCAGGTAAATATTTCATGCGTCATCCTTTTTAATTTGAATAATTATTGCTTACGGGACGGTCTAGCTTTGTGGTGTTGTTTTACAACAACAAAACATCAAGTATCATTCATTTTTATACCTAAATGATTAAATTTTAAAGACCATTTCCTGATATTTCTTATAGGTAGCTGAGTATTGAATGGAGCAAATATAGCAGATAACTGTAATTCAGATGAAAATGAGAATTTGGTGAGAAGAAATTGCAGTATTATTACTGTTATACGATGGATGCTGTCAGTTGATGAAATACTTCATACTTATAGAACAGATCTGTTTAGTCTGGAGTGGTACAATTGCAGAACTAATAATATGGATGCGTTACGTAGCGTAGGTATTTTAGGATATAAAAAACTCATGAAATGCCTTATATGTAATTGCGATTTATGTCCTGCAACCGTGGATTAATTTTATTTAAAAATTTTTACTGTATTCAGTGCTTTTATGTTGGCGTTCTGAAAAGTAGTAAATAATTTTTTCTAATGTTATTGGGAAATTAATTAAATTCATGACAAAAACCAACGATGATATTAAATAGGCTTGTACAAAATTTTGTGAATATTATTCCCAGGACATTGAGGTCGAGATTATAAACGAGATCGTGCAGTTAAGTACTCCATCTACAATTAAAGGATGCGGGGATTGTGGGGAAAGATGAAATTGTACCTGCCGAGGAATCCTTTAAATCGATTTTTGATAATAAGGTACAACTTCCCGAATAGCATTGCAAGTATCTGATGCTATCAAACGCTACGGGTGAACGTAGAATTTCAAAATTAAAAGTAATAAAAAAACCCTCATTGCTTCCACCAGCGGTCCTTTTATCAATAAATCAAAAATAAAGAAAAATTTGGTTGWTTCACGGTAATTAATAATTTCTAACAGATATATTCCGAACCTTTCAGTTCTTCTTCAGAGTGTAACAACAGATCTCTCAAAGGTTATTAAATACCGGGAAACAACAAAATGTATTTTTATTTTCATTTTATAAATAAAAAACTCCCTTCGTTCCTCAGTATCTCCGAATCGTTTAAATTCAATGTCGATAATGGCGACTGAAATTGATGTATTGGAAAAGGGCAACATTCAATATGTTATGAGCGGTTCTGTATCAAAAAAAAGTTCGAAAAGTTGATATTTAAACAAAACTTTAGTTTATTGTTTTTAATTACATTTAATAAAAATAAAGTTAAAATTAAGACACCGATGTCTCATTTTACTCGCATCCTTTTATCAACTTGTAAAGTGCTGATGATCTTAAAACGGCTGAAAAGGGGTCTCCAGAATGCATTGCCTATACACATACGTCAGACTGTTTTTGCCTAACTAATTAAATGCAAGGGTTACAAAAGGTTCTGTTTTGCTGATATCTACGATGATTTCTTATTTAGATAACAAACAACAAGTACAGAAAAATTATGGAATAGATTACATAAATATAAGGAAATAAGGATTATTAACACGATAGTTACAATCAAATACAAATTAATTTGAGAAATAAATGCTTCTGCTTAATCCCAGGGCTTCGTCACAAGTTTTCTTAACTGATCCCAACGATTTATTTTACCGTTGTAAAGATAATATGTACCATATATACTATGCTGCACAATTCTTTGGTTTACATGCATTTCTACTTATGTTGCACATCTAGTTAATAAATAGTACAAATAGAGTGACTATAGCTTAAATATAAAATCAAATTAATGATTTTGTCTTTATTTTAAATGCCAACGTTGAGAAATAAAGTTGATATAGCTTCCTTTCGTAGAAAGAGGCTTTTCTCGTTGAAATAAATTATTTATATATAAATTTTTGTGGATATAAACTTGGGTATATTTTAGATAATTTTTCTATTCGAACAGATAAGCAGTCTGACGGTAGTCTGACAGGATTTTATAAGTCATTTTGCCAGTTCTATACTATTGTCCGGCTTACCACTAAAGGCGGACATGATATGGTTTGTTTAACGAAACTGATTTTAGTTTTGCATTTTTCTGTCATCATATCAGTAAGGCTTCCGCAAAGTAACCATAAACTAGTCAGGTTTGGAGGGTCTGTAGCTATCCCTTACTTTTTTAATTAATCAAAGGGATTGTCAACTAACGTGGTAATCAGTACTACACTGCTGTCTTCTGTAGCGTTTATTTACTGTATTCTGGGTAGTCTTACTGCATTTGCATACAATCAAATGAAAAATAGTGAAAAAACTTCTAATTGTGGATTCCTCCCTTGTAAAAGGAATCGCTTTACAATTCTAGATATAATGATAAGCGTAAATAATATGTCAATCAAATCTAAAGTATCACAGCAAAATATAAATTAATTAGTTTTAGTTGAGAACGTAACAAGGATAAAATGATTTATTGAAGATCTGTCTGTCAATCTATTTGACAGTTTAGCAAACGGTGGTGTTGAATTGGCAAAATAAAACTGCAATACCACCTCAGGTGGAACCACAAATAAACATCTTCGTTGAAATTAGTTTATTAAACGCCTCGCCGTCCGTACAAAATAAGTTTTCAATTTGTCGTCCGCCTTATCAACTGGCAGAACTATAACAAGCCATCGCCTGAAAGCCTCCATGACAGCCATTATATTTCAGATTTACTGTTACAATTCTCGCTACCCGTTACGCACCGATCACTTAACATTCATGCTATGCATTAAGAGCCAGCGTCGGACTGCGACCATCGATTCCGGCATGTAAAATCTGATAACGAGATCCTGCTGCCGCCGCCGCCGCTGCCGCTGCAGCACCGCTAACGCCCATAGAACCAGGAACTACAGCGGCCAACCGGTGACCGACGACTAACAAAACCGAAACGGTATCAAGTGAGGTCCATCCGCGAACACTTTCGATCTCGCAGACGGCAGAACTGGAGCAGTCTGTTCTATAAGCTCTACGGATACTGAGCGCGGACCAGTACCCTGCCGGACGCTGTCGGGACCGCAGCAGTACGCCACGCAGCACGTGCAGCAGCGTGCTTCAGTATCACAGCCCCGCAGCGCCTGAAAGCACCCGGCTCCTTCTGCAGTCGAAGTCTCCCGGTTCGTCGTCTGATCTGACGCCGGAGTCTCCGGGTTCGTCGCCTGCATCGACGCTCAAGTCTCCGGGATCGTCGCTTCATCCGCCGTTGCAGTCTCCCGCGTCCAACTCACCCCGGACTTGTACGCGAGTTGTGTTCTCACCAGTTGACACTTAAAGTTCACTTGTTCAGTGAAACAGATACTCGGCAGGTGTTCGGAAGGGCGTGGTGCGCAATTTAGAGGCATCGTGATTGAAGACACATTGCGGTGTGGCAAGAACGATGATGCCATGAGCGTCCGAGGTTTCAGTGTGTACGATGTGCTGTAAAACGAGACCTGGAAGGTTCGCGCAGTAACGACACTCCTGTGATCGACAAGAACAGTTTTGTTTTCCGTGTGCACTGTCCATCAAGCCAAAACCGGAACAATAAGGTCAGTAAGTTTATTTGATACTTTGACGTGTCGTAAAAGCGTGTGAACACTCGCGGTGGAACAAGTGAAGTATTCATGGACGTGCAAAAAATTGATCACTTTATGTGTCGCCTAAAAGTCGTATTTTACACGACGAGAGGTCCTCTCTAGGACTGTCATTAAAACACTTAATTAATTATGGACGAAATCAACCTAAGCAACTGTCTCGAATATTGGTTTAATACAAAAGAACATTCTTTACTGATTCATCTATTACTGCGAATTATTTTCCTGGCAGTTGTTTTTGTTATTTTCTTGGTTGCCCGTCTCCAATTAGCAACAAATTCTTCTACACTATATTCCCGAACTAAGTTTAGAAGACAAAAATTAGCAACTCAGAGAAACAGCTTTCAAATTCAACCCATAACCAGTTAATAATGAATAGGAAAACCATTCTATTCAAAAAAAGTCATCAGTTTTTAAGTCCCATACCAGAAACTTGAATATTCGGAAATTTCTCGTTGAACTCTTTAATAGCAGACCGATAACTTTGCTCACCCGCAACATGTTGCTTATGATAGCAGATATGATAAAACGTTCAACATTAATTTCCAACATGAAGATAAAAATGAACCTTTTTTTCCAATGAGCCAAAATACTGACGTTTTAGTTGCAGATTCCCTGGTTTCAGAACAAGCAAAAATGTCCTTCCTTTGCAGTTTTACTGTAAAATCATAGATAATTTTCTGCGCTCATTTACCTCAATCGTCTTTTGGCCCTTTTCAACAAAATCAATATTATTTCTTTTGAATAATAATGCCATATAAAGTCAGAACAATATAGTTTCAACATTTTTTTCTTTAAAAAGAAAACAAACATTTTTTTGAACCCGACTTTAATATAAAACTTGAAGCTCCAAGCTGTTGTAACAAACTGACAAGTGGTATACCGCACAGCATATTTTCAATCTGTGAGAGAACTTCGCATATAGTATATAGTAATATAATATGATGATTGGCATAATTGTGAGTAGCTAAAACACTAAGTAGAGCATAATGCAGAAATTTGGTGTACTCCACCACATTTTGTATAATTCAGTATACGTACAAATACAAACTAGCACGATTAAAGTAAGTTGGTCCAGCTCATGTCTCTTAAACAAAGCACAGGTGAATATTATGTTGTTTCCATCTTAATATTTTGTAAGAAAAGTGCTGTTGATGTAATGCATTTCGGAAGTATAAAATTTATTCGGGTTTTGTTCTGGCACTTTAACTTTGCTTTTATATAACAATAATTAATTAAAGGCAAGAGTCTGAATCAAATGATATCTGTTCGGTTAATTTTCGTTTCTTAACGTATCAAATAATATAAATTTTTGCTTTGCCCAAAGCTATAAAGTGGTTAAAATCAAACAATATAATAAAATATTTAGTAGCGCATTTAACGACTGTTAAGATATATTTTATATTATTTCAGAAGTTTCCCAGTTCTATTCTAACATTTCTAAAACATTGCACCCAAGGTCTCCCCGAATATCCAGTAATAATATAATAAACCTTAAAAAAAGACCGTTTTAGCTAGGTAAATAGGTAGTTTTATTGTCAAACAACCAAAATTAAATAAAAGATGAAAATTAATACCAATATACTAAAATTATTTGTTCATTTATTATCCCAAATTATGACCACACTCCTAAAAGGTTCCCTTTTGAGTGTTTCGTCGTCTTCAAAAAATCAATTAGCAGAGTGTTGTATATTCATATTTATAGTAAAAAATGTCAGTTCTCTCGAGTTATCAGTGTTTTTTATTTTCCATTGTTATCGCATAAAACCAGCTTAGCTGTAACAACTCAGCATTGTACAGTATGGCTGACAAATGGTATGGGCTTTTTTACAGTTTAAGGATCTATTACTTATCTGATCATAGGTTTGCTCGATCAATCAGTCCGTTAATTTTGGAGAAATAAATTACTTGAAATAACCAAATAGTTGTATCGATGCCAAATACTTGTGTTATTTGAAAATTTGTGAAGTAAAATATGATTTTATAAGAACCTACAAATCTTATTTATACTTCTTTATAAAATTTGATCAACAATGAAAAGCGAAAATTATTTTTGGTTCGTTTTTTTTGGGCTGTCTTCACTGCCTCTGTAACCAGTAGCTGAAAATAAAATCCACGGCACTAAAGACCAACCTGTTGACATTGCATGAAAAATGGTTCATCGATAATATTTTTTCACTTGCAACATTATTTCATCTGATATCAACCAAACACTAGTTATTCATCATATTATTATGTATTTCAAGTCAAGTGCAAATCTTCGATCTGATGAGCTCCCACAGTTAATTAATGTTCGTTTTTAATGCACACGCTATTCTATTGACACATTAAATTCGCCCATTACATCATGAATCTCTCAACTGAGAAAACCGTTTACATGGTGCTGAGACCCAGTCAAATGTAAAACTCCATGTAAAAGGAATTCATCGCACTTTAATAACAATTTCCTTATATAATGGCATTACACGTTTCCGCTTTGTTACCCGTACAAGAACATCAGTTTTTCAGCGGTAATCCATCCCGGTCTTGTGAAAGCAATTATAACCACATTAATCATATTAACGATTTTCGAGCAGCAACAGTACGAGATGGTATCGTAAAAAGTCGAGTGCTGAAAACGATTAATTGCAGACGGCGATGTTCGTGCGCGTAAACGTCCTGAAATTGAAGAATATCTGTACCAGTATTCCGAGAACGTTTCGAAATGAAATAGAGCGTTGAAAAAGTAAATAATCGAGAGGAATATCGCTACGAATTGTAGCGAAAGTAATTGGAAAAATATTTCATTACGGGATTGTTGCAAGTCATCGCGGAGAACTTGCAACTTGATCTATTTTGCTTTGACGGTTGGTGTTGGTTTTTTCAGCTGGTGAAAAGCGACGATGAAGAATTCTCTCACATACTTAACAAACTGTGATACGTACATGTCCAATATTGAACTTGTGGTATTATCCCATAACTAAACTTTAGACACAGTTTTTGTCATCATACAGTAGAAAGACGTGTATACTTTTTGTCCAAGCGACAAATTTTTTTGTGAGCAATAAATTAAAAATAAGAAGCCAGCATCAAATTTTTTACTCAAAAAGGAGTGTGACACCTGATTTAATTTTGCTATTTAACACGTCATACTTTTGAGATTTTCGCCCACGTATGTATCATGAGTACCTATGTTTATTTCAAATATTAGCAATAGTGGAATCTTCATTCCCTTAGAAATGAAAAAAATTGAAAAAATTAATCAAGTAACTACGTGTTAAACAAATTGATATTAACAGAAAACTATAGTGATTCTGTTGCTACTTCTTGTTTGTTTGTTGTTATTTGAAGTTCTTTTTTTCAATGGAAAGAGTTTTTATCATTGTGTTAATTCACTGAACAATTTTGAATTGTGGTTTATATCTTACAAAAACAAAGAAGAAATCTCTAAATGACAATTATGTTACTTCCAAACGTTCTGGGTTCACGATCGAAGACCAAGACAAAACTTGGGTTCCAAATGCTGCTAATCTTACTTAGTGGTTTGAATTTTATACACTTTTCAGGAGGTTATCTGAATTTTGAAAATACGAGTAATTCTAAGGAATGGAGACTCATTAAGACTGACTTGTTTCATTACGATAATAAGAAACCATTCATTTTTTGGCTTATTTTGCTGATATGAAAGAAAGCTATGACAGCGTGTCAACTGTACTAAGTTTAACTCAGTACAATCGTTATCTTTGGGAAGTACGCCGTGATCCAGAAGTAATTAACTGGTTTCTCCAGTACGTCAGTGAAATGGAAAAACGCTACTAAGGAAGATGGAATACAGCGATGATGGCCAACATTTACTCGTTTTTACAAAAATAATGTGAAAAATAATTGTAATACCTATGTGTTTACATTTTGCCTTTTCCAACTACGTAATTTGATTTTTGTCTTATTGAAACGTTTACTATTTTTTCAATTGTTTTCCAGATTACTACCTAGAACTTAGCTGGATGTTTTCTTGTTTAATGCAATAAAAATAAGTCTGAAGCGGGTAGATTTGTTGGAGTTTTAAAAAAAAGTTTGAAACTGGCGCCTAGTGTAATTTTTATCGGTTTGATCACTACTTGCAACTGATCTGATTGATGCTTAGATCATAATCAGTGTAACTAATACCGAAAGAGACTGCATTAATCCTTTAAACGATGGTTCCATCTTAATGCACATCGCTAGATTGCTAATAAAACATGCTACTCAGGCACGCCATATATAACATGCCCCCACCCTTTATTTTTGAGAAATTATGTTGAATGAAACCTCTTAATAGAGTTAATACCACGAACATTTCTTTACATGCCTGGGTAATAATTTTAATATCCTTAAAAAGGCAATGTGATTATCTGCCATAAGCAGAAAAAGTAAGCCATATACTAATATTAAAGCGAATATGGTGGGTAAAACTATTGTGCTGTTTTCGGAACAACAAACGCGAAAACACCCGACATTAATTTAAGTATCTTTGTAGACTTTCCTGTATTTTTGCTAGACATTTTTCGAGTATTGAAATTAACTTACGTGCTACCACCTGAAAGCCTGAAACTTGGATTTATAGTGAAATCCTTCCCACTTTCAACTCAGCCTGCAACAATTGAAAAGGCATGATAAAATCATAGCTACTTAACAGCCTTGACATATCAAACATAAAATGGTAACGACTCACTGGACTGTATGTTTAGGAATAGCGCGATAAACACCAGTTTGGAAGATGATTAGAGCTTTACGCGCCATTTACTCCAAACAACTGCTATTTTGAAGACGTAAACAGAGATCCTTGTTCCTGCATAGACCGGTGGAAGGAATTTTACCTGACATTAAAATAGAAAACGAAAAAATATTAACTCGAAAACTACTCCTGTTACAAAACGTTCGTTTTATTCGCGTGCGAACAAAGAGCCCCCTGTCTTCCAAAACAGCACTTTCTTCCTCGTAGGAGCTTGTAAATTTTAAAGGCAAAGATAATCAATTTCGCGGGGAACACGGACGACAAAAAATCCAGTAGGCAGTTTACAATGAGGTGTCTCAAACGGTGGCGGACACGATAAATTATTTGTGGGTAAACAACGTCTAATGGTACGGAGCTGAACGCGTATTTTCACGATTTACCGGTAGTCTAGAGGTAGCGAAATGATTAATATAGAAAGCGAGGATCCTTTGATCAAGTAGGCCGATGTCACAGCCCACGCGATTAAATTCGGAAACGCTCGCCTTTTTTCTCGGGAACGGTAGGCCCCGCGCAATTGCAAATATGAAGCGCCGGCTTGTTAAATGTAAACTTTGTTCATTTATTTAATTTTCACACTTCGTCCTGGTCAAACACGTAAAGCAGTTTACTGATGCGCTTTTTAAGCATAGTCAGGAAAACATTTCTTTTGGAAACAACCAGGTACCCAGAAAAGCCTAGATATCATAGTCAATTGAATTTTTCTAATCGTAAGGAATCTTTTAAACCATTATTTACTATATTTCAGGATAGCTAGTACGTGGTCCAAAGTATCGATGGATATTTATAGATAGCGTGAGCAGACACTGTTTTAAGCTTTGAGATATATGGCTGTTACAATCAAATTATAGTAAAATTAACTACCACGAAAACTGTTATAAGGTATCAGTAAAATTTTGCGTTAAGCCTTTTTTAAACACAGAAATATCAAAATTAACAGTGGATTATCTGGCGAACAGAATAAGTTAAATTCTCAAGGGTCTAAGATTATTTACACATGTAAATGTGTAAAGATATGTGTATAGAAACTAAATGAATATTTAGGTAGACGTTATAAAACACGTTAGCGCAGATGGTTCCACACAACATTTTACAAATTGTGGGTTTTACCATGCTACTGTGTTTTATATATAAATAGCTACAACAAATTTGTCAACAAATTATTGTACTCTAGCACTGTTCACCCATCTCAATATGAAGTGCCCCAAAATCATGTCAATGACAGCCAGAATGTGAATCTGGAGGAGGATGGAAACCAAAACACAAGATTTACAATTACTGTACCTAAAGAGTGTGATTTTGGGCCTGTCTTTAACATTACGGGTCTAACACTTAAATTAATAAGAACATTTAAGAAAGAAATTTAAAAGTTGCTGTGAGAAATATTGAAAAAGTTTTAAGTTTGTTTAGTCAACTAAAACCTAAAATACCCTTAAAATTTCAATTTGGACTAGTTTATTGTTTAAAATGTAGGTATGAAGGAAATTATGTAGGTCAAACTTCACAGTAGCTAGTCAGTAGAATACCTTTGCATAAAAGTGATATAAATAAAAAACGGGAAAGATGTGAATTAGCGGAATATGTATTACAAAACAATCATGAAATTGACTGGAAAAATATTATTATTTTAGAAAAGGAGCAAAATACTAACAAAAGATGGATTTTAGAAATGTATCAAATTAATTAAAAGTGTTAATTTATTGATTAAGAAAATCCGATACCAATAATTTAAGTAATATGGGTATATACATAGCTGTTATCTCCAGATATATACTATTAAATATGGGTGATAGTTTCAAAAATTTCTCATTATGGTAGCCTTGGAGTGTTCACTGCATTGTGACATTGTCAAGTATTTTAAATACATGAAAAATTTCTTTATGACGAGACTGCTGTTTTAATTTAGACCTCAAGTTACTGTAAGTAATTTTTGTATCTTTTTAATGTTTCATTGATACTATACGATGTTTGTAGGCGCCCTGAAGCCGATATAAATAAATATCGAAAGCTTGACAAACTTAAAAAAAAAGTATACTTTAAATATATTACCACCAGGTCGATTTTCCCGTTAATCTTAGCTTATATTATAAATAGCTACTATATTAGATCAACAAATGTCAACTAAAAAATTTTATGGACTTTAATTGCATTTGAAACGCAACATTTTATTTTTTATGATTAATTAGATGCAGATATCTTAAACTTGAAAACACAATATTACTGAGCATCAAGTTTAGAAATCTTTTCTCCACTTAATCTACCTTGTAGCTCCAAAAATAATGAAGTTAACCATGCATAGTAGAGAGGGGTGGACTAGGAATATTTTTTTAGTAGATCTGCTTCAAGTTTTTAAGCCCCGGGAAAGTATGAGAAAGAAAGGAAAGTTTTTACAGAAAACCTAACAACTTTTATGATATACTAGTATAAAGTCAGAAATACACAACCCACCAAAAAGATATTATTTTGTAATAATTGAGTTTTGCGTATTCGAAGTGTATCCCATAACTCACGATCTCCAGTGATGCGGCTGCATTACTAGAAAGCTCTTTCTCCAGATATTTAATTTGGATTAGAGGACTCCTATTAATGTCGGCGTCTTTTGTTCGGAGACCGCGATTGCTGACCGTAAAAGGCGTTTAGAGGATAGAAAAAACTCGTGCATCCGATAGCAATGGCAGAAATAAGAATCTTTTGTTGCCGGTTATAATACGGACGAAAAGTTCCGATAATAACCGCAATGGTTTAAATCCTTGCTTTATTAAAGTGAAACACTTTCCTTTCAACATCCTCGTTGACGGTGTGCCTGTCAGCTTCCTTTGCAGGCACCTGGTAATGATGCTGATAATAAATGTGAAATATAATTTATAATATTTGAAGCGAATAAAAGAGAGCAGTTGTATCTCTATCGTTAAAAATATCTGCGATTTCTATTTATATATAATTTAGCTTGCTTCAACATAAGCAAGCATATGAGCATTCCATAATTATTAACGTATTTCTGCTTTTCGTATCTCACTGATTGCAAACAAAACGCTGAAGAAGAAATCTGAGGCCATCGATGACGAGAACCTTTTTACACGGGTTCATCATTTGTCTCAATCGGCGAGCGTTTTGCAAGCGGTAAACGCATGCGAAAACTGCTTAGCATAAAATGGGCATATTTCTCATGGCGAATTACGGCACTGTATATATGTTTTCAGAATTCTTCTCCTTCGGACTTCAGAACAATACGGTTGCTCCATCGTGTCGTTACGAATCAAGATAGGCCGTGAAATGGATTTTCTAGCGTTTTCATTCAGTCATTGTCGTCCGTTTCCCTTGAAAACAAAAGAAGACGTCGACGAGGAAATATGACGGGATCTGTGCATGCATCTGCATGGGACGATATGTGTGCACCAAGAATAACTTATGGGGGAACGTTGCATACAATGACCGGATGATTATCAGCAAATATCGACGCGACGCGACGTCTCTAACAACAGATAACAAACAATAGGAAACTGCATTAATGCTGTTTAAATATATTATTTTTAATGCAAGTAAATTACACAACTATTTACACTTCACTTCGCAAATGCGTGTAAAAATTGATTGTTAAACTTCATATCTTTAAACTTGTGGAATTGTCGCAGCTTCATTAAACTGAAGTGTATATATTATGTCTACTTTCATTACTTATAATATATGTACTTAATTTTAAGCGATTAGAATTACACCATCTCAAAAAACAGTGGCGCAAAGGTCATCTGTACACATTAATTCGGAACAATTTAACGAATCTGGTAAATCGTAAATACGGTAGACAATAGTGGACCTAGATTGGATCCCCGAGGAACATCAGAACTATAGTAAATTGTATCTTATGGAAAATTTGCGCATCACACTCACACTCACACTTTCTCTACCTACATTGTATGATTTGAAATTTAGGAAAAGCGAAACTTAATCAGTTTTATAGATTGCTCATTTCTGGTATTGCCATTATTGAAACCAAAAAAGGTTATACTTTGTAGAATGATATTCATAAAAAATGAATCATTCCAAGGAAGACACGACATTGAGTAAATAAGAAGAACGAGAGGATTTAGATTCGATATTAACGTTCGCAGGAAGAAATTTTTGAAAATTAACATTATATTAACCTCTATTTCTAAATGACGCTACAACAAAGAGTTTTCTTTTTATATTGTATGGCACCAAAAAGTTTTGTACACTACTGATGGCTCTGATAAGCTCTGAAGCTTAGCAAGATATGATTCCTTTATAATTGCGATACGTCTTCAAGATATCATAATTCCTTTTCTGTGTCATGGTAATTGAACTACATTTATGAAAGGACTTATTGATTAAAAACTGATTTATTGACTTATTTATATGCCTTGAATTCTACTGTTTTGAATCTGAAAGTTCCAAACAATGATTGTACACTCGTATTTGTTACAAACTGACATAAATCGGAAATGCAGCATTAGAATTTCGTACAATAGCCCAGGCAAATAGAGGCTCCTCAGGGGTCAACCTCGGATTAACAGATAAGAAGCTAATAAAATGTATATACTTTAATTCTGACATTCTAAATGTTGGCCCAAAAATCGGAAAAATCGTCTTAAGGTCAAAGGTCGCTCTTTTTTTGTAAATATCTCGGTTTCTACGCTTTAAATTGCATTTGCATTTATTACAAAACTTGTATAGAATTAAATTCTCTACAAATTCTAACCTAAGCAATTTTTTATACGTTTAACCGTTTTTGAGATAGATCGCAAAGAGTGTTTAGAGCTCCGCATACTGTTTTTAAACTTAAATATTCGGTAAGTATTATTAACTATTTAATATATGATATTTGAAATACTGATTTTTGCGATCCTTAACCTTGAATATCTTATGACGCGCACACGACTATGCGACTTGAGCCAACATTTAGAATGTCACAATAAAGATTTATACAAATTTATAGCTCATTATCCTTAATTCCTAGGTGAAACCTCAAAGTGACTGGACTACAACATACACCATTCGGTTTCATGTTTGTTATTTTATTATTATTTCGTTCTGGGTAAGAGGAAGCCACAAGAACTTGAAGCTTTAATCCGCTTGGTATGGCTTTGCCAGCAGTGCATATTGTATTAAATATTGTTTTAATCCTTGTACGAAACTGCTTGCACATAATATGTAATGATTCATAGTTTGATATTTTCTGAACCATTCTGATTAAATATGACAAACATAGCGATTTCATATTTAATATATTATATTAGCTATATTACATATTGCTTAATATTGAAAAATTTACTACCGATATGATTGTTTTAAACTGGATGAAATGCACAATGACTTAAATTGGCCAGTGGACTGCCCTTTAGAAAATTTCTGTTTCCATAGACAACCCTATAGGCATAATTAAAATCCAAAATTAAAATGGTGGATCTGTGGAAACTACATTTCGCAAAATTGTGGATATTTTCTGTAATTATAATCATCTAACAGAGCCCGAAATAAACAAGGTAATCAAAATTTTGAGTCGTCTGGCTGGGCATGTTCGTCCAGCCTTTCAACAGAAAATATCGCTGCTGTAAGAGAAAGCATCGAAGAAGATCAAAATTGGTCAATTGAGCGTCATTCAAAGCAATTAGACCTATCTGCAATCACCACTTTTCGAATTTTGCGTAAGGGTTCCGTTCTTGAGCCGTACAAGGTTCATTTAATTCCATCCAAGCTGAAATTGCATGCTGAAAAATCATCTTCTTGGACGAAGCTCATTTCCATTTTAATGAATACATTAGAAAACAAAAATTTAAGTATTAGAAGATGCTCAGCAATATGTTGAGAAGCCTTTACATTCCTCACAAGTTAATGTATGGTGGTCATCTTGCTATACATAAATATAGAACTAATATGTCAAATAAGGCTTGCGGAAGATATCAAGCATTAACCCATAACAGTTTAAAGCATTTCTTCATAAAATTTTCCACAATAATTTATATCTTTACGCAGAAAGCAGGAAGCATTACTAGCAGAAGACCATGGTTTGGGACTTTGTGTACTAATTGACCCAAATTCCTCCACATCTATACTAATCCAGCTCATAAATTGCACCAAAATTATTTTTTTTCCCGCCGATTTAATGACACATTACAAAAGCTTTAAGGCATTTCGGTAATGGGCAAACAACGTTTTTATGCACGCGTCGTCATTACGACCAGTGTGTCTAATTTGGGCTGGCGGTCTCCGCTTTTTTTGCCCACCCAAGCTAATGATAGCAGCGATCATCTCCGAAAGACTACATGTAATTGCGATATCCGCGTGAAAAAACTGCCGAAACTATCGAAACACTATCCGCATGGGCAACTGCGCGAATCTGGAGCGAACAATCTTTGCAACGGCGCCCAAAAAAGGTTGAAAGTGAAGTGGATAGGTCATGCATGATCGGACGACGAATTTCGTAGCTGCACATCAGGTTATAGGCTCCATAGAAGCGATTAAATGTGACATCCTCGCTGTCACAGTTTGGGTTAATTGGTAAAAGTGCTGCAGAAGCTGAACGCTCTCTTTTAAAGACAACGGAACCTAAGGAAGTAAAAAGTATTAAATTGATATATCGGTCTGGATCGTATCCATATTTTTAAATTTGATTCCTTGTGTTAGTTACTCAAATAGGATTAGAGCTATAATCTTTTTATTTTCTATCAACTAAAGCCTTCCAAATTATTCTACTTACTATCACATATATATTAAAATGCATGTCTATGTTGTGCTGTCTACACCTCAACCAACTGCAGATAGATCTATTTCGCTGCCATTACAGCTCATCAGTGCAGTTTAGGTCAGGCTACAGGTCACTTCCTTTAGGAAGTAGTACCCGTTAAGGCAGCTAGGTGGCTTTGTCATCATGTCAGTGTAATGCTGACAGATGGCATTACCATCCTAATTTCTTACTTATATCACATATATGTTGATGAACTGCAAAGCATTGACAAAAAGCAAGCAACTATGGCAGTTAAGATGTTTTTTGACATTCACGTCCCACTGCAAACATTTATACCTAAATATGTCTATCCTCTATATCTTACAGAAACATTTAGAACTATGATTAAACTTAAGGAGCAGCAGCGAAGTAAACACATAAAAACTAGGATGAAGCAATGCTACAAGGAAATATACACACAAAGGAAAACAGGATCATTACCGAACAACTAAAAGATCCTGATGTCATTATCAAATATTACAGTTAAGTTCTATAGTAACGATACCAGTCCACAAGTGAGAACGCATTTGATTCTGGATCAGGTTGGAGGAGGTTGGAGGTTGGAGGTTGGTTGGAGGTTGGAGGTGGGACGGGCATTTAGCTGCTGCTCTTGGTGCATTATGTTGCGAAATTGTAGTAATGATCGACTATAGCATTCGATATGTTATATGTATATGGAGCAAAGTGGAGCATTGAAATAGTTTGGCAACTACTTTTAGGAAACAAAGAATGTGTATTGACGCAGGATGTTGGAGGAAAAGGAAATAACCGATGACGTACCGCAGGGAAATATTTTGGGCCCTCAAATATTTTCAGTATATATGGCAGATGACCCGCAACTGTATATTATGTGCAATAAGGAAAACATATCTGAAACAGTACAATAAATTAACGTTAGACAAACGGTAGCAATGAGCATAGGCAGTAGAAGAACAGTGAATAGAGTGAGCAAAGAAATAACAGGTGTGGTGTTGGATGGCTGTGTGATTTCCTTTAGTGAGTGTGCTCGGAATCTAGGACTTACAATTGACAATTAACTATGTTTTGAGAATCATGTCACCAAAATTGTTAGTACAGGGTATTTTAAGTTTAGAACTTTGTTTTGATACAAAAAAAATACCACCAAAACTCAAATGGCAACTCTGTAATAGCCTCTTTTTGAGTCAAGTAGAGTACCGCAGCACCGTTTATTGCAGCTTCTTAAGTCAACAACAATGAAGAAACTGCTACAGAACTCTTATAGGTACTCCTATAACATAAACTATGGGGAACATGTTACATGCCATTATATTAGTCTGGGTATCCTTAATTAAATTACAGGATAGCATTGCAATATTGTTGCTTTCTGTATAATTTGTTGAAAAACAAGGTACATTTGTTAAATAGACTGAGTACTAGAAGCGTTGAGCATGATCTAAACTTACGGAATAATAGCAGCTATACAATTCCTGCGCAGAGAATAGCTAAATTTGAGGATAGTTTTGATTATGCTGTTTTAAAAATTTTGAATAAATACAGTGGATTAYTTTTTATTATATTTTAAAACTAAGCTTATGAATATTTTGCTGCAGGAATAGACAACTTGTGGTTAGTTCAGGTTTTGTATACGGTTGTTTTGATTTTTGGGTTATGTTTTGGGATGATGTTATTATTAACTCCTGATAAACATTCTTATAATTATTTAGGTTGTTCCGAAAATCTGAAAATTGTATACTTTATGATGAATTATTACTTAATAAACTTTATTATTAATATTATAATAATCATGTTATGGATAATATATCAACGTCATTAGGCAACTGTCTTTGGACCGTAATATTAGTCAGTCGTCAGCTCCATAAATGAAGAATGCAGCTTTGATGATAATGGATATGACCAATGGTAATCCACGCTTTGCAAATAACATTTTATTTCCAGTCTAAGCCATTTTTAGCCTAAATGAACTAGATTGGCTAA
Source organism: Rhyzopertha dominica (assembly GCA_025024175.1). Lineage (NCBI taxonomy): Eukaryota > Metazoa > Arthropoda > Insecta > Coleoptera > Bostrichidae > Rhyzopertha > Rhyzopertha dominica. The sequence continues at coordinate 24,686,321 of QCXZ01000053.1, forward strand.
ACGTAACAAATAATTAAATTCACGAAATGGAACATAGGTTTACCGGCAGCTGGTTTGCATGGACCGTATTCTTAACTAAAAATATAATGTGTTATTACAGATATTAGAATTTTTAAACATACTCTATTTGATATCATTATCATACTCGTTCAKCATTTTGCTATATGCAAAATTCGACAATAATWTAGTACTCAATGTCTATAACATTTAATTTTCAACGCAAATTTAGTATTTCTAGAAAATCTGGGATCAGTTGAGCTAGTTATTAAACCGATCAATATTACAATGGCATAAATACGATATGGCATTAGAAACAATAAAACTGTGCCAGATAATAATAATAATGATAGTAGCATATTTTTAACTTGGAAGTAGGGATTCCATAAGAAGGTTATTCTTCGCAGGCGAAGTGTCATCGTAATATTCCGCTTTTCATTCTAACCTACTGCATGACAGAAAATGAGGAACAATTAAAATTATATTGAAGTGTGACCTGATAAGTTAAGGATTTTTCATAAAAACGAGGCGTAAGATCCGATATGAAGAAAAATACACCAACGCGTCTGTGGAAATATAAATGGCAGTTAACAACGGTCCCAAAAGAAGAACCCTGCGGTACACCTAAACACCACCATCTGGCTGCAGTTGCTCGGGAAACTAGTATGTTGTATAATAGAATCTCAAGATCTAGAATACTGAATGTTCCGGTTTAATCCATCAGTACAAAAAGTACGACAGATATTGTTAATTGAATAATTTACTCTTGTAACCGCTTTTCTAATCAAAATTCTTAGGATAACACATCCTAAAACCACCTGAAACGCGCGTGTGCTTTATAAATTTGTTCCGTGCCACCATCCACCTTTACCAGCAAGCAGCATCACCAGGGAACATGGAGGCTGCTGCTCGCCAGCTCACGCGCCTCGTTAGCAGGCTCACGTGCGACCTCTGACCCGCGTTGCGCGATGCTCCGTCTCCCTTTACCCCCCTGATCAATTCTCTAATGCCTTTCGTCCGGCTCCATTAAATAATTGTTCGAGAGGTGCAATTACTTCGGGTAAAAGTGTTCATTAAGTCACAATCTGCGATTATGCAATTTCGAACGGGGCTCAATTGCAACGGGGGGATTTTTTCTATCGGGGCTTGTTGGTTGGGTCGTAGAACCCTGTGCTTGTTGCTGGAGAGGAAATGGAGAAAAATGCAACCGAGCGTTTGTATTTTCATGTCAGTTTAGTTACCCATGATGATTAACTTGAAAATTGTAGACGTTTGGAAGGAGTCATAAAAAAGCTGATCTGGTTGATGGGCCTTTCACTGAGTATTTTCAGTCACGCATAAATCGTCTTTGAACAGATTCGAGGCCTTTAACGTATATCACATACAACGGAGACCATACTATAGAAGCATATTATAATTACTTTTTTTGAGCGTATCATAAATCGATATATACTGAATGTTTGTGCAACTACTATCAATGTGGCTAACAAAAGACAATTTGGGATCAAATATTACACCCAGATCAAGTCACAGTAATGCAACCCATTTTAACGGCCTTTTTGAAGAAGAACGTCTCTTTAAGTGAAAAAAAGTGTCAAAAAACATGACGTTCAAGCGGAAAAGAACAACCATTCGTTGCCAAAATTTAAAAATCTTTGAGAAAATGTGCAAGATAAGATTTGAGACGTATAATTCCACAACAGAAGTATTTTCATAGGCGCGCCGGCAGGTGAAGATTTCTTGAATGTTTAAACAGTGAAGCAGATCCCGGTATACCTAACAAGAAGATATTGTACCAACAAGACCATGCGCCACCCTATTTTGTGATTATGGTTAGCTAATCTTTACGTCCACAGAGTATTTGCAAGGAAATGGATTAATTATAGGGAAACTATTAAATGACCTCCTAGATTTCCAGATCACATACCCTTATGGGGTACTTAAAGCAAAAAGTCTATTTCAGATGATCACATACCATCGATGAACTAAAGGACCGAATTCCTAACGAAATATGGGCAATTCCAGGCTATACCCTCGGAAAGACTGTCCAGAGTTTCAGTGGTGAATAGGATATCGCCAAGAAATGCTTTGATGCCACTTTTTGAAATATTGATTCATTAAAATTTGGTGATTTTTCGAAAAGGAATGCTTTAGGTACTAATTTTTTAGAATGTGGAATACACGTTATAAAATAATAAAGCAGCAAATGTTTGATCTACCATTTTAAAGTTGTGCACTCCATAGAAATCTACTAAAAAGAATTGGTTGCCTTAAAATATTATTAATTCCATAGTTTAAAAACAAGGCTGGAAAAAGATGGCATGCCAGAAAGAGTAATAATGTTGAAGTATTTGACGATTTCTCCATCGGACTACACGTAAACGTAGTCTACGCCATTTAATGGAAATATTCTTTTTCTCGATTTTGTAAATACAAGATTTTTAAACTGTTAAGTCTAAGCCAATCCTTGTTTCTGCTTTGTAGTCAAGCTTATACTACTGAACTGTCAGGTCCATTTCGCTGCTAATGAATAAATGTTGAAAATTCTTAGATTCTCAAGTACCTAATGTAAATAATGACGAATATACACGGCTAATGGCTATAAGAAATCTTAATTTGATTTATTACAGGTAAATATATGCATGAAAAAGTATTGCCAGCTTTGAGAAGGATTTGAACCCGGGACCTTTTAGATAACTACTTAAACGTGCCACGACTGCACTGAAAAAGCCCAATCAAATTCCCGGCCAAACTGGCATATATATGTCAAAGTTTTTATACATATGTAATGCTACTGAACCGTTTTGTAGCCGAGTCGCTCGTCGCTCATGTATCGTATATATGCCACTTTGATCTGTAATTTGAGTAGGGCTTTGGTAGCACAAAAGAAGCGCGTTTAACTACTAATTGAAGGTCCCGGGTTCAAATATCAGTCAAAGATGGCAATAAACCCAACTAAAACTCCTCACAATCATTATAAATCATACAGGTAATAATAACTTGGACATTACATAATACTGACGTCTAAATTCTACTTGCTACTTCTTCAAAGTAAGCGGTTATTTCCGTTACCTACAGTCTGCGAAATGTCAACCAGAAGGTATTCTATTAGAATTACACGGTTGTACGAGACGGATTAGGATCTCAAAACGAGTCCGTATCTCACCCGGTGATTCACCCAACATCGTTAACACCGCTTTAACATCTTTTTATCTCCACTTCATAATCATCAGTCCGAATACAGTAGTATCCTTAATTGTGCTTGTCACCAAGATATATTCAAGCAGTATCAGGTTACGTTATGGAGCAGGAAACACATCATGAAAGCATGTAACCCGTTTTTATTTTACATAATGCGGTAAAAGCCATATGACGTTGACACCGTCTTGCATTTAGCTGCGATGCGAGCTCGTTTAACAAGGGCATTTGCACGTTTTTAATGTTTTACTGTCGAGATTAATGCCTGTAAAAGAATGAGCGAATTAGTTGTCGGTTAAGCAAGTACGAATTTCCACTAAAGCAGAAAGAGGTAGCAACACCGCAACCGCGAAGTGGGCCATCTCGGCGAACTTGCACATTACATCAACAACAGCCCATCAAGCGTATTCATAAGCCGAAAAGTCATTCGAAAGAAAAAATATTCCCGCCATTGTATTTGCGTTGTATACGTAATCTCGGACAATGTAACTAACGAGGAGGATTGCGGACGGTTTTTTTGGAGCAAGGTCGGCCTAAGGTCGCAGTTGCCGCCCATCGCCGGTATTAATTATTAATTTTAATGAACCAGTTCTTGAGGTGCGCATATCGAGCTTGCGAAATAGGAAATTGGTATTCATTTTTCGACTGGTTCAACGGTAGGATAGGCATGGTGGTAGCGACAGCTGGTGAGACAATTTAATATCGTTTACATTAACCAACAGCTGAAGAAAAAGAAATATGACTATATGACAACAGCCTAATAATGTTGTTTAGTTTAAAATGATGAACTAGAAAAACCTTACGCATTTAAGAAATGTACCGATTACTTGATATCAGATGATGACAGAATTGAAGCAGTTTAAAGGAAATTTCCATCAGGAATCAATTATATCTATCTCCGTCTGACCTTAAGCAACATCAATGCTACTCGCCTTTTTTGTTTACTGGAATTGCGGAATCAATTGTAATTATCCTTAGATTATTGAGTGTATAAGGTTATACTGTATAAAGTTTCCTAATGGTAGTTCCAACTAATCAAGTAGAATTTCGGACTAGACATATTATTAATTTGCAGCTTTATACTGATTTCTCAAATTTAAAGTAAGACATTGTCCTTACAGCACCACCCTTTTCCAATATTTTCTGTCTTTTGCTGTAAGGGCGTTTTTGTTCTATATATTTTCCATAGCATTATTTAGTTTTCATACCTCTTTTCTTTATACTTTCTTATATCACTTTCCTAGAGCTTATCTGGTAGCAATATCTTAGATTTAAGTTTCAGTATGCTAAACTAATTTTTCTCGTCTGTGTTTCTCTTCCCCGTACTGTCAAAGTAGTCCTCATTTAGCTCTTGTTGGAACTACAAACATACAGTTGCATTTTGTTCTTCTTTGGTTTACACGCGACGAAATATTGGTTAACATTTTACACCAAAGTGACTTAGTAAGTTGAGGTATTCCGTTTTTCTTCAAAATTAACCTAACCTAGTCTAATTTCATTTTATCACCTAAAGAGGAACTATGTTGCTCTACTTGTACCGTTCCACATAGGTACCTCTAAAATGCTTCTTAATTTCAATGATAGCATCTTAAGGTGTGGGAGGTACTTAGTTCTGGAAAGAAATGCTTTGGCTCGGGTGTGTGTAACATTACCAAGATAAATATTTTATGCATTTCTATCAAATACACCATTTTTGCATTAATCGAAATCAGCAACTGCTTTTAAACTTTCTTGTAATTGAATTTCAAAACGACCTTAAGTTAAAACTTAAAAAAAATGCTGCAAAGCATAGCTTACTTAAGGTATACTTACGGCTGTAATCCTGTAGAGGGAGAAAGATATATTCGAGCTAACGATAGAAAGAAAATCAATCTATTTTTACAAAATAGCACCATCTAAAAACTACTGAATTTTTAGAGATAAAGTGAATGCTTATTTTAAAGATAAAGGATTCAGCTAAAGCCTAAGGTATTTCTGAAACCTAAATGTTTAACATTTTTGCTAAAATAACTGTTAATTGCAAGGTTAACTAATTTAGTTAATGTACCGCTTAATTTGCATATAAAAGATAGCTTATCTAAAAAATGCCAATCATGAGCTTTCGAATAAGAATATTTTCAAAGATATCGGTACAGTAATTATGGAGTGATCCTGTTTTGTCAAATAATTGAAGACCTTGGTGCAAAAACCGGCCAAGTCTAGTTTTGGAAAAGTGATCTTTTGTACTCGTTATTATGTGTTTGGAAGCTTTGAAGAACCTATATAAACGTAGTTCTTTTTCTAACGCTCTCTCGGATGGATCTTTAAGAATGAGAAACTGTACTTCCACTTACAGAGTTTTATTCCGATTGAAAGTTGTTTCGGCAGAGGGCCATCTTCAGGCAGTCACGTTTAACAAACTGGTCAGTGAACCAAAACTGAATTCGGCACAAGCACATGAGCAACGAAAATTAAACAAATTGATCAGCAAGTTGCAGCAAAAACGAGATATTGTCGTTCTACACTATGTGGACACCATTTTATTTAAATATACTGCAACTTGGTGATCAATTTGTTGAATTTTCATTGCTCGTATGATCAATAGGTTGAACTGTCATTCATTTGTCTCACGTAATTGCCTGAAGTTGGTCCAGAGCCCAAACTAGTTGCAATCGAAAAAAAAGTGGAAGTATAGTTTCTCGTTCTTAAAAAAGTTTTGAAAGTAATTTAGATTTTTTTTTGAACAATTGATTGTACTTTACTGTAGTGAAGTTTAAGCTTTATTCAGCTTAATCTTTAGTTTTTAAAAATAAAAGCTCACTAGCAGTTAAATATTGGAACAGGATGTGTTTTGGCTCTTATGTGTTTATGTTGCATTTTGTAACACACCATTGATTTGTAAGAAACTCCTTTGATCGAAAACATGAAGTGGCCCGTACCGTTTTAGAGGACTGTACACGTCAACCAAAACGCAATAATTTGGTATTCATATTGATGGAGCCGATTTGCAAGGTTTTATTTGAATAGGTGATACGGCATTTTGTGTATATTATTGTTTGTATGTGTTTGCCTAATGCAAAAGGGCTTGAAATGAAACTTTTTTATTACACAACATAATACCCACTCCAGTTTCAGCTCATTTTTGGACCCCAAGCTTTTGTGGTTTTGAAACGTCAGAGTGCTTTTATTTTATAGGCCATTGTTGTATCTCGGGATTATAAGACTGTACCCAGCATATATGCATATACATACTTTGCGACAATTCTATTTAGGTAATCCGAATCCTCTTTAAATCGAGCACATTGAACATGAAATATTAACACATTTTGGAATACATTTGGTAGAAATGTTTATTTCAAATAATGTGTTGGACTTTAAATTACTGTCTAACCATATGTTCATATGAAATGCCCAGTGTCTCAGCTATAGAGTTTAGTTAAATTCATCGGCTCGATCATCAGAAGTTGACAAGTTAATGAGTCTTTCAAGACTGCGATCATCTTGAACGACATTTTCTTTAAAGCAATATAATTCTAGACGTTGCATAATAAGAGAAATATATTGGAGCGTATTAGGWGTACAAGGTGAAATTAAACGGAGGTAATTATTTAGAATACCACCGGTTCTATTTTTCAAGCAGATTTTTGACGATTTTTTTATCGTGCAATTTTTGACGCCTTTAGAGCGTGTCTTTTGCGCTTAGACAAATTGATATTGTAATAGTAAGTGACATTCTTAGTTGATTTAAGGTACTGTAAATATACTTTGTAAGTACAATAATTTATTGTCTCCTGTAAAGTTATAATTTACTGCTATGGAAACAGTCAACAGTAAATAATAAAGAATGTTGGCGTTCTTCTCTTACATTGGACTTTGGGCCTTGTACTATTAAACTGAACTGAAATCTAGTTTCTATTATGAATACATCTCTGGTCCAATTACTTAATGAGAAGGTTGAATAACTTAATGAAAGATTTGTGTGTATCTATTGCTGTTGTCGATGGGTGATCTTTCAAGCAACGATAATGTGAAATTGGAATTTGGAGCCCAATAATTGCATTGGAAAAACCAACTCATTGAGCCACAAGACTTGAAGGCGACATGAAATTCAGGACACTAGAGGAGAAACGGCTTCATGTATATGAAACACTTCCTACAAATTGTGTCACCGTTTTAACTAAAACTAACTACATCTAATTTTGAATTGCTGCAAAAATTTACAGCGGTTTTGTTCAACAACTTGTGCGTGTCTCGAGTCGCTATTATACCATGTTGCTCTAATTACATGCAAGATTTGTCGGCCGGCATTCAGCATAAACGCGGCATTCATCAGCGGGTACAAATGGCATGAGAAATACTGAAAACCGAATTACTTAATCGCCTGGGAGCGTGCTGTCATCCGGCATTGTATTCAGATGGGTCGGCTACTTGCGTTTTCGTTCCATTGTGGCTCTCGTCAAACATTTGGGTCAAAACTAAAAACCAGGCGATCGTGGAACAGCGGTCGTGGAAAAAATCATCGTGGCAAATCGCGTATCCGTGAAAAGGAAACAAAAGGCGCAGAGGAATTTTTTCCTTCCTGACGGGAGCACGTGTTTTGCGGTTAATTGAAAATGAGCGAAACTTTCGCCCAAACTCGATGAAAAAAGCGAGCATGATACGTAATAGACACGTCATGCTCGTCTTAATTGCATAGAAAGTACGGGTGGTTTGACAAGACATACCACACATGCATGGTGGATGTTTCCATGGTGTAAAAACACGCGGTTTCTGTTGGAAAAGAAAATGAAGATGATCGTTCTTCAGTTAAAGTGTCGGATGTCATGGGGTGAAGGAATACTTCGTTTTTTCATCATTTTTTATTACTAATTTGTGGATAGCTATCAATGATTTTACAGGTAATATTATAACTCCTCGGCGGCAATAACTGTTCTTAAACGTTAGGGCTGAATGGCTTCACGTTTCTAAATTTTATAATAATCAAACTGTAATTCATTGTACTTTAACATTGACGTGTACTGGTAACTTAAATTTTCTAACTAAATAACAAAAACAGCATATAAATTATTAGGAACTAATACAAATTATATTTAACTTTCCAAATGGCCACCTTCAGCTATCTAAACATATCGGATGAAATTTCAGAGAACGCTGAACAACCCTTCACGAAATTTTTTACGTCTTGAGAAGAAGCCTTTTACATCAAAGCTTTAAAAAAGGCTCCAGTAGGAAAACTTATAACTTTTAATTTGGGGATCGAACAGGCCAGAGCTGATGTTCACCTATACCTATCCGAGCGATTTGGACATATTTCATTGAAACAATAACATACCGTTGTACTAAAATCGGTGGAAACCTAATTTTGCATAAACAAAATTTGCTATCGGTAACCGCATCTGAACTACACGCCAAAAAATGTTAAATAGTTTCTGGTAAGCTTTGACTGCAACATACGGGTTGTCTTGAGCCCACTTGATTTTATCAAATCATTTCCGGCATCCGATTCGAAAAGGCCAAATGGTTTCAAATATCTCACGATTCTGGATTGCGTTGTATGTGATAATGATATAAAAGCTGTTCCGCTGAGATTTGAGGTACGGTCATATGATTAACATGCAACTACAAATCAATTTTTCTAGTACTAATAAGTGATGCTTCATCTAGTGCTGGATATTCTATGAAACTTAGTGTTGGCGATTAAAATATTTTTTTTTGGGAGACTTACCAGTTTCTAGTAGTTGCTGGAGAAGCAATGCAAACAACGAACGCATGACAAGAGGCAGCACATATGTAGACGGTCCTGAAGAACTGCCTTTCTAGTAACACCCTAAATAAAACTAATATTGGTCATATCATATAGTGATCAATTTTATAATCTAATAACAATAACGGTAACCTGACTGTTTAGTTGTCGTTACATGTCGACATGACAGCCGCCGACTAGACAGTTCGATAAAAATTGCACCCTATGCTAATGATAAATATATCATGTATCTAATTTTAAATTGCTTACTCAGAAATCTTCAACATTATGGAAAAATTACGTGAAACCTTATGGTTACAACGGTAGGGAAAATCAACAGATTGTTTGCTACGTATATCCACTGCCAATTCTATAATTATTTTGCTATTTCAGAAAAAATATAAACAATTTTTTGGGATTCTCTTTCAGATACTTTTCTGCGCATATTTGTTTACAACCTGTAAATACATTGTTAACGCAATAAAACACTGAACACTGAAAATCCAGTAGTTATTTGCATAATTTTAGTATTAGTGTTACAACGTTACAGGAATACTGATGCAATACTTATCAAAAAGCGAAAACATGATACTTAATTATTGTGAAAATAAAGGAACTATCATTAATAAAGTACTTATTTGAATGAATTATTTTTATTTTATCTCGCCGCCTAAGGGCATTTAAACTCATTTGATTAATAAAAAAAATTGATATCTCAAGAACACCAATTGAGACAAGAGTAAAATGATGGTTTCTCAGATATCGGTTTTCTGAATAAGGTCTTAAAACTCCCCGAAGTGGCAGTGTAGGAATAAAATTTGGTAATCTTGTAAAGGGTTAAAATCTTGCTCTTAAACGAATCCTTCGAGATATCTTGGTTTCCATTGACTCTGCGACAAAATACAAATACAATAGGCCAACAAAAAAAATTCTCTATAAACATGCAGGGTCCGTATTTCTCACATGCAATCGTTTCAGCAAATCCTTGCATTAAGTTTAAACCTACATGATATTATAGATCGAATCGAGGATGAGTACTAGACTATTATAAATTGATAGGTTGCCCTTTCATTAATTTTCTTCTAGGACCTTTTTGCGTATGACTCATGAAATCATTCTTGGATGAAGTCATAGTCAATCTAAAGCTTTAAGTTTTTGCGTCTGTAATCGCTTTTTTTTCTGACCCATTGCAAGTACCTCAAACTGTTGAATAATAAAGTCCTAACCTCCGATAGCCATACAATGGACCTGTAGTGCGCAGTTGCTGAAAATTATCTTCAAGAGATAGTCAAGCGAATGAACCAACCATTTCTGTACTTGAAAGTAAACACAAAACAAATGCTGTTGATCTGCGTCATGAGTGGCCTGTTGTATTTTAGCCGTAGAATCAATAAAAAGTTAGATATTTCGAAAAATTCGTTTCTGAAAACAATTTTAGCCCATTAGAGCTTTGCTAAATTCTATCTTTAGACTGCCACTTTGGGGCACACTTTTGAGACCTTATTTAGGATACCAGAACCTATCTTGTTTTGTATTAATTAGTCTGAAGATTCTGTTTATGTTTCCCTAAATGCAGTGGTTTAATGAGAATGAAGGAAAGACAGCGGCTAGACCAAATAAGCATAAATTACACATTATATTAAATGATGCTCTTCTGTTTCAGGTAATGGTCCTAATTGCATCTATCTCTACAACAGTCAACTCCCGAAAGAATGTTAGAGGTAGGCTAATCTTTGATAAGTAAGAATTTACTTAATACCGTCGTTACCGCGATTATATGCAAGAAACACAGACTTCAAAGCAGCGGAAGGCGTCACATACGTTTCGTAGATAAGATTATATGATAATTTCACCCGCAGTTAACTTGATACAGTAATTAAATTTAAGGATTGTGGAATGTCGTTACGAAACGCAATCACAAGCACAACTCCAATTTAACACATCTAATTACTATCGGTGTTAATTAAAAATCATCTAACAGATGAAATTTGATACAGCCGCAAACGCTAATTCCACATGTTATAGTTAATTACCCCGCTAACGCAGCAATCACACTAAATTATTAACGTATAGCGCTAAAGTTTCTACGGCCTATACTGTCATTCAATTAAACAATAAAAAAGCGTGATACGCATCTACATATACAGCCGATGTATTAATTTTCCAAGTGGAATTGCATCGGCGGGCAGTTACAAATCAAGCAATATCGATGCATAATTACTGTGTTTACTGCATCGGAGTTAACAACTTCACCTAACGTTAGCAGTTGATGGTCTGGCTGACTTCAGACCGGGCGATACGCTGCTGCATTTAATTAGGACGGTATCGGTGCATAATCTTGCCATTACGTCTTCTTACTAATGGTAATCGCTTTGGTTACCTTCCTAATTAATCCTAATAGCCTAGCGAAACTGCATGGGTGGTATATGTAAATCAGGGGGTGATCAGTCGGGCTGAAAAAATTCAGCGGGCTACTAGATTATGCCTGCAATTAGAATTATTTCTTAACAAGATGCGATAATTTTTATCGGTTAGGAAAGATTGGTAGTTGTTTAATGACAAAGTGGAAGATCTACGAAACTAGATTTATTATACGCAATTTCCATGCGATTTGCAACAGACTTCGTCATGACAATGATTGAACAAACATCTTACGTAAACAACAAAATTTATTGTCGTTCCAATGACTACAAATTTCGAAACCCCACCGAAGCAAAGAAGCCTATTCTCAGTGTACTGTTTTGTAAGACAACTATGAAGTTTAGCCTCGGATTGAAATTAAAAATCAATCTACCCTTCATTTCTATATAGGAAAAGTATCCGATTGCTTTAGTTATACATATTCGTATTATTACTTACCTCAAACTTTTTAGATTGGCGAACCCATTTATTTTTAATAAATCAAGTTGCTGTACTATTGCCCTATTATTGAGCTATAGGATTGAAAACATTTGCCCACAATATATCATTTCAACAAAATGCACATATTTATACGCTTCCTTTTTAATTCCGTAAGCTGTTGCCTCGTATGGCCTTTGCATGAAAAAAAGTTTTAAGTGAAGAAAACAAAATGCTCAAACAATGGGTTTGGTAGATAACTCCTTCTAGGGTAAAGGCTAACCTGTCTTTTGCGGTGTTAAAGGGCCATACTTTAGTTGAACACATGAATTTTTTTCAGTGATTCATTTAAAATATATTTTTTGCACAACTGTGCTATTATCCTGTTCTTAACCTAAAATTTTTCTATATCACAGTTACTACTTTCATAAATCTATTTTCTACCTTCACTTCTAGAAAATCTGTTTCAAAATAAATTAAAGTCGTTGGAATCACTTAAAGATCCTTTTCATAAAGAACCTTCAGAATAGTTACTTAGTATACTGGTGTCGTACGTTTCCCTTCTTATTTTTGCGATTTCTTTTTCAGTCTCTTTTTTGTTCTCTATTTACTTTAGTTGTTGCTCCCGTGCCTATCTTTCATTCTTTCTGTCCTGGATGTACAGATATCTTCAATGTAATCTACAAGCAATAATTCACGTTATCTTTTTTTCGACATTCCTTACTTCTCTCGATGGAATATAATTTGTTAAGGCTGAATCTTAAATATATCCTCCTCAATTGTAAATGTCAGTGCAGGTTTATTTGCAAGTGCAGTAGTAAAAGTATGCAGTGTAATTAAAACTATTTTTTGTAGGCATTAGCATCGAGTTCAACTTCTGGAATAGCTAATAATTATGCTGTTAACTTTTATAATAAAATGTCATCTTCTGATAGTACAGTTAAATAACTTGGCAGCATTTAATACATTAATACTGGCAAAACAATTTCATGAAATGTTACTAATAGGTATAAAGGTACTTAGATAAAAATTTGTTGATCTGAATATTGTATTTATATACTCTAAATTTTTTATTATTTATAAGGTGGCATTTTAATCCAGCAAATATAAAACATTTTACAACTTTCATAAACGATTCAGTTTTTTTTAAGAAAGGATTCGACATACGCTGTTTCCTTTAAAAATTTGTTGCAAATGAACTAGGAACTTTTTTCTAGGCAAGTCGCAAATGCACTACCTGTAAAAGTTGCAAGTTTTCGTATCATCTATTCAGTTTTATAAAAAAAATGTGCAACTCTTAATATTGTATTACTTATTAATATCAGCATGTTTTTTTGACTGATTAATTTTTTAAACAATTTTACTGATTCGATATTCATTGTACAAATATGTCGTTTCATAACTATCTCGTACAATTATAACCAGTTGAGTTGTTGAGTCTAAATTCTTTCAAATTAGACAAACTACTTAAACTGTTTCTTTTCCAAAAGAAGGCGCAGTAAAATTATGTAGTTATGCAAGTTGCGTCACAGTTAATGATAAAATAATAGTCAGGTCAGGTAATAGTTTTTGAATTGATTCTGATTAACTTATTAATAGAGAATTGCAATAATTAATTGTCATAGAACAAAATGCAATTTCAAGTGTAAAGTGCTGGACTTCAAGCTGTTCATTGTTTATGTATATCATCTTTTATTAGAAGAGATAGAGCAACGGTTAAATGATGGACATCGAAATGCGGACACACTGTATATCAAATACCGCGTGATAATAAGAAATAACCGTTGATGTAAGTCCATTACGGTATTCCGTTGGCAAGCAGATATTTTATTGGCTTTATACGTCTAAATAGGTATAACTCGCAAAATTAAGGAATTCTCCGAAGCATTTTGAAAGGAGGACATCTTCGATCCAACAGTGAAAGAATAATCCAATTCCTAAATGTGTAAATATCTGATTCGTTAAAGGTGATAAACGGTAGAACAACCTTTACTTCAGTCACATTCTTTTTTATGCGTTGGCTATTCTTAGATGTGACAAAAAGTAGGATAAATTGATGATACATGAGACAACTTTCTTTTGTGGGAGATAGTTTGGCGAAGACGAATAGTGAGAAACAGGTCATTGGTTCAGCCAATTTTTTTAATGTGCCCGTAACACATATAAACCGCACTTTCCTGATTGCAACACAAAAAAATTAATAACCATTTTTCGAAATTTTTAACGATTACAAAATTGACAACGCCCATATATCTGGTTTCCAATAACGTTTTGCAACTGCAATAAAAAAGCAAAATATCGGTGCTCAATACGTCTATTTCAAAACTCCGGCTCACAAGCTGTGAAAACGTAACACCACTAAACAATGTAATGTATGGTGTTGCTCGACCTCAGTCAGCATATTGTAAACGCTTATTGCATCCACTTCGATTGCAGCGTTATAAAAAAATCGTTCGTTTAATGTTAGCATACGTGTGCACTATTACCTATTATCCTTGGTAATAAGAAAGCTATTTAGACTACGGACCGCCCAAAACAGCCATACACCATTGTTGGTTGGCGGTTTTTATGTGATATTTAAATTCAAAAGTCATAGGTCGCACGTTATATTGATTCTTTACTTGCGGAGAATTTTTACCCGGTTAATTGCAAAATTCCACAGACCTCCCATTGGCATTGTGTGCATGGTAATCTCTGGTTGTTTCTGATAAACTAGAGATTTATTTATTCATCTATCGGATTACATGCCAACGTGAAAGGTGTTTGTTATCGCCGATGTTAACACAGCACTTAACCACGGTCGTTATCGGTTTCTAATATGTCTTCGCAAGATTTTGGACGGACACACGGCTCAAGGTAATAGCGTTCGCCTGTTGGAGACACGAAAGGCGTTCTGTCTATTTTTTCAATATCTATTTGACAGTGTTATACCATCACGGTGGATTATAACACTTTCTCTAAAGTATATGATGCAATTTTAAAGGACTATAACAATCTGTAAAGTTTCTGACAAAATCTTACAGAAACACAAACTATTCTGGAGCTTTCTTAGTGCTACGGAATGCATTTTACTGCGATTCTTCTGCGATCCCATATTGAAAATTAGATTATACTTGGTTTTAATCTACTATGTAATAATAAACAAATAATGTATTTAAATAGTAAATAGTTCCCTAGAAATTAACATAAGCATGAAAACTCCCCATTGCCTAATATGATACTATACTTAATATTTTAATGTGAAAAATAGGTAAAACTGCTTTATACAAAGACCTTTTGGATTATAAGGRTATTACCACCCAAAATTCTTCACAAAAATGACCGACTTTCTTGCTGTACCTCAAATACAGTAATACACATCCACCTTAATAGCTTTTAAACAAMAASAGATTAACCTTGGAGTTTTCGCTATTAMATAAGACGAGTATAAAAATGTTTTTCCACTGCCACACGTAAAAAAGTACTTTCGTTTGTATTTTTTAAGATTAAATTAAACCCTGTCGAATTTTTTTATAGGTTTGTTGGACTTATCTTTCACTGAGTGAAATCTAAGATTAAACTGCATTGCCGGTAAAAACAGATAAAAAATAATTAGTACCTGAAAGAAGAATACATCAAATTAAAGGAAATTTAATTTTGCTTCTGGTTGTGTAGTAATATTGTTGTAAAATCGTAAGGAAATATCAATATTATGACAACCAGTGGACTGATATAGGAAGCATCACTAAACAGCATTGCCAGAACAAAAAGGACCAACTTTAAAATTACCTACCTAATTCTTAGAAACATGAAATTTATATTAAAGTTCAAACAGTTACTAATATTTCTAATATTGTTATTAATACTGATGACAGCATAATACCTCTAGAATTACAAGAATTTGTGACAATCACGTTCAGATTTGTGAGCATCCCCTGTATCAGTTATGACGGCAGATCATACCTGGAAGCATTCTCTCGAGAAAATCTCATTTAAATTCCGTTTGTTGTTTCATATCATAAAACAATAACCGGTATAAGCAGTATCTTCAAGTCCCAAATACTGGACTAATTTTGCGAAATTTAAAAAAATTTCATGGGAATTGTCAAAGTACCGTAGCAAAAATTAATATTAAAATTATTACCATCTTTAGTAGGTAGTCCCTGATACGTGCTTTCACCATGAATTTATCAATCTCGTCAGCTTTGGTAAATGTTATTGATATTTTAGGCTTGTAGCCTTCTTAATTTCGTTTTTAACAACTTTCTTAGGTATTGCAATCGTCGCTTATTTTCATCAAAATAACTCCGTATTCGTATAGTTTAGGACCAACATCACTTTGTATAAAATAGTTTTTCCTATTTTCAACGATTATGTGGTTATGTAAGAATACGTTCACTTTGTCCACCCTATAGAAATTAGTATATGTGTTGTAAATATCTTACTGCTAGGCCGAAATAAAGAAAGAAACACGTAAACATGACATAAAGCTCTAAACTGCGCATTCTGCATATACCAATTACTGCTAATTATTGGGAACAGCGCAACACGATCAGGAAAACTGTGCTCATCAGTCTGACACACGGAAAACAATGCCATGATTGATTGCCAAAGAAAGCATCGCTTTGCTTTTAAAACGCTCATACGTGCCACGCTGAAAAAAACAGGTGTTAACGATCTCCTTTTTAAAAGAAGAATTTCCGTTTTAGCGCTGTCAGATTCGCTTTCGTCGCTATACTAGAAAGCAAGCACCAATTACGGCTTCATCAAGAACGTAACTTGATAAACGTATTTTTATGCTTATTTCTTCGAGAAGGGATATTGGTTAATTGTGAATAATCACTCATTTAAATTGATTTGGTAATTAAATCTCAAAGGCGAAATTATGCACAAGCTTGAAACGCCTATTTTACAACCGTCAAGATAAATGTAAACGTCTTTAAAATTTACAAATGGAGAACAAATATACCTAGGCAACAAACTATCATTTTAGATGTTGCAAAAGAAGTTAAGGAGTAATACAAAAAATTGCCGTGATAATGATATTTAAAAAATTACCTTTTAAAATCAGTTATTCAAGTACCTACAAGCTTTTGGTGACAGTAKATTATTGGATCAAAAAACAAGTGTCTKAAATCATGCATAATTGTATAAAAATTAGGCTATGTTTTGTWCTCTATCGGTGTTTGTTTGTATCTGTAGCAAACGTATTAACTYTCATGTTATCTAGTGTATTCATTCTAKAATGTAGGAAGACAATGCGTGGAAAGCATGGGCGTATCCAATCGTGGTGTTTTAATGAAACGAATTTGTCCATGTCAAATCGATAGATCTTATTTCCACGTGGATAACATTTTGATACACAATTAATTCGATATTTATACATAAGGTTTTTCTAACATCGTATTAATCATATATAGTTTGCAATTTTAGACCTGACCTAGCAGCAACCTTCACTTGGAGTTCTAAATTTTCTTCGTGTTGAATTTAATATTGATCGGCTATTCCTGCTAATCAAACTGACACCAAGGTGACCTATTGTTTCGCTGAAATAGCCACCTGCGTTTTATCTACCGCACCACGTCTACCACCACAAAAAACTACTTAAGCAGTGACCTCCAAATGGGCGTTCCCATCTCTAAAGTCCTTCCCTCTGAGCCATCAAAGTCCCACAAACATAAATTTCTTCCTCAACGTCCAACGTGCTCGAAAAATAACGGTACAAACTTCCGACCAGGAAAAAAATCAATTATATAAGACCTTATTACCATATGAACAATGATTTTAGTTCAGCCCATAGCCGCACTGACGCCTAAATCAAATGTTAATTTAAACAGTCTCTCTAAGATGTCACATTTCAAACGGCCGTATAGATTACATTAACATATAATATGTTATTATTCTTATTTAATAACAATGTGAGGTGTGATTCAGCCCCAGCCCCGTCGTGGCCTACTCGATAGCAACATTTACATCGACACGCAGCAGGATGATGCGTCGAGGGCATTGAGGCTAGATTTCAAAGTATGTGTCCATTGCGAACATTTCCTTTGCATTTATTTAACTCTGTTTCTATTACATTATATAGAGCGAGCAAAATATCAATAAATATATGACATTTTTCTAATGACTTCCAAGACCAAGTGCAGCCACTTTTATCTCATTAACATTAATTAACTGGAACACACCTACCATAATTGGTGCTACAAAAAGAAACATCTTCCTAGTTCTGTATTCACAACAGGTGTGGAAAAACAATGCTGCGTAATGTTTCTGGACATATAGTAAGTCAATTCAATAACTATTTAACCAAATGTCAAAAACCTATTCTAAGCTTTCCCACATTTATAAGCCACTACAATTTTTTAGTATCGTTCACAAATCACGGTATTTTTATGCCTAAATACGAAGACAACCCTACTAAAATCCACTGCGATTTAAATTCTTTTCTTGGCGATTATTTACGACCGCACGTTCAGCTATACACAGATTGATTAAAATAGTGAGTATTGTGTTGACAATAAGTTTGAGTATATATTTTAGATGAACCTTAAGTCGTCTATCTTCTCGATGGAAGCTTTAGCTATATTACAGGGACTAAAAATTATTTAAAAAAAGTCTATATGAGTACAACTAAACCAAATTCTAAATACTGCACATTTACATTTATATCCTTATTGTTTAAGTAATGCTTTCAGTTTTCAACAGCCAAACACTTGTAATTTTCAGCATGGAAAATATAAAAAAGATATTTTACAGGGCACATCCTGATCAAAACTTAGACAAAAATTGATTGCTGAATAGTGTATCGAATTTAGCTATTMGCAGGTCAATTGCTGGGTTAACTACCAAATGTCCCATTTTCGTTGTAATCGGTAACTATTAATGCTAGAGGGTTGCGGCTTCGACATTACTCTCTCACTTTTTTGTTGTGAGTTGAGCTGTACCATTTTTATATCGTCCTTTGTTTGAAAGCTACAGCCAACTTTTGAATAAAGTAACATTTCTTCAGTTCTCAATACCTCGCTTAAGTATGTAGATACAAAAATACTACGAAGGTATTCTTTATAGACATTATTTCTGAATCCAGTGGCGTACTCAAAATTGTTTAGGGGTCACATTTAGGAATTGTAAGACAAGAACAAAGGAACATTTAAGATCTTGCCGAAGGGCACAAAATTATTGACCGTTTGCTATTATTATTATTATTATTATTATTATTATTATTAACAATGTTGATATTATATATATATTGAGCAAAAGGGCCAATTACTAAATTTATTAGAAATTAGAAAAAAGATCCAATAAATGTCTTAACAAAATACAACTAAATTCTCAAGTAAATTTTGAACCTATATCTTTGACTAATAGTCTTTTTTAATAAAAGTTTAGCGTTCAGGTAGCAATTTTTTAATGTCAAATTGATAGCGTTCAAATGACGTTTATTTTAAATTAAATTAATTGTAAAATTTAATTTTATATAGATTTATGTCTCTTTTTGTAGCCGCTGGTCCGACGATGAGGCGGTATCAAGCCTCGAAAGTAAAGGAATTTGGAGTAAAAAGGTTTTATTATACTCATATAAATACATAATTACAATACTTATTCCAATGTGGGGCCCTTAACTATACTAACTATATGTTCATTTATCGTTACAGGGATATGTCGAGTTCGTATATTGGTGAAACCTGTGTGAAATGATTTGGTTTGGTTAGCTGTGTTTCTACATTTTTTGTCCACCTCAGATTACTTTTTTTGGGGAAAACTGCAGAGCAGCCTAATTTCTCTTCAAGGGCTTTCTCTATAATGTAGGTTGTTATCTATCGTAAAATATTTGAGTCTAAATCCAAGGTGGTAACATCGAATTTTTTATCTTCTTTCAATGATACACCCCAAAGACAACTTTGCACATTTTTGGCACATACTGAATTCTGAATGCAGCATTTTTGAGTATAGCTAGCTTTACCTAGGTTTGCCTAGGAAGCTTTGCCCTAAGGTCATTTCTGAAGGTTATACCTGGTTTCTTCCACAGTATTTTGAGGTTGGAAAACATTTTAGGATTGTTGTACCAACCGTTCAGCTTTTTGTATGATGTTTCTCACCCACTTCCATTTTTACTTCTAACTGACTGTGTTTTCATAGTGGCTCTCTTTATTAATATTATTTTTTGGACACCGTTCACATTGAATGTACTGTGCCGCCGTCGTTCGTTAATGTGTTTATTATTCATTTACACATTGATTGGTTAAGTCCGTTACCTTTTTCCCTTTTTAGTTATTGTTTCAGGTTGTTTAATACCTTAATACCTTTTTATTTCTTGGAGCTGTATTGAGAATCCATTTTCTTCTGAATCCGAAAATATCGTAAGTACATTATGTTGGATGTCTTTGAACAGTTCCGAATTGAACTCGAATTAAAAGAATAATATTAGCAGACTAAACAAGTTGTCCCCGTACAACTTTTGCAGTTCAAAGAAAATGCCAGGATTTAACAGAAATTGCAATAATCAAAATGATCTATATCACAACAGCCAGTTGTCTATCAGCTTAAAATGAACGCTGGTTTTGCTGCTCTTCAGATTTTAGTGATTATTACACCATTTCAGTCCTTGAAGTATCCAATTTGGATTCTGGTAACAAAGCATCAATTAAAAGCTGCATACTTTAGAACGTGATACATTAATTTCTCATCGAAACATGTGCAAAAAGTCGTCAAGTTTTTGCAAAATCTACGATTTTACGAAATGCAATTTTTTTACATCACCGAACAGCTGTAACAAATAAAACGCAAATTACGCCGAAACTTGATTCCATGACTCTTCGAGACGTTGGCGATCAGGTGTCCGGCGTGGTCTTAATCCAGCCCATCATCGCACAACGTGTAAACTAGATCAATTAAAACAAACGAAAACCGGTCTTAGGAAAAATGAGATACAGGCTCATTTTTCACACGGTGTCCAGTTAGTTAGCGCTAGCGCATGCTGTGGCTAACCTTGCAGCAACGAGCCTGTGACAATTCCCATAGCAATATAGCCCGACGCAGTTACCGATTATTTTTATTGCGTGATCAAATCGCGTTACTGATAGCCGAGCTGCGAGCAAAATGGACAGCGTAACGCGGATGCGAGACTTCCACGAGATAATTCTGAGATAGGTAGTTGGGTCTTGCGCGCTTGTGCGTAAATTGCTGCGTTGTGCGAGTCCATATGAATCAACCGACAGATATAGGTTATGAATTTTTATCTGGGGGAATTGACGTGGTGAATCTGGTGGTTTCCAGTGGTACTTCATAGTTGGTGTAAACAACAAAATATGGAATAGGCAACACGACATATACACGTGTATTGTGAATTATCGCGATGTTCAGTAAATGTACTTGCCGGAAAAGCCATTGAATCTTTAAACTAAAGACTACTTGTAGGTGAAGGAGTAACCTTAAAAATGTAATAACACAAGTAATGTCTAAGATAATAAATAATTTTTTAATATTCATAAACATATTTAGCTGCACAAACGAATTTTAACAAAAACAACCTTTGTAATGAAATTGAAATATAAATACGGCCATTTTAAATATGTACTTAAACAACTAAACGACTAAATAAGGATGTTCCTAAACTGAAATGTATAAAAATTTCTTCCAATGCTTCCAGGGTAGGTATAATTAAGGGCATTACTTTTTCAGTAGCTTTATAATATTCATATTTAACTACATGATGAAGCAAGCATCATTAAAAAAAGTTTAACACGATAATGCCTATTAAACAATTTTGTCACTTACGACCCCACACAGTCGTTTGTGTTACTCATATTTTTCAGTTTATTATTTGATATATATGTATTAATTGAAAAWTTATCTTATTCTTTTTTCAACAGCAGCTTTGTTAATAAATGTTTGAACAACTAATCATTGTTTTCTTTATTCCTAATTGTAAATCTTATAACTTTGATTGAATTTTGTAAGAAGTACACATGACAGACACTGTGTATCAATAATTTGATTGATTGCTTTATTATAATTATTTATATTATAATCAAGGTAATTGACAGAATTTGAATTTCAAAAATATGTTACATTTTTTGTTCCTTTTTTCGTTGAATACCAGGATTATATAAACATAGAACATAATATCATAGAAATTGCATAATCTCAAATTTCCTAATTCCTGACGAAGACTTGAATATAGTCGAAAGCTTGACGTTGGAAAAAAGAGTATTCTTTAAACTAAGCTAAGGTCGAATAAACCCTAAAATAAATATAAATATTGATAACTACGACCGCTACTTCCTTTAATATATTAATATATATACACAAGGGTATTACCCTTGWGTATACATATAATATGTATACACAAGGGTATTACTTAACAACACACTTAACAAGTTTTACCCGAATAAAGTGTGTGCAACATATTAGATGTTTCAATATAATATACTGATGTTAGCCAAACCATTTAGAACTACATGTGATAGATATATAGTAATTAAACTTTAAGCTATTAAGTAGGGTAAATCAGCACAAAGGTGACATCAAAACTAATAAAAGAGATCATTGTTCTCTAGCAGAACATGCAATTCAAAATCAACATTCAATCAATTGGCAAGAATTAAAATTTTGGAAAAAGAAAAAATTACAAAAAAGAGATTAATTTTGGAAATGTATCAAATTAACAAACATACAAATACCATTAATAGACAGTCAGACACACAACATCTTAGTAATATTAACACATACTTACTTTCGGAAGGGATTTTGAATAATTATATAAAATACTAGAAAATGTTGCTGTGATGGAAGGCTGTGATTTCTGACACCGACATATTGACACTGTCTATATTTCCGTTTTTTCTTGTTGTGTTGAATTGAAACGTACAATTTTAAGCTGAATTTTAATGTCTCTACGATTAATTAAACTATTACTTGTTAATGCGAACTACTAGACACAGGAAGGCGAAGAATTGCATGGTATATTGGAATAATAAACATAAAACTTCTTTAAATTAATCTCACTTTCGGTAAGATTTACATAAAACTTATTATCGTTATCATATTCTTACTCCATTATAAATTTATTGTAGAAGCCCTAAAGATGTCTTAAATAAAGACGAAAGCTTAACTTAATTTTATTCAACCAAAAGGTCGAATACCCCCTACTTCTGAAGCTTGAACATTCAACAAGTTACGACCATTATTCTTAATCGAAATTAAATTTTATATACCAACAAATCTGCTTCAAGGTACCCCTCGAAATGTTAATACTTAAAAATATTTAAAATTATACCTACTACAGAAAAAAAATATATTTTTGGTAAGTAATAAAGCACTCAATGCCATTATATTTTTAACGTAGCTGCATAGTTGGTTGCCGACAATGCTTCATTCCTAACTTGTTGGGTACCACTGACGTTTAGTAACTTTGTCGATTGGTTCATGTGTCGGTTGATTTAAGTGTCGGCTGATTCATGCGCACCGCGTTGTGCGGCGTGGAAACCTGCTTTTCTGCACACGAGAAAAAGACCAGCTGCTCTGGGAATAAATAGAGGTATTTTTCTCGGCTTAAATAAGAAGGACAATTAGGATGTCTAAGTTTAAATACCTCATAACAGAAACTACTGGTATTGAATTATTGACAAACCAAAATTTATAAACGCTCAAAATTTCTAAATAATTTACTCATGAAATTATCGGTAATTGTTGAGAAAACAAAGCTAATTTTAGGAATTTTGTATAAATTATCACATTTAGACCATACATAAGTAATTTTAGGTTGCGGAAAGAACCACTATTCGAAAAACCGGCGTTAACAAGTGTAACTATTTTACTACGCGTGGTGTTCTTCGTATATTGTGTGATGTCGCTTGCTCCTCTCCTACGCGTAGTTCAGATGCCCCAAGCAATACATGAAAGGTAGTTTGGGGGAAGTGCAAAACGTTGACTGCATTGCTACGCGTAGGAAACTAGCTTTCAACACTACACAATAGATGAAGAACACTTCGCGTCGTAAAATAGGACTATGTGCAAATACCCGTTTTCCGAAAAGTAGCCGTTTCCGAAAGAAAAGAGGTGGTGTAAGTTATTAGTTAGGGCACGTAGAATACAATGACGAGAAACGAGAAAATGAGGATCAAAATATGTGGCGACCCAATAATCTCAAAGGGAACAGAACAACTAAAAAGTTATATTTATGGTAGATGTGTTTGTAGGGCTATAAAATCTTAGCCAAGGAAAACTATCGATTCAAAAATATGCATTGAGATTAAAAGTATAAAGCTGAGGGTAATAAGTTGATTATATAGATAGGGAACTAGTGATTTGTGTGAAAATAATACGTAGTTAATACCCTTGATGTGCAACTCTTCTAAAGTCAAACACTTGTGAATAATGGATAAAAGTAGCTGTAGTTAGATAACCTTACCACAATATACCGCCCTAATTACGTGCTACTTAAACTGACAACTTGATTAAAATGTCCATTCAGCTAAAGTTTCTAAATGCAAAAGGTCGCAGTGATTTGTCACACCTAGGTTTGAAACAGTCAAGATATACATATTTTGGTGGTAAAATCTACTAGCCGAATGAATTTAATACATTTTATTTAACAGTCAAAGAATATGAAGAATACAGAACTGCTATTACATAAGTTGATCAAAGAAATTTGAGACGACAATTTCTTGAAGAATATCTTCAGCATATTTACCTGTGTTCAAAGTTGCCAATCTGTCAACACAGAATTTTTTATGCAATAGAGTAATGTTTGTGTGTGCCATTACAAAGTATATGTACCAAAATTATAAAATAAGTAAGCAAACATCATTGCAAACAATTTTCAACACTGTGTCTAATCGATGCAGCAGACACACCAACAAAATCAATGTATTAAACCTCAAAACTAACTTAGACATACAAAGACATACTTATGTCGTGGAATGAAATGTTGACGATCAGGAACATGTTGTTCAAATAAATTTAGAAGCGGAGGACAGTTAATTTGGGCTGATAAAATATTGGATTTAAAGCATTTTCAAATTTTGAGCAAGATCTCAATATAAATCCGAATGGTTTATTAGATTTTGGAATGTTTCCTTTAATGTGAGATTTATAACATAATGTGGTACCGTTTGCCAGTTTGTAATCTCCAAAACCATCATCCTTAGTGCTAATTGGTCGTTTACGGCTAAATCTTAAGATTGAACATTAAGCTACGTTTAAACTGATTATCATTACACAACTTTGCAATACAATCTATATCTTCTTGTATCTAACCACATTCACTGTTGACTGGAACACTGCTAAAAATTTTAAGGTCTTCAGCAAACAGTCAGATCTGACAGTGACTGATTACACATACGACATTATTGAAAAATATCAGAAATGATACAGGACCTAGATGGGAGCCCTGTGGAACCCCAGACGAAGAAGTAATTGAACGAGGCCTAACATCTCCCGTCACCACATACTGTTTGCGTTCTGACAAATAAGTACGATCTTATCCAAAACAATAAAGGATCACTGATTCCAATTATACAAAGCTTCAATAGCTGTCTGTCAATCAGCTTTGCCGAGGTCAGTAAATATACAGTAACGTCAATACCATCCTCCAAGGAATTAAAAATGTAATTTGTAAACAAAAAGAGATTTGTTGAAATAGATGGACCTTTCATAAAACCGTGTTACTCGTCTAATATGATTTGCTTTAAGTAGAATCAAACATCTGAAATTATGGCATCTAGCAACGCAGAAATAATGAACTAAATCATATTATCCCAGAACAGGGATCAGGATCCAATTGTACAGAGTGATAAGGCGAGCAAAGTTGGAGAAAATTAATTATTGTTTATAAATTTCTAGTTTATAAACAGTAGATATTTTTATGGTTTTAATTAGGTTTTCCTACTAAACAATGGTGTTGCAATGTTTTGAGAAGCAAAAAAAGCAGGAAGTTCTGAGGAATCTCACAGTAATGATAGTGAAATAACCAAAAAAGTCATGCCACATCTTGTTGGCGAGAAGTGCAGTTATGTATTGTATGTCTTTTCGATAAAATAACAGTGGAAACTTAGAAAAACCCGTTAACTTGAATGTCTATAATTATGAATACAAAGTCAGCATGGTCAAAGGTGAGAAAGTTAGTGCACCAGAAAATCTTCCTTTACTTAATGTTATACTGCAAACGATGTGTACTATGAAAGACAACTTTCATTCTATGCTTTTAATATTCATGTATTATTTACAAGAGAAGTCATATTTTACATCAATGTATTTCTTTAATAAGAATTACAGCTAGGCTTGGATGTCCTGTATTGAATTCCTGAATCTACAATCTTTAAAGTTAATTTTTTCCTTAATGCCCAGTTATTGACTTTAATCGTTAATACTGTGTGTCTTCCATACACTTTCTCGATCACTTAATGTTTGCACATTAACTAAATCGTAATCCATATGTAGTCAAAAGAGCTTGAGTACATTGCCCAGCGTTTGAAAATGGATATAATAAGGTAAACTACAAACGTGTCCTTCGATGCCCATATAGCATTTGTGGTCCTATGATAGATTTTTCGAATCGGGAACTTTTTTATATGTCTGATCCTAATCATCCTATATGAATACCTCATATAGTTATAAGGCGACCTAGGGGTTGAACTGTTGAGTACCTATGATCACCGCTTAGTGTTTGAACTCAAGGAAGCGATGATCAACAATAAATTTTTATCCTAATAGCTTTTTACCCTAATCCTGTTCGAATTTAGTTCTCTATTCTATGGAACAATGCGTTTTGAATGGTACTACGGGACAACTATTCCCGCTTTATGAGATTCACAGTTTTCTGCAACCGCCATCCACCAAAGAAACAACATTGTTGTCACTGAAAAACTCACATTAGTTGTCAACGACAATTCTAAAACAAGTGCATATATGTCCAGTTCTGCTTATATAGGGTCTTTTCCTTACTTTGTGATGCGCTTATCTTTATTATTAAAGGTTTAGCAATACTTTTGCAGATATTTTTTACGCTTATGAATACAATTAAATAAATAAATGCTAAACTTCAGGCATCTCTTGCACTTTACAGTAAGTTTGATGCAAAATATAAAAGTAACTTCGCCCCTGTCGTTTAATTACTTATAGAACGAATTCTGTCATCTACCAAACAGTAATCTTGACGATCATTCTTGAAAAGAAGCGCAAACGATGATGAAGTAAATTGAGCCGAAGGGTGTGTACGGGTCATCTGTGGTATTGAGCTGTCTTTATAGGTGTTGCTACACATCCAAGAAAAGGAGCAGTAGATAATGAAGTTAACGTTCACCGACGATCATCAGTCTGAACCTATGTATGCAAATGCCTTCAATTATCTCGCCCGCTAGACGTGCACCTCTAAACCTATTACAAAACGGTAAAAAACCGCAGCCTGACAAAGTGACTTCCATAAATGGCAGCAGCTGTATGGGCCTTTTAATTATCAACCGTTCCATCTTCCACGCACTTTGGATGAATGGGCGCGCGCCCTGTCGATTTCTGCATAGCGGTGACCCGAGGAAAAGGAGCGTAAATCCGTTGATTTCGCGTCCACCGACAGTCGAACATCGTCCAGTTTCTCTTTCGGTTTAGAAAAGCAGATCGCGGGATGCGTACGAAAGTGGAGCGATACGCATTTGTTTTCTTATTTCCTTATGTGCGACGGTTGATTGACTCCCGTATTAGCTGGATATATTAAAGAATATTGCAGTAGGCGAACGCCCTCGATCGGAATTCCGCTGCTGCGTTGCCGCGTCTATCTGGTTTTCAGGAATCTACTGCACAAATTACAATTATATACATGGATTGGAAGAGTGGGAGGAATCACTAATAAATCACAGAATTGGCGGTGTCTACTATGGCCATCACCTAGTAACAGGAACCATTAAACTCTGAAAAAAGCACTACTTACTTAGGATTAGGTGAAGCTTTCAAAATATTGATTTTGCAAGAAGTCAAGTTGCAAGTAACTAAAAATTTTACCAACGACGCCGACGTCTCGACTATTTCCTAACAACAAACATTTACGAAGTATTACATTAATAACATAACTAATGAATGATAACATCTGGAATACGGTATAAACACAACAGCACATTAGATAAAAACATAAAAGTACGAAGTAAAAAAGGACCAATGCAGTGGAACTCCAACCTGAAAATTGAATTAAATGGAAAGTATTAAGCATATACCGTGCATACGGTATCTATAAAGTAAAGCGGAAATATCCGAATAATAGTATATTAGAGGAATAGGCATCAAGAATCATGCAGTCAAAAAACAAACAAAAAAGAAAAACAAATGATGTAGAAGAGCACGACCAAATACAAAGGAAAGGAGTGAAAACAATTTTCTTTATCGCTAAAATGAACAAAATAGCAAGGTATTACCATTTTTCGTAGACTGGGGATAATTTTCGTCTAGTTTGATCAATTTATTGCGAATTGGAAGCCCAAAAAGTAAAAAAGAAAAACATCATTCCGTGAAAAATTCTGTATTTTTTCAGATTTACTTTACAGACGATGTTCAAAATGTTCCTTATTTATTTCCTGGCAGTAATTCAGCCGCGAGTAAAAGTTTTCTAATGTTCTTTGTAGAATATTTAGAGGTAAGTTCTGAATTTCTGCCCTGATTCGTCCTTTTATATCTTCTGCATTAAGTGGCCGATCAATATAAATACAATCTTTCAGATACCCCCACAGGAAAAAATCAAGGGGTGTCATATCAGGGGAAAGTGCTGGGCATTCTATCGCTCCGCGCCTGCCAATCCATCTGTCTGGAAATATCGCATTCAAATATCCACGAATTTTGACTGCAAAATGGGGCGGTGCACCATCTTGCTGAAACCATATCGCGCAGCATTTTAAGGATTAACGATCTGCTCACCTATAATACCATACCAGACACTCACTTTCTGAGGGTGTTGTGCGTGGACTTGTTCCATCCAATGTGGATATGTGTCCGACCAATATCTGAAAAAGTGTCTATTCAGATTACCATTGAGGCAAAAAGTCGCTTCATCAGAAAACATAATCCAATTTAAAATGTTTCTATCTTCATCTATCATGTCCATAGTAGTTTCGCAAAATTCTATCATTCGATCGAAATCATCTTCGCTCAGTTCTTGTAATGAGTGAATTTTGCATGGATGAAACCTCTTTTTTCAAAATTATCTGAACAGATCTTCTGCTAATATGGTGAGAATACGCTATTGTACGGAATACTTGGGATTCTCTTGCACATCTAAAAGGACATTCAAGCTACTTTCCTTACTCTTAGCAACCTTTGAACGTCCTGGTCTTTGACAGTTTTTAACACTGCCGGTTTCAAATCGTTGCAATGTTTTAACTGTTGACCTGGCAATTGGCTCACGATCTTCATGAATTGCATTCTAGAGTGCAACTTCTTCCTGATAACTTCGTCTTCTATTTCCATAACCAATCATCATTAAAATTTCGATGCGATAAGGCATTGCGATTGCAAATAACATGTTCTTACTTAGCGATAACGAATATTGTTTTTATGCCGAAGTTTTTTTGCAAGTTTGTTATCACACTTTTCTCAACTCAGAAGCAAAAACTGCACAAGAGTGATACATTTTTGATATCAGGATCCCCTTTCCATTAAAAAAAATTTAACGCCAACATATCAGAAACGAGAGCTAACACAGAGTTGAAAAAATGCATTTCGACTACCCATAGGCCCATGCACAATTTCAGAAAAATCGGTCGAACATAACCTGAAATATTCGGCTAGTTCCATACTTTGTAGCGAATATTATTAAATTAGCTCCTCGTACTTTGTTCTTCACGAGAAAATACCATCCACGTCATGTTTGACGAATGATCGTCCGAAAAATAATCTTTCACTTTTACTTCGCAATCAAGCACCCACGTGGTATCCGAAGATTGCGTGCTTAAAATCTCAATTACTGTATCGGTGACTGCGGGCGCTTATTTATGACGATAGTTAAACCTCAACAATGTAATAAATTATTTGGTTGGCTCGACTTAATTAAATATTTAAATCTGAGGGGGAAATTAACGGTTTTATGCATTCTGCTGTTGTTTTCTTAACACCTGGAGTAATAAGTGTCCTACTTGATTACCTTACTGCAGGACGCTCAAAAAAGTGTACTGCAGGGATCAACAAGGGGCTTCCCTTTATGAATTACTGTTACTTTACTGATATAAATGAGATCTTATTGTGCATTTTATGACGTGAAGACTAAGAGCATCAATTGAAACGGGAGACTCTTGTACTCCGACACTTGGCAATTCCATGTGCGATTCAACCAGAGTACGTGCTTTTACATAATAAATAGGTACAGGTGTACGCGGGTCTTAGGTCACTAGATCTACAGATCTCTTGCGCGTACCCCGACTATTTATTTCATGTTCTGAATTACAGCTCTAATATTCTCCAGGGCTATACGTCTTTGGCCGCAATTTGCCGCTGAAGAACGCGGAGCGGAGAGCGGAATTGCCAAATTGGTTGAATACTAACCGGATTTGGGAATTTTTGGCGATACCGCCACACTTTGAAAATGTGTTATATGTAATACCAATAATACAAGTGGCTTTTGTTATATACACTGATTGTATTTATATTGTTAAGTACTTAATAAGTAATGAGAAACATAAATTATGTACCATGTATGTTTTCCTAAATAAATCGTATGAATCTTTCTAATTGTTAAGCAGTACATTATAACTGTAGTTATTTCCCAGCTTCCTGGAAGATGCTGTTTGAATCTCATCAAAACTTAATATTAGGTCATACGATCTAAAAATTGTATACTTATCCAAGTTTTAGGGATACTTTGGTAGCTTGACTAAATTCTTATTTAATGAACAGGACAGGAGGTAAATGGTTGTAGGACAAGTAATGGTACTGTGAGATAACAGCGGGATCCCTATTTGAGCCCTGTGCTGTTCTTACTCTTTATTAGTGATGTTTTTAATTTCTTGTTGGTTCTACCTTCAATGTATTTGCAGATGATTTGAAATTATTGAGAAAATTTAGTGGGAATGAAGCAGTTGTCACTATTGCTATAATGTACCTGGTTCGATTGAAAAATATGTTAAACATATGAAAGGTATTAATATAACAAACTGTATATGTGCTCATTTATCGTTTAATTTTTACGTTGATGATATTGTAGCTCGTACAAATAGATTGCTTGGTTCTACTAATAGACAGTCTTAAGAGTGTGGAGTTGAAGTGACACATTAAGAATATACTAATATATTGTAGCATGACGATTATTGTTATTACTATGAAAGCATAAATAGTCTTCCCGATGCCTTTAATATCAATACTGTTATTTCCTGAAATGACTGCAATTTGTTACCTAAACGAACTAAAATTATTAATAGGTATATCACGATTTTATACAGTAACAACTAAAGATGTGCAGTAGACAAAAGATGAGTGTTATTAATGGATAGATTTGCCAAAATGCATAGCGGGTCTTCAATGTCTCAGGATACCCTCAAACAAATTTTCAACGTATATCCTATATCCATATTCCTATACACTTCAACGAGTCAATTTTGAAAGATCCGGACTGCGCTCTGGCTAGATTCCATCTGTAAAAGGACACTAAACCTTTCTTTAGCATCCTAGTTGCTAGGTTCTCTAGCACACCATAATCACAACGCAATACTCTCTGGTGGACCGTGGGTATGATGTCGGGGTCCTAATGCTGCAAATTGTCAATGCCTATCATCTAACGCTTAAAATGGAACACTTTCAAGAATCCCTCTTAGACATGCTACTCCATTACTTATGCACATTAGCCACGTATGCTTGACATTTTCGTCCTTAAACAATGGCAATGTTTTCAAAGCCTCTTTCCCTTAAATTTTAAATTCTTTAATGGGTGGGAGCTTTTAACAATATAAATGGTAAATATAAAGATATGGAGATTGTGCAATCTAGTAATATCAGTCTGTTTTGCGCAGACTAAGACGACTGCTCAACAATCTGGCAACGTCGCCGAACGGTTAGCTTCTTTTTTGCCGTCCCCAGGAGAGACCACAACATGCGTTCTAAGCAGGGAAAGTTGGATGTACATCTCGGCGAGATCGTTTATCAATGTTAGACCAAATGTAGCGGTTTGCGGTGAATTAAAAAATGGCACTTCTTTAAACGGTTCCGCTGCGCTTTGCAAGTCGGCAAAGATGTGTCGACGAAGAACGACGATAATTGTTTGTCGGTACGCGATCTCTCGCGCTTTTTAGCTAGAAAATACTGCTTTCACTCGTATTAGCATCGCTTGATAAATTGTAACAATAATCGAAAGAAAGGACCGACGGTCAATTCGATAAACGATCGATTATGGTTGAAATATGTCAACACTGAATGCAGCCCGACATACAGAAGCTAACGAGATCTCGGTCTTTAATTCTAGTAGTAACGTTGTCTTGCTAACAATGGGTCACACTGATTTAACTAATTCGTTATTGCGTTTTAATTATATTTTATCATTTCATTTTTTAAACTAACAGTTGGATAGAAAGCAAAAAACTAAAAATAAATTCAAAATCAAAAATTTTTTAGCGTAGGATCTTATTTGAGTTGGGCACAACATAGGTAGTAATAGGTATAATATACGGAAATAAGGCGAAATTCCAAAATAAATGTGCAGAATAAAGTATGACATTTCTAAATACTTTTACTCGACCATAACAATAACATTTTATGTTCCGAAGAAGAACCAACAACCACATTTCAAATGAGGATGACTTATGTAAGCCAATTACTATATTAGACTATAAATATGGTCAAGATAGTTCCAGAATAATATATCTGCGACATAAACTGATGGTTACGAGAGTATAGTTTCTTCATTTGTCCTTCTTATCCATTTTCCACCCCCTTTTGTCCCTGCATATATTCTTACCATAATATTTTTATGGATAATTTTTATTGCCCTTCTATTTTTTTTTGTTTATTCCCCACTTCTCGCATGCATACTCTTCGAGAAATGTCATCACAGCTACCTCATAGGATATACTCAATCTCTCCCCTTGATCTCATCTTAGGTCCTGCTTTTTTAGATACCTAAATATTTGAAGCTAACCACTATTTCAAAACTTTAAGAGTATGCGAACATAGCACTAGTATATATAGCAAAAGAAATGGCCTCTATCCAGTAGTAGTACGCGGAGAATAAATGAGCTCTTTAGCAAGGAATTCAGCGTTGCTAACCTTCCCCGCAGAGATAACATCATCTATCATGTTGCCTTTCGGACGAACCCAAAAATGTGGAACTGGCATGGGCGATTAGTGTATCGAAAACAATAAAAACAAGATCGATGTGCGAAGGTGATGTAACCTGGCCGCGGGGTGTATGCATATGATTACCCAGTTAAAGGAGCAGTGGCGTAACGGAAAAAATAAATAAAGACATTAGTACGAGAACAAGACTGAATTATAATATTTGAAAAAAGCTCGATTCTAGGTTATCTGTGTATACGGGAGTCACACGCAATTATAATCATTCGGATCTCAACTTTCTACATAAAGTTGAACCGATTTATTGCAACTAGTTTCAGAAGTCCGCGCCACTGTTAACAAGGATGCTACAGAATCTGGTCTGGGTGTGCACAGCACGGCCTACTATGCCATTGTGTGTTCAGAGCACATGTGCTTATTTAGTTTATAGAAAGATGCTAGTTGCGATTGCATTTGCATAAAAAATGGATTGTCACGAAAGGTCCGAAGTTATGCGTTTCATAGGGGCTCTTCACACTTCACAATGTGGGTACGATAGCGCCCACTGTTTTAAGTGTCTTTAGCAAGTGCATACATTTACATGTATTTATACAAAAAGAAGAAACATACAAAAGCTCAGAAGAAATATTTTTATCATAACAGTCTTATTAGTGTAACTTCTTCTTTTATGAGTTTTAGAAATAAGGACAGCAACAAAGTCTATTTTGTTTGTAAAGCGTTATAACTTAAAACCATTTTCATKTGTATAGGGTGTCCTAGTTTTATGGCCCAGMAAGAAACGCCTTTATTTTCAATGGTACACCTTAWATATTGCACATTATTATTAAAGATAATTTATTGAAAATTAAATATTAAAAAATGTCTACCTGAGACTGTTGTGAAAAGAATCATTAAGGTTTTKTTAGATGCAGACTGTTTATTTCTTTGAACACTGCCCTGATCCTTTGCTTCACCATTTTCCACTGCAGTTGGTGGTTGGTGGTGTTTGGTATACAATATTTTTATGTATCGTACCAAAAAAAAGTCCTTTTTTTAAATTTGTAGACGAGGGGGAGGAGGTGAGCGGCCAGTTGGAATCTTTCGAACATTAAAAGGAACATCTGTAAATAATTTCGACACCGACTTTGACAAAAAACTTAAGTATGAATTCCTATCGACATCTATGTTCATGGAAAAAGTTGGGCCTCGACTCGACGATTTCAATGAAATAGGGAATTTGAAGAGAATAACAATGAATATTGGGTATTAAAAGAACAAATTTTATGAAATATAGTTTCATCAGTGAACAGAACCTACTGAGGAAGTGCGGACCTTCCTTAGTTGCATTACCAAACGATTTTTTTAATTTTGCGTAGGCGACATTTCTACCTTCTCCAAATGCCAGTTTTAGCCTTTGAAATGTTCAAAAACTGGATGTCGTCTTGTTGCATATTTTCGCGAACAAAAGCAATTACCATCACTTATACAGATTCAGTAGTTCACACCACTTATTTCGCCTTTCGTAAAATTACAACAACCCACGATAACGTAAAAAAAGAACGAACACGAAATACGTAAGAAACGCAATAAAATTTACAGAAGAGCAATACAAATTGTTTTGGATACTATCAATTATATTTCAGCGACATGGCTACTGACGTGTAACAAAAATGACAAGTCAAAATAGAAAACTGTTAATATATAAATAAAATCGAAAGCGAGAGCGCTTTAAAAATAAAAGAGGGTTTTTTAACTCATATTAAAGGAGCTACTGAAGAATGCCACACTAACCCGCATGTTTAATATATGTAGCAAACAACCAAAATGAGAGACAGTACGTAACTTTGCATTTTGGAGTGGCAAAGTTATTTAATTGATTGTCATTGTGGGGTCGCAGTGTAACTAAGTTAGTAAGTTACTGGTATTCTAAAAAAACAAAATACAACAAAGAACAAACCTGGCGATTCGGGTATTATAAAGTAATAGACTAGTGCCGACACTCCTCTGTATATGCTAATTAGATGAGGGTGGGTAGCTTTGAATCCATCAAATCGATACAAATAAAACTCTTACGGATTCAAACAAAAATTTTAGCTTCAACAACTAGGTTGTTGTCTTCTGAAGTCAGGGCAATAGTTAATAAGTAAGAAACAATTATACTTTGTAAACTATTTATATTCACGCTGACGTAATGAATCCACTCTTACCCTTTATGAAACCGTGATTATTATAAACGAATAAAACAGGATTTAAGTACAATCAAACACTACGTTCTTTTGTGTGGGCAGAATCCAATTAATAATTTTGAAACCTTGAAACACTCATATTGCCTGCAACCAAACACACTCAAGTTTACAGGAAACAGCTTCATTTCCAAGTACGTTCAAAAATCTACGAATACAGTCCAGTAAGCTGCAATTACAGTATTTTTGCTCGCCCACACTACTGGAAGCCGAGTAAAACGTTAGCGGCCTTCGAACCACATAACCTTAAAAATCGGCGAACAATGAGATCCTGACCGCCAAGATTGGAACAAGCCGAATGATAACTAGATAAGACAATTGCGATTTAATTTAGCTCTAGGGGCGTCACGACCAAAGATTAAAAGCTGAACGGTGTACCTTTCCATATCTGCAGCCAGTTCGTGCCTTATAAATGGTGCTGTGCTGAAAAAAGCGTCGCAATCTTTGTGCATTTGTAAATTACCGCCACTACGTTGCCGAAGGTTATAACATTCGCTATGAGGCTGTTGGATCGGTATTGTGTTTGATTTAATTAAGTGCAGCATTAATCGCTGCTTTTATGAGTTGTTCCAAAGCCTGTAAGCAAAGAGATTTTGTTTACTATTAAAGAAATAAAAACTTAAAAAGAAATAATCCTATGTCGTATATCATGCAAAGCTACTTGTTAGCCTTTACAATTCTTTTGTCTACGTTTTTTTAGTTACATTCAAGATTAAAACTTTAACTTTAACTTCTTTTTTACAATCAATTAAGGCCTTTGGTGGACTTGCAGGAATTATCTGGCGCCATATTCTTCTGCTTTGTCGAGCCATCATTTTCGTCACTCCTGTCTACCTCACTTTCAGCAGTCTTTAACAATTGATTTGATCGAGATGATGGACATTTGCGCAGCCGAAACTTGTAAAAAAGGCAAAAACCGGGAAATAGTCTACAATTGTTCATATTAGGCCACCCCAGCTCGACCAATCTTGTGAGATATGTGATCATATTTTCTTAGGCCGTAGATGAGTCTGACACAACCATTCTGCAATATTTGAATTCTGATTTTATCAGCAACCCTCAGGCATGGACCATAAGCAGAGCCATGATGATCAACATGTGAAATTACTAGAATGTTCATTAAAATCTGCTTCATTTCTTTTTGCAGATGCGCAGAATTTTGACAATTTTGCAAAATGCGAAAAATAAGCTTTTTTTAAGGTTCTAGACACGTGCGTACCAAAACGTAGATCCAAATCAATACTCACGCCTAAATTTTTCGTAACATCAGTAAGAGGAATTTGACCTCCATTAATTGTGACGTTGACTACAGTTTTTACCTCAAACCTGTAAATCTGAGTATCATCGACAAAGCATAACCTCACAACATATTCAAACTAAGGAGGACATATAGGATAAATAATATAGGCCCAACTATGGAACCCTGCGGTGCTCCTCTACTAATGGATCTAACATCGAAAACAGTTCCATGCCATGATACGAGCTGTGGACGATTGCTTAAGTAGCATGTAATCAAATCAATTGACGATTTCCAAGACCAATGTAATGCAAAATACATAGAAAATTTAAGGGGAAATTCTATCAAAAAGCTTTGAATAACTATGTAATACACAAAGATATTGAAAACTGGATACTAGCCTCATACACACCTAAAAATAAATTTTTGAATAAAAGGTAAAACGAATGGAACTCAACCTCGACTATAGGTATAGGAACCTATTTGTGTTATAGGAGAAATGAAAACAAATGCAAAGCGATAAAACTAACAATAAACAAGGACAGCAATATAAACATAAGCATAGCACAGAAAATATGGAGACAAAAATTAACATCTAGAAATTCATTTTTTGTGATGTTTTCCGAGATGTTTTCTATATGCTATGTTTATTTCTATATTTTTATTATTGTTTATTGTTAGCGTTATCGTTCTGAATTTGTTTTCATTTCAATGCTCGCCAAAATACTTTCTATCTTATTCAATAAGTTATTCCTACTCAGTGGCCTATTTAAACAATACGTTGTTACTAATGTGTCAAAATATTTCGTTTTAATATTAAGCTTCAACTATTTTTCAATTATTTCAATGGAATAGATGGGTTGGGTACAAACTTAGAACAACAGTAATTTAATTCTGCGCCCATGACTGGTATAATACCTAATTATATTCGAATTTGATATTTGATATATTCTTTTCGACGTTGGGCAATAAATGACATCCAGAATAGGGGACTTGAGTTTGGTATAGTTTTGGTGCTTACAATGTTCTTATTCGCACTAGTAATAAATTTTGCTGACTCTTTTTCTAATTTCTAAAATTTAGTGTTAAAGAAATTTGCTGGTCACTACAAGAGAATTTTTGGGCATTTCGATATTTGTTTTATTTTATTATCCAAAATGCAATGCGAATTTAAAAATTTTACATGTTCTGAATGTGCTCAAGATGTAGTATTGCACGATTAAGGCTGAAGTTGTCGCCGAATATGTATATACTATTTAAAAATATAAAATTTCTTAGAGCACACATATTTTTAGAAGCTTGTCATAAGAGTTGCGTTTAGCTTCACATAATATTCCCTTTTTAAGTGCAACTCAGTAAAATAGTATTGTAGATTAGTACTTGATTTTTGTTATGGGTTTGGAAAGTACCTTTACGTTTGAAACAAAACAAACGTGCAAGATTAGCTCATCAACTTTATTCCGCAATCACTGTCATCTTCCTCGGCGTTTAACCTTTTCATGCGTCAACTTCATCTCCTGGTAGCCGTTGGGCACCACCCCCGCCGGGCACCCGTTCATCTGAAGCACGAAGACGCGTCCGACCCGGGGGCTAGTCTAACTATAGGTGAAACGGTGAACAGGAAGAGTTTTCTCAATGTCCAAGCCGCCGTGGCGGCTCTGTCTGGTCGACTGAACTCGAGGAATTCCTTGCAATTCGTGATTAGAACTGGGCGTATCGCATAGCTCATGTCTGATATCCGTTCCATTTATGTGCTTTCTTGCGATCTCGCGACTTAAAGTGCAATGCAGATGCAGCTGAATGCGGGTGACCGCGTGGTATTCGGTATGGGATGGTTTCCATTCATAGTCTGTTGCCTCGGTTGTTCTGTGCGGAACAGAAGGTTTGAATCTTTTAAGTTTTAGAATATTAGTGTATGAGGAACTAATACATTCAATTCTGAAAGTGTGGTTTATGTTTGTTTTACGAGTATAAGCAAAGTTTGAACAAAACATTCTTTGTATGACAGTACTAAAAAAGAAATTATAAGCTTTTATATAATAATAAGATTATCTGGCTTTAAATCCCGCAGAATGTAATACTCCGTTTTAACACTGTTCTGAAGAGTCAATAAATTTAATAGAACAGGATCGTAGATATCCCAAAATATGACCGACGGCTTTAAATTTTTTATTACCAGCCTATTGTTTTCACCTTTTTTCCACAATCTTTAAAAATTAATGGTTTTGGTTTAGCTTCATATAGTTTTGTTCCCTCCTCAATAATATATTAGAAATTTATTCGTAGCAAGTGCTAATGCGACTGAAACAATACAGTGTTTCTTTTTTTCATGTGGATTTTTTTGCGGGAATAGGTGAACATAAATTATTTTCAACACAAGAACGATTTCAATAAACAAACAATGTCTTAGCCATAGGTTAGCCGTATCTCCAGCGGTATTGCAGAAGTAGTCATGAAAGATCTAAAAAAAAGTATACTAAATAAAACAGAATAATACATATTATATTTCTACGGCCCATACACTGAGGATGTATTTATAGTACACGATTCCAAAAACCAAAACTAACGACATACAAGACATATTTAACAGCTACAACAACCAACTACAATTTACTATAGAGAATGAAAACAATAACACCTTAAATTTCCAAAACATTACATTACAAACCAAAATTAAGATAAAGTGGTATACAGAACTCACATTATCAGGACGATACTTGCAATTCAATTCTAACCACCCCGACAATTAAAAACACATGGTAATAAGAAATACAATAGAACGAGCATTAAAACTTGCTAGTCCAGAATACACACACGAAACAATTAAACAAGCAACACAATAAGCGTTAACAAACAACGAATACCCAATAGGACACATCAAACAAGAGACGCAATATACAACTTAAAACATAATAACTCAAAACACAAAAACCAAAACGCAGATTCAGAAAAATCATACGTATTACTTCCATATAATGTAACGTTGTTTCACAATAAACTTCCTTGGTTTGTTACTTGCCCTGGTCGGGAGTCGATCCCGAGACCTCCAAAATGGATCTCCTGCGTGCTAACCAATTACACCACCAAGGCACTCCGGTTCGGATCAAACAGCGAATAACAACCTTTTCATACGGAAATATTGGCCTACATATTCGTTAAAACAATTGTTATATATGATTACACAAATATACATCTGATATTGAAGAAACCAGCCCTCGTAAGTCGTTAATTGTCTCTATGCAGTTCTTGTTTAAATTGCGCATGTTGTTAGGTATAGCACTCCACCATAATACTTCCTCGAAATATAAGCTCGCAAGTACTGTAGCGGTAAACTAAATGCAAGACAGCGAAGGCAATAAGCAAGTCTACAAAATTTCAAGCACTTTCCTCGTTAACATTATTTGGCAACTATTAGCTGTTGCAGCTGTTTTGGTATCACATTTATTTCAAGTAAGGGTAAAATAGTAGGAATTTTTTTAATTATGCATACACATGCAATTAAAGGAAGTGCTGCATGCATATAATCTGAGTACAAGCGAATGTGATTTTGTATTGTTAGCTCGAATTTAAGTTACCTAGGCACACCACCTCAAAATGTAAACAATTATTTGGATAAAATTGTAATATTGATTCGTACAGTTCATTGTATTTAGTTTATACACTAAAAATAATCAGTCTGTCCAGACATAACTGGGTATACTAACTAATAAACAATTCATCGGTAGAGCAAACAGTGCCAGTTTTGATGCGAATCCAGAAAACTTTTGCTGTGAACCCAAAAAACCGTTCCTCCTAGATGGTTTCATTTTCAAAGTCCACGATGGTACAATAACTATATCTAATGTGCAGGATAAAAATTGTGTGTAGCAATCTAGTGAATTTGAAAACTGAGCAATTTCTTTGAATACTGAATTTTGCGTTACATGTACAAACGTTTTATTGATTATTATACAGTTCTTGACCAGATACGCGAATCCCTCAGTTTCATAATTCAGTTTTTAAGCATGCATTCAGCAATCCCGTCTTCGCTGAATTTTACTTAAAGAAGGGCATAMCAGAACTATAAAGACAAAACATACGCGACAAGGGATGTTTTTCTAGAAACTGTAAAACTCTGTATCAAAAACGGTAATTTAAGACTATTAGTACCTTATTTCGCATCTACTACTTGCATCAGAAGGAAAAGGATTTTTTTAGTATAGAATTTTTAGTTTCTAGTAAAACAAATAGCATTGTTGTAAAGAGAATCTTATACGTAGGTAATGAAATCATTACTTTACACCTAATGTTTTACTCATAAAGTGGTCATAAAATTTCTTGTGAAACATAAATTGAGACATAATTAAAAATTTCCAATGAAACTGGAAGGCGGCCATCTTCGAAAATAATTTTAGATTGTATAGTTACCTATACCCTTGTATAACGGTTATTCACATTTTATCGGAGAAATAAGTTTACTTTGCCCAATCAGTACCTACCTATACACCTTTAGCAAAGGTCTTTCAGTCTTAATACTCACAAATTAATGAAAGTTGAAAGTTCTTATAAACGAAGAAAACAGTCATGCGGCAATTTATATAAAAAAGCAATATGTAATAGGTAGGTACTTGAACGAATTATTGTGGACCAACAAGTATATAACAATTGCTCTTATTTTTGTTGCAATCTAAAAAAAAATACAAAATGGGTACTGGTTTGAGAAGTTTTTCATGTGTTTCTATAACTATTCCAACAGATTCGTTCTTTTAAGACGAAAATGTGTGATCGTCTCTTGCTTATGTCATTACCTAACCTATTAATTTTTGTGTTTCGCAGTTAAGCATTTCCTGCCCAATTAGGAAATATTTAAGCTAGTGACAGCATTTAACTGCGTAAGTTGCGTAAAAGTAGATACATGCGGAGGCATTTTATAAGTGGCCAACTAACGACCCAAGCCGTATCGAAAACCGCCAATTTAGCAGATTTCTTCCTTCAAGAAAGTGAAATAATCACCGCCTGCCCTTTGATAGGCGCGTGATATCGGACGCGACTTCTTTCGACCACTCAAGCTGCCTTAAAAGGTTCGCATCAATTTGCCGCACAATTTCATCCCGGGTTCCGCTCCTAACCGCCAATTGAAGTTTCCCGGTTGTTTCCGCGTTTACGACATTCCTGTCTAATGGAAACGGTTTATTTCCATGTGTAATGAGCCGGAACGCCTAAAAACACCCCCGTGGTGTGTTTTAGCCGGGCAAAAACGTCCAGCACCATATCGGCCTTCCATTTGAGACCTTGCCTCGCTTGACGCACCTGTTTTTTGATGGAGGAAGTGCTCCGGGAATGATATTAGATTAGGTTTCGTAAGAGGTTTTTGCTGTTTGGTCTATTGTAATCGCGAAGAATGCGCAATCTCGTCAAGCAGAGGCATTCCTGCTAATATGTTATTGTTGTCCTGCTTAATAATGTTTTTGTTGCACGTTACGTTGCTTCATGGTTTTCAGCGGGCGCCTTTTTGCAGACGTTTTGCAACTCGTGATTAAGCTTCTTTTTATCATTGTCGATGTGATATTTGCCGTACTCGTAAATTAAATCGTCCGCTTTATGTGACTAATACAATTGGCTTACATAATTGCCAAGCGCTCGGAGATCTGCGCAGGTCGATAAATGCTCGGTATGATTTGTTACCGCAAAAATACATACGTTATGGACGTCATAGATTGCCATGAACACTGCTATTACTGGTTTTACCATCCGGTCTACTACTGGTCACATTAAATATCTTGGGTAGGTATTATTAACGTTACTAAATGTACTTGATTGGCCTTACGAATTTAAAACCGCTTTGGAGCTCTTATTTTGACGTACACATTCATAACTATTGAGTTGACAATAGCAAATGCTWTAAGCATACAAAGTATATGTCTGAATGAAATATCTCGATGATATGCAGGAAAAGTAGCTATTGCATAGTATCGTATCACGTCTGTTTTTTTTTTAATTAGTTGACATTGCTTTAACCACTGCATCCGGCAATCCGTTTGAAATCTAAAACACTCTGTTGAATATGAAATTTTTCCGATATTTGGTTTGAAAATCCTTTTTTTTAACTTCAGGTGGTGACTGCGAAGTTGGTTATCCATGTTAAGCGGGAACAAAGTACACGCATCATAAAAAGCAAGTTTTTTTAACGCGCGAAAAACATATGATCATATCTCCACGAATATAGACGGTATGTTTGTCAGGCAGTCGTCTTCATACGATCGACACACACTTTCCAGCATGTTCCCATCCCGAAACAAATCTACCCAGCACACAGGAGTTGCGTATCCAAGCAGCGGCCCAACGCAACGTAGGGTTTGTAAAAGATYCGGACACGAAAGATTTTTTAAGCAAGAATGATCTCAAAATGCTGCACCTACAGATGGAGGCTATGTGTTCGCTCCAAGACCGATTGTATGTCACTGCGAGTTCCAAGTAATTATATGATATTCTCTTGCACTAGGAGCCGTGCCACGAATAAATTCTTTCTTTTCCATGTAAAGAACAGCACTTTTTCCAGCATTGAGAGTCAGCATCCAATCTGAACATCTGAAGCTTTGTGTCATCTGGATAGAATGGACATTTACTTTTTATGTCCAGTATCATACCAGCGACGTACACGAGGCAACTAATGGGTCCTAGCACGGAACCTTGAGGAACTCCACTCCGCAATGGACGGAATTCTGATTTATCCTTCCCAACTCTAACAAAAATGATTGGTCACTTAAGAAGTCTTCAATCTACAGTAATAGTTGACCTCTGATGCCAGCACTTTTCATGTTATATAAAAGATAAAAGTCTACGTTTAGGGACCGTATCGAAACTCTTAGCAAAATATATATTATACCTACCTACCATCCAATGACATTTATCTTTAACACAATACAGCATATTAGTAATAACAGATCTACCAAGCATGAAACCATGTTGATTTGTGTTGATTTGTCCAAACCCATTGATTATTAAAGGAACATGATTATAATTTCTAAATCTCTATCATTATTTTTCTGTTAGCACTGGACTTCTAATTTAAAAAATCCAGGTGCGGAGTAACTAGTTTGTAATAGTTCGTACATTTTGTACCTCAAGTATCTACACTGACGTACGTCACTATAGATTACTGTCGAATTGATATATATTATTTGTTTAGATCTTTATTAATGAAAACTGAATGCAGATTGTTGTTATTAATAAAAACTGTATGCAGTTTATTCCGATTACAGGTCTGGCAATTTTTGTGAGGAATTTAGTGTTGAGCAGGGATCAGGCCTGGGACCGCCAATGTTTGCTATATATGGATTTATAAACCACCCAAACTTTTTTGAAAATGAAACTGTTTTCACATGTTTACAGCAGGTAAATCTTTTGATTTTCGAATATCTAGTTTGGTGCCCACCAAGGTCTTGCGATAACTGTTGTTATACTAGGCATTACTTTTCATTATTGAACGGGAACATTTTCATGACGTGAGGATTATGTCAAAACATTTTCCAGTGCAT
The DNA here is from genome assembly GCA_025024175.1 of Rhyzopertha dominica. Lineage (NCBI taxonomy): Eukaryota > Metazoa > Arthropoda > Insecta > Coleoptera > Bostrichidae > Rhyzopertha > Rhyzopertha dominica. The sequence goes on from QCXZ01000053.1 coordinate 24,730,289, forward strand.
AAATATCGATTGTATCGCCCGCACTATTACGTATAAGTCTGAGAAGAGCTGTTTTCTTTTCAGGCATTATATAGACAATATTAAAAAAAAGAAATCTTTTTGCAAGAAAATGTAAACCAACAGAGACTACTGCAGTTATATAAATGGATACTAGTTTAACTGGTGTTAAATTTCTGCTTTGAATATATTAATGAATACAACTTTAGAAACGAAATTAAATGTTCCAGTCAAAATATTGTGCTTGCTATTCAAAAGGAAAACTGAAGTTTTTGCTAGAAGTATAGCTTGGTTTGATTGAAGTGAGCTATATATATGTTAACCAGAAATATGTACCTACGGAAGTCAACTGATCAGGGATCAAGTAAATATTAGTACCGTATTTAGTAAATAGATAAAAAAGCTTGCTTTTGTCAATATACTTAAAAGAATTATGCACGCCATTATTATTCGTATATAAGTCATATGTGAGTTTTCATAATTTATCAATGTGCAACTTATACATATTATTTTATTCATCAGATTAGTTAAAGTTATATGCAGCCGAAATTGAATAACTAAGCGTTAGTTGCTATCGTTTTGAGTAAAGGTTTGTATATCTTGTTAATATTATTATGGTGTGTTTGCATTAAGTATACAGATACGAAACAAAAGCTTCTTTACATGTTTACAAATATATTACAGAAATTTCGGCATCAACACATGATAGCAGTAGGTACAAAAATAAGAAGAGACAGATTATTCTTAGATATTTACCCACATTCTTTGATCTTAAAATTAAATACAAAGTATTTTGAAATACTGTTCTAACAAATATTCATATCTAAAAATAAACAGTAATTTACACTAAATTCCCTGAAAACTCAAGTAATACTTTATGAAAGTGTTTACTATATTACTGAATAACATAAGTTCTTGTACCGTCCTGAGACATCTGTTGATATGTGATAAGTATGGCTATCAAAGTATGTCGCTTTATCGGCTGATTCAACGATTTGAAGCTGTACCAGCAGAATATAGTTACATTTTAGTTGTATCGAAAGAAATTTCTACTCATCTTCAGTCGGCACCCGATGGTACCGCGACAAAACCTAGCAGAATCCATAGTCGGAGAATTTCTGTCGCCGAGTCGTAAAAACCCAAATACATGACACAACTAATAGACCGTGTCAGCCGCTACTTTTACATTTCACGAAAATTTCTGTCGTTAATACAAGACCTGTAAAAATGCTTTCATTCACTTTTAATGTGGCCCAAAAAATTAAGTCTCCAAGCTTGCGTTTCGTTAGGCTGGATTCGCCTAAAGAAATCCGAACAAAAAGCATCAGTCATTTTCATGGCAAGTAATTCTGCGGTTTGTGTAATTTGCCTGGCGTCGTCTCCGTTATTTTCACAGGAAAATCGCCTGCCATGTTGGGTTTAACGAAAACGCGTTCTTTGCAAGAATCTGTGTTACGCAACCTCTTTTTGGCAGCGCTCTTTGTATGCCTGTCGATTTTTATTTTTCGCCGTGTTCGCTGTGTGAAAGTGACCAACACGTTGGATGGATGTCTGGTTATGAAACCGGCGTTCTTTTTAATCCAATGTTTTCTTTTGTTGCATTCATCTCACGGTGCATTCTCGCTTGTGCAAAACAGAATACGCTTTTATTGGCGAGTAATTGTCAGGGCAAAAACGGGCGCAGTTCTGGAAATGCATAGGAATTACGTGAAAGTACTTAGTAACTTAATGCTCGACCAGGGAGTTATAATTTTTGCTCGAGTACTTGAAACGGACTAATTTTGTGCGTCTGGTCTCGAGTTGAAAATTTATGGATGTAATGGGAAATACTTTGAACTTGATGAATGGGTTCAATATTGCTCAGATTTGAGTACGAGAGATTAAAAATTAGAGCGAGAGGGTTTTGCAATCTAAGAAGTTGAGTATGAATGGTACCTTACAACAAGTTGGTGAAATTAGTTAGCATACCAGAAGCACAATTAAAAAGGCATATTCTCTAATTTTAGTTTTCATTGACTTCTTCTTTTATTTCGTGTTCCTCAGACTATATTTCCACGAATAMTTTTGATGAAGGATTGGGCATAATATTCAAATTGCTTTCAATGCTTTTTTCTTAGTTATTTGATAGAGAAATAACTCGTTAATTGTTTGGCACTATTTTTATGTTCTATTTTAACACTCTTTGATATATGTTGAATTGAATACTCGCTAGACACTTGATGGACATTTTTAGTGCTATTAAGGGCACACACTACACACGTATTAATTTAAAGCTTCTATTATAAGTATCGTGGACAGTTAACAGAATTTAAAATAAAAAATTGTACATTGACATTGAGCGAAATTAATAAAAATATTTTCCAATGTGACGGACAACCGGTTATACCAGAAGATGACACTAACTTCATTACTTCAAAGGGAACACCTTGTATATTATCACATTTATTATCACTGTATGGGTCTAAGATGGACCTTTTGGGGCGCATTTCTTTGTAAATTTTGACGTTTACAGTGGTTTCGAAAGAGTTGTTACATGTACAACCGCAAAAGCTACGACTACGTAGTTTTTGTCAGCTGGCTGGGCCATAATTAAACATTTTTTAAAGCTACAAAGCTCTTTTATAAGCTTTTAAGCATTTATTTTTTCAAATAGAAGGGTATAATGATCAAGATAGCCTCACCAATAGTGTTTTTTGTGGCTTTCGATCAATTTCATCTGGCAGAATTCTAACTAACGTACTCCTACTCACTATTTGACTTTATATTACTTTAAAGGGATTCTGCAGTATGTAGCAATTATTTAAATGTATCAAGATTAATATTAAAATGAAACAATGTTTCGATCCAGACATGGAAAGAAACGGTATGTATGGATCATCTAGAATGCACCAAATGTTTTTCTTTTTTTTGCGCGCAGCAACCTTACCCTCCCTGCTATTTAACCTCACCTTAATTTTCCTGGTTTAAATATATTGCTGTTTACTTTATCATAGTAAGGTATAGAATAGAAAAATATACAAGGACAATGTGATTTGCGCAATACTACATCAAAGAAAGACTGGGATAATATAAATAAACAAACAGAGAGGGGGACAACAAAACAAATGAAAATTATATTTGGTATTAAAAACAGATATTTAAATCATCTACGGTAAGGAGCTAGATCGAAAAAGAGGGTCACACTATTCGTTTTCTATATTATATGTCAAAAATAGTCGTCACGGGGAAAAATTATAGCAAACGAAAGCCGTTAAAATTCTACTTCTGTTCGCATCCGTCTCTCGATAAGTTTCTGAAGCAACTCCTTAGGTCCCGTTCACTCATTCTACACCTCCTTTTGTGCCATTGGGTAACTGAATTAGTTGAATGGCATACTTTTTCATGAATAATGTAAAGAATAACAAGGACGTTACCATATTTTGAGAGTTTTGTAATAAAAGTTAGGAAACTTGAATTAAATCACCCTGTACAATTCGTCCTTTAGTAAGCATCTGAAGAAGCTAGTGGACCAGATGACAAAATATGACAACATAAGCAAGAAAATCAAGAAAAGAAAGCAATTTTATTTGAGTCTAATACGCGGTCATTGTTATGGCAACAGTAATCAGAGCCCCAGATTCATGCCATGGCAATGTGCCACACTTAGGAGCTACTTCGACTTCTATTTAATATTCTAGAATGTTCCGAGGAACGGTTAAGGCGATGTGATACATTAGGGATTCTTTCGTCTACTAATGAATTTTCCACAGTGTTCTACAACTTCTTGAAACGCAGATTATCGATTTTTTCCGTCATGAAACCCACCTGCTACCATACTTGGAGGTTCTCCAGTCAAGTTTCTGGAATGTCTTTTTAATTCCCAACCGTGAGATCATTTAAACAATCTGCCGCAGTTGAGGATTCTATTGTTTTCTATCCAATCTTCCAGAATATTCCGTTTCCTCTAAAAATCTGGTGAGGAGATATCCTCCAGTTAAATCTAGCCAGATATTTCAAAAAAATGCCTATTTTACTAAAGTTGTGAGCTTAGGTGCTAAAATGCGTATTTAGATTTTCAAGATTATTGTGGTTGGAGTTTTCCATTATAGTTTAATCTACTTGTCTGGAAGGAAACACATGTAAGTGGTATTTGAGAAGAGAATGCTTAAAAGAGAGACATGCACCAAGCCAAGCAAGTGTGCTAGAAACTAAAAGTTCCTAAATTATTAAACTCGTAGGGGCCATCCACACTAAAATGATGTAGGTTCTTTTTACTGGCACTCAAAGGATAAAATTAAGAGGGTTTTGACAATAACCGAAGTCGAGCAGAATTAAGAAAGAGAGCACCTCCGACAGTACGTAAGTAGAAGTACAAAAGCGTTGCAAATGAAGAGTGGTTTCGGCTGCCATATGTGCTGTAGTTCTGGTATTCAGTTAGGCTCATCTTTGGTAATATAGACAATAGTACTTTCGCCTGTTTATTACGACGTTTGAGTATGAATCATAACCACAAGCCGTTTTGCATATCAGCAAACTAATAATTGCTGAATCAGCGGCGGAATCCGGAAATTTTAAGTGCACCTCTGCCTACCAAGATCATTGTTCATTCTCTCGACCGTTTTAATTAAACATCCGAGGATGCAAGGGCGTAGTGGCCCGAACGCGGCTACCAGCGGCGTGACCTTTCAAGTCGGGAGGATAATCACGATTTTTTCAAATGCCAAACGTAATAACCGTACGCGACGTACGCCAGATGGGGCTAAATGAAGGCAAGAAACGTGCCGGCCAACGCTGCCATTAAATCATCTTTAATTATGACGTGGGCGGTCGCCGGCTACCACTAGATCGGCGCGGAAAAGAGTGCGGAATCAATCGGGAAAACGCAAATGTCAGGAGAGCCGGGGGTTCCCGTGATTTTTACTGACATTTCCAGGAGCGCTTGGGCCTCGCCCTTGTTATCTGACGGGTCCGAGTCCGATTGTTACTTTCGAATGGGATGGGCGTGACTGGAAATTAATTTCATTTGTCCGGCAAGCGGTTGTCTGCGGAGTAAAAATCGAAGCTATTAATAGAGCTGCGAGATGACACTCCTTAGAAATCGACAGCTAAAAAATTTCGTTGGTTCGTTAGATCTGTAGCATTTAATTTCTCTTTGGGGGCACCTTAACGTAGAAAAGTGCAAATGCGGGGTGGATTCAAATATTATTCTTCCGGCATGAAAGCAAACAACGTGAAAGGGAAGAATTTTGGAGCCACAAAGGCTAAATGTGGAGAATCTCGGTCATCAAAACACAATCCTTGTGTACAAGTTAATTCAAGTAAAATGGTTTAAGTGCCACCGTCTGAAAATTTATAAGTCTGGACTATTAATATCTAAGGATTTGTGCAAAAATTGGAAAAAAAAACGTGAAATAGGTAGGTAACTTATGGTTCAAAAAGATATTGGTATTATTTTAAAAATAAATTGGGAATCAATCCATGACGGCTATGTGCTATGGTTCCTGTCACTGTATTTACTAAAAGTCAAAATGTATTCAAATGATGAAAAAACAGAAGATATGATTTTGATTTATGGTGAATGCAAGAAAAATGCTTCCGCTGCTGCCCGTTTATACAGACAACGTTTTCCAAATAGAAGAGCTCCTGCCGATACAACTTTCAAGAGACTTGAATTAACTTTAAGGACAAACTGGCCACCACTGAAAAAGTTAATAGAAAGAACAGCAACAGGCCCTGACAATCAAATTAGGGTATTAGAAATGATTGACGAAAATCCTCATATTAGTCAAAGAGTAGTCTCAAGAGCAACCGGTATTAGTCTGTCTTCAGTAAACCGAATCATTAAAGGCAATCAATTTCATCCGTATCATTTGCAATTGGATCAGGCCTTAAAGGAGACTTATTATCCTAAGAGACTGGCTTTTTGTAACTTTTTACGGGAACACCAAAATTTGAATGTGACAACATTTGCTTCTCAGATGAAGCAAGATTTTATAGTAATGGTGGAGTTAACAAACATAACATGCATTATTATGCGCAAGAAAATCCACGTTGGATTCGAGATGGACATTTTCAAACTATCTACTCGACGAATGTCTGGTGCGGAATATTGGGAAAACAAACTGTTGGGCCTTATTTTTTCGCGATAGTTTAAACGGCAATACTTATTACTTATACTTTACAAGTAAGACAAGATCTATGGTTCCAACAAGATGGGGCACCTGCGCATTATCATAGAATAGTGTGAAATCATCTTGATTTGGTTTTGCCTAACCGATGGATAGGAAGAGGTTCAATTAATCCTTGGCCACCGAGAAGTTCGGACCTTACTCCTTTGGATTTTTTTCTGTGGGGAATGGTAAAAGAGCAAGTATACCAAACACCAATTGAAAGTGTAGAACATTTAGAAAATAAAATATGTGATGCATGTAGATCTATCACTCCAGAAATGTTAGTGCATGCTAAAAGATCGTTTTGGGCCCGAATTCAAGCTTGTGAAAACAGCGGAGGCGACATTTTGAGCATTTATTGCATTATTGTTATTGAATAAACATTTTTTTAAAATAAAATTTGTTGTACAATACCGAATTTATACAGCTCTCTACGTTATATATTTTTTAAGACGATGAACAATTATCAATGCTAGCTCTACAAATGTAGTTTGGGTTGCATTTTTAATTTGGTCAGGGTCATTATCATTCATGAAACTTCCTGTATTTATATTATAATATTGCACTATATCGGTTTAGATTACAGCGCAGTGACGCTATTGTTAAGTTTTTTATCTCGCAGAAATCAAGTTGTGTCAGTTGATGGCTCATTATCAACGCCAGGTGGTCTTGTGTGTGGAGTTCCACAAGGGTCTATTCTTGGGCTCTTCTGCTCTTAATCTGTAGTAGAGCTGTAATGTCTACACTAAGACTAGGATAATACCATTTATATGCAGACGATACGCAAATTTACTACTTTTACAGTGCCATAGAAGCGATGAGTCACAGTCAGCTGATAGCCTCTGAACTGCAACCATTCCTGGATTCGAAACACTCAATTTCGGCAAACAAAAAAATGTATCGGTGCGAGAGCAACTAATAAAAGCAATAATTGATAAATGGGGAAAAATTAACTTTTGTTGACAGTGCACGTAATCTTGGGGTGATAATTGACACTAAACTTTGGTTCCAAGAGCATACAAAAGTATTGCGTCAAAAATCCTACATGGGGTTCAATAGTATTTATCGGATAAGGCATTTTCTAAATAGAAATATGAAAATTGTACTCTGTGAAAGTCTAGTGTTGTCAAATTTTATTTTGCAGATGCCGTATATGATTCATGTTGGACAAGTACGCAAATCAGTGAAGTTTAAATAGTCCGAAATAGTTGTTTAAGGCTGATATTTGCAATTAGATGGAGAGAACTCATCTCGCAAACAGTTAATTGGTTGAATATGCAGCGGCAACGTTACAGATTAAATGCCATCCGTATTTATAAAGCAAAATTCGTTTTAGGACAGACGCACATAACATTAATGTTTGTCGTAAAGATATCTTAACAGTTCCCTTTGAATTTAAGGCTCTATCTCTCGAAAAGTTCAAACGTGCTTATAGAATTTTTTTACAGTCCTGATCAAAGTTATGAACTTGTCTTCTTGGTCTTCTGTTCTGTTCTCTGTATTCTAGGTATGCTTTGCATTGTAAATCAATAACATGACTAGACTAAAAATTCCTTATACATCAACTAATATTAAAACAAAATAGCAAGAACACTATTGGTAGCAATGGAAATCATCTGTAGATTTCGAATTCTTTCAAGTTTATCGGAATTTTCAGACGATAACCTTTTGTCTATTGATACTAGTTAATGTTTCTGTTATTTTTAGAACTGTCTTCCTTAATTCAAGATATTCAACTAGTGCTTACTGCAATAGAAAGGAATATCTAGTAGCAGCAGGTTTAACTCCCGTTACTCCCTCAAACAGTTGTTTGAGGTATATGGATCAATTAGCTGCACCAAACTGTAGGATCACTGACCATACTTTGAACAATTGCGCCCCTACTTCTCTATGCATTATTTACATTTAGACACGTTAAAATAACCATTTTTCCAATTCTGCTCATTTGAGCGAATGACAAAAAGTGCATATGGTTCAATTAAAAAGAAAAACCATTTCATGGCGTCATATCTTTGTCATAACAGACTGCTCTGTTTTAATCAACTCAATATAAAGCCCTTTTTAAATCTTAAGTTATTTCTAGGTTACAACGTTTTTTACAATTCCTACAATTTTTATTCCTTTAAATGTTATGCATTGGATAAAAGATCACTTTCGAAGGATTTTAATAGAAAATCGTTAAATATGTCAACTTAATATCTTTAGAACATCACTTTATTCAAAACTGGCGTTTGACGTCATCCTGATTTTTTTCCTAAAGGCAATTCGGTATAAGATCAGACCAATTATTTATCAAGAAATCAGTTAAAAAGATAACCTATTTTGATAATTGTTACATTTTTGCGCTTGTTCCTCAAAAGTTTTTTGTATTGTGCTAATTAAGCATTGCCTAGTGGTATTAAGAATTCATTTTTCCTCGCCTATTTAAAATTCCGTGAAAGGGAAAGAATAGGGATTTTAATGATAGGTGGCTAAGATGCTATAGTTCACTTAAAAGCGCAAGTTTTCAAGAAAATTTACATTTATCCACCCACCAAGTAGCAGTAGATAATGAATTTGTTTAAACTTTTGTCATGAAATATTTAAAATTGGAAAAATTGTACATCAGGAGAATGATCTTGGATCAAGCACTAAGCAAAGGTAATCCTGTTTTGCAAAACCTGGTTTTATTGTCGGAATGATGTTGAAGAATTCTAACATAATATTGTATTTTCACAGGAGCAAATCAATAAATCTGCTGAAAATCCACACTGGAAAATGCAAAAAGTTTGTGTTGGCATTGTAATAATTGCAATAATTTTGCGAAGATTGCTAGCTAAACTAAATATATTGAAAACTTCAAAGTTATATTTTTTCTCAGGAATCTGAACCCATGGTAGTTATTTGAAAAAAGAAAATATGGTGCTATTAAAAAAATTAACTTCTTTTTACATGTAAATAATACCTACTGACTTTATTTTTTGTTTCAGCGAGCATAACAGAAGGACCGAGCTACATGACGCAATAAGGTAAGAAGCTGTAAAAACACTTCTTCCACTACTAATCACGAATGCTCCGAATCGAGAAAAAAATAATCATTGCATGAAAACCCTAGACTTGCAAATCATGCCCGATTCACAACCAAAGAAGCGGCCATTTCTTTAGGGCCATTAGACGCTACCTTTTTAATATCCCATGCCGGACGAATACGGCATACGAATAAAATACTGTCTTCGACATTCCCACAGCCCCATATTGCGTCGACAAAAAGGCCTCCCATTGATGCACACACAATGTGTCCACCCATCTCCGATGCGAGTTCTTCTTTCACGTCGCGACCTGACAAAGGTGATCTCCGAGAAATACTTAATTAAAATTCGGGTACTTGGTTGTAAAATGTTATTATTTCACGGAACGATAACATTAGGCTTCCGCAGACGTCGGAACGGGGGCCCTCGGGTCGGCAAAAAAGATGCGCATACCGACATGCGGCCGATATAATGACATGCTCGCAACGAAACTGCGTTATTATCTGATTATTATGCGTTGAATTATAATTATAAATACTAATTTTAATTGCCCCCACGGGGTCGTGGCATTTCGTTGTTCTACGCGCTGGGCATAATCAATGGGTTGGCTGCGCAACGAGCTGCAACAGAATCTGTTAACGTTAACCGCTCGGCCATTCATTTGCTTGACAATTTCACCGGTTAAGATCTTGCTACACACTCCATTTTAAGCTTGCATTCCACTAAACTTGATGCTGTTACTTCCTCTTCTTGTTGATGGCAACACCATCAGAAAAAAGATATTGAAATCCAAATTAAAAGTCATGTAGATAAATATGAATTTTACCAGAATTTCAGTTGGGATTTTAAAAAGTTACGGCTCTGCTACTGCTCTTTCTAATGAAGCTAATGATATTTTAACAGTAGGCGATGAAAACAACATAACAATACTTGTTCTGTTAGACTGCAGCAAAGCTTTTGTTCTAATTAATTACGAAATACTGCTATCAAAATTAGACTACAATGTCTTCGCTACCTGGAAAGTAAAGCTATTTACTTCATATTTAATCAATTAATTAGACTGACGAATGGCATCTATGGGTCATTTAGTGTAAGCTCTCGTGTACCGCAGGGTAGCGTTTTGAGTCTGCTTTTGTATGCCATCTACGTATGCGATTTGAACTCAGCTAGAAAGTGTTGTAAGTCTCATCTCTAAGCGGATGATACATTGGTCGATATCTAAAATAAAACGTGCAAGAACCTAATGCTAATTTTTATCTATAATTCCGTTTCACTGAAAAAAAAAACTTTACTTATATGTTAGTCCAAAAGGCACCGTTTAGATGAAGATATAACAAAAGATTGTGTAATACATTAATTTGTCCTCTCCCATTTCAATTATTGGGCCGTCATTTATAGCCACTACTACTCAATCAGTTTTGATAAAAGCACATACAGAAAGGTCAAGTCCCATGTCTGCGGCTCACCTATGGTATAATATTAAATAATATTAAAGGCAAGAACAGAATTTCATGCAAGTTGAAGCATACGGAAAAGCTCTTGTTTTTTACATTATGTATTGATTCTAGGCACGTCTCCTGACTCTTTACACCAAATTCCTAACTTGTGTCTTCGTCCTGCTTCTTTCCTTTCTTCCGTCTTTCTTACTTACTGTCTTTCTTTCACTTTTTCTTCTTATCCATATTTTGTGTGTCTTGACAATAGTGCAACTCTCAACGCTTACATAATATTGAAGTACTGGCTGAAAAGTAGAACTGACAGCTGTCAGAATCTAAACCACTGCTTTGATATCCATCTCAGAAGGTACGCTCTTCATGCACATGCATATTTTCGATTCTCGACCTCATTTAGCTAGAATAAAGGAAAAGAAATCCTACATGTCAACTGCAAAAAATACTAACATGTGGAATTATTAAACGCAATCCTCTTAAACTATGTGCATAATTTGAAACATTGTGGGTAATTTTATTAAAAAATAATCATAGTAATCTAAGTGAATCTTCCTTATTTTCAAAACTTTCTTTGAATGTCTCACTTGAGATATAACCCCAAAAAATCTAATTAGGTCATGCACAATACATTTCCTTAAACATCCATCAGGTAACTGTTGAGGAAGACTCCTAAATTCAGTTGGAGCACCATCTGGTTGAATAAGACGTATTAAGAACAAGATACTTGGGTGTCCTGTTTATTTCTGGATTTTTTTGTGACTAATAGTGTGCGTTTCGTTTGTATGTAATAAAAATCATTTTAGAAGAAAATTTGATATTGTCAAAACCCTTCTATGTTGTATTGTCGTTCATTAACTATTTTTATACTTATAATATTTGTTCTTTCTGAAAACTAGAAGAAAAATAAAATTAGCTATTACAGTCTGTCCATCTGACTTCTTAATGATTTTTTTCACTAGTATGTATGTGTATTGTCTAGTCAAAAGAGCGCAACTTTTGTAACCCCTTCTTTTAAGTTAAATATACTAATCGCATAGAAATGAATTTGTCAAGTTGCATATGTTGATTGATTTATTTCTGCCACGCATATACCTCTAAGCCGGATACGTCTTAACTGGGTCGGAGGGGTGACATACTTGTTGCTGGTAGGCTCCCAAATGGCGCTTGAAACGGAAAGCTGAAGATTGGATGGGGCGATTTTCAAGGTACGATTTCTGTTTTTGATCGTGGCTTAGTTCGGTTGCATTCTTATCCTTGTACAGGTTGGGGACCTATTGTTTTCTTGTCTTTTGCAATTATCCACCAGCGTCTTCGTTTTTATATCATTTACCTATGATCCTTCGCACGCACCTATTGATTCGGCAAACTTGTTTCTGCCTTCTCTTAATTTTTTTCTAATATGTACCTCACGGCGTACTGATGTGTTTTTGAAAGGGGCTGCTTGAACTTCTGGAATTTAGGTATTTTTTACAGCACTATTCCTCGATGGTCGTCTATGTTCTACAGCTATTTTACTGTAAAGCTTGTTACTTTTTTATTTACAGCTAGTATTTTGTCAAGACAGCACAGGCTTTTTATTTGTAATAATTAATTTGTCAGGTTCTGTTTCTAAACACATAAGGAAATATCTTCCAAGATGTCGTGTACTTTGGTTCTAGAAAATCTACAATTGCTAAATGGCCTTTGATACATTAAAGCAGAAATTGTTTGATCAAGATGAACATATTAACCAGTTGTTTATAAGAACTGCGAAACAGCTATCTATATCTTGAGTACAACAGGGTACAGAACAGCTCCGGGAGCAGCTCCCTTATTTTACTTGATTAACTTAGCTTTCTTGTCTCTGTTATTTTGCTTTGAATTTGTCTTTTAATAGGCATCTTACGTTATAAATTATCTTAGGCGTCAACTTTGAAAATGGAAATGACGTTTCCATCACAGGAAAATACATGAGGCATGTTGATGTAGCCATTACCTTGTTTTGATCTTATGTCCTGCATCTCGTAACTAGAAGTGGGTAATAGTCACCATATATTATTCCTAAGGATACTGCATACAAGAAAGCTAAAAATAATTGCCACGTTGATGACTGTGGACCCTGAATAAGAAAATCCGTCCTCTATCGTAAAAAAACGACGATCACTTACGTCCGCACACCCATTGTTAGGATTTTCCACGAATAACCACAACTCCAGCCAATAAATTGCAGCCAGAAGTCAATTACTATTGTTATATATTTTAATTACGCGCGTGCCCACTTCCAGCTCGTGTGGGTGATACACTTTATGCCGATACCCGTTCACGTATGCGCGCCAATGATGCTGCACGTATATAGTTTTCCAAGAACGCATAAAGATACAATTACAGCGCTATTTTGAATCGATCCGCGAGTGTTATTAGAACGGGTTCCTTAATGGACCGTGGTGCTATTGTTGTATCGCATTTGCATTGCGTTTTAGTTGTTCCGATAACGTCCGCGAGGTTTATTTCCTACGCCCACGAGCAGATGGCTCTCTTCGCTTCGGTATTTTTAGAATTCTTGGGCAAAGTGAGCTGTAACAGTTGCGCCAACACTCGACATGCAAATTTAACTGATTAATAGTGCGCTTAGCGCTGGAGAATAAAGCGTCGAGAGCACATTTCGAATTCAACTCGGGTTACAATAACATGTAAATCGTGAACCCGAAGCGACTGATTCTCTCAACACTTGGATCTGTAAAGGGAAAGATCTGAAATCGTACCATGTTGCTTTGTAGTGAAAACGCTCTTGTGCGTGGTTCGGCTACATATCGCTAGATGTCAGCATCTAGATATTCAATGACGAGCAAAACGACCGGGAAATTTAAAACTGGTCATGGATACAGAGGTTTAATGACAACAGCAACAGCAATTAATAGCGATATTAAGAATACCGGCAAAATGTAACTTTTCTTGTCAAACATGGTCCAAAATTACACGTAACAAAGTAAATGCCTTTGACCAAATTTATGTTTTATAGGAAACGTCACCCTTCAAATTCATTTAGAAGTATGATAACATAAATTGCTCGCCAAGGTCTTCGGATTTATCAGTTTATGACTTATTGACTAAAGAAAAGATTTGGGCAATTCAGTTGCTGAAAATCAACATTTCTTCAGAAATTGACGGTATCGATGAAGAATTGGTACCTCGAATAGACGTAGTGTTTAAACATTTCTTTTTTTGTGGATGCATGGCTCTACCCAGCTCTATTGTATTCAGTTTTATTATCTAGCTATTGAAAGTCTAATCAAATAAAGCAAGTTAAGCGATATATTGTGGTTAAGGTAAAAATTATTGTCAGTGATGCGCTGCATTTCTAGGTGGAACTTTGCATGATACACTGGTAAAATTCATCAAATAAAGTGCAACTTAAAGATTTTGATAAGGAAAAATGTTGGCTGTTTACTTTAGTGCTCTGTAATGAAGAAGAAGAAATGGTACTTGATTTCACTATTCTCTTTCTCCAAAAAGGACAAAATGACAATGGTAAATATTAGCCGCTAGCGATGATTTTCTTTCTTCCGTCATTGACATTATAGAATTTAATCGCTTGTTTAACCGAGAAAAACCAGTATCTATCAAGAATGTATAGTTGTCCTATACACAAAGGAAATGCGCATTCCATCATTGAAAATTCGCGCACACATTAAGAAAGTAGTCATAAATAGTACATAAATAAAAAATCAGGTGTGTGAGGTGCACTCCAACAGAAGCTGCAGGTTTGTGAATGAGCCATACTTCAAAAATTAACACCATTCATGCACCGCCCGGGGCTGGTGCACGATCGTAATTTAATGATGTTATTCAGGCACAGCTTCGTAACACTTAAATTATAGCGCTTCGCTACACGTACGAGAATTGCTTTCAAAGGCGTGGATACATAAGACCGAATTCCGAAGAGATGAGCATCATGCACCGGCATATAAGGAAGCGTCATCGAAATACGCGCCAATATTGATGGCAGTTTGCTCTATACGGTTAGGACTGGCTTATCTTGTCTTGATCGTCTATCATTTTAGGCTTTCTCGCAAGTATAGCGCTTGTTTTCCCTTGTTTTCTCCGAAACTCCTTGTTGACGACGGATTATCATTCTGTCCCTTGCATTTTTTCTGATTTCAATAAAACCACGTGATTAGTAATACCAGCAGTTTCTTTTCTTTGTTCACAAAGCGTATACAAAGACTTCAACAATATCAGTCAACAAATAATGAAGGCTTCGACACGTTCTTTACTATATTTGAATCATTTTGTTTTAAAAGATAAGAAGCGACTAGAAATCAACAGATTTATAAATGAAATTTTCACAAATTTACGATAAAATCAAAATTACAGAGCACCAATGCATCAAACAACAATAACCTCAATTGAGCATCGAACATGTGAAGATTCGAATACAGTATATTTAAAATTCTAAAAGATTTTCATTCATATAAAGACTAAAGTTTCTAACAACTTTTTGATAACACAAAAGAGTTCCATCCAACTTCAAATCTAGCTTTGATCGCACGCTAGATATGTATTTTGGCTTTCTAAATAAAATTAACTTGGACTTAGTTAGGTTAATTGTCAAGCTGTACCTCGCCGACCGACAGAGGAAAGACGTCTGAGATCGCTAGTAGGTGGACGTTGGCAATATCCACCTCAGCAGGGGAAAATGTTATATAAACCTGCGTATCATCTGTATAATGATGGCACTGGCAATATTGTAAGCTGCCGCTAATTTATTCTTGAAGAATAAATAGTAAACAACAATGGACCGACTATGGATCCTTGCGGAATACCAGAAGTAATATCGGCCCAATAAGACATCTCCTCCCCCAAAACCACGCGCTGACGTTGATTAGACAAGAAGCTCTGCACCAGTCTAATAGCACTCTCATGAAAGCCACTGTAGTTAAGAATTAAGAGTAGTAGGTAGTGCACTGTGACTAATAGTATCAAAGGCTTTAGAATAATCTAGGAGAACCAACGCTGTCAATTTGTCATCGTCAGCAGCCCTCAGTAAGTCATCCGTGATCTTTAGCAACGAGGTAGTACAGCTGTATCTTTTTCTAACGCCAGACTGGTACGGTGGCAGAACGTCGTTCGCGGAAAGAAAATCTCTAATCTGCTGATCCATGATTTTTTGTATAAGTTTGGATATGGCAGGCAAATTCCTAATTGGTCGAAGATCCTTTTATTTCTGTTGGATAGTTCTTCTTAGGAATGAGATGGATAAAAGATAGCTTTCATTGATGAGGAAAAACTCCATTGATAATGCAAACACTTAAAGCGAGTAATACAAGGAATCTATCCTGGTCAAGAGGTCAAAGTTAAAATGTCCAATAAATATAATGTTTTTGTTCTCAGGAAGAAACTTCACGATTGGTTCTACCAAAAGGTTCACGAAATCTAAACAATTACTACTAGAAAGTTTTCAGAAACAAAATTTAAAAAAAAACTGCCCTTAGTTATGAGAGGTTTTCATACAAGGAACAATATTTCTGTAGTAATAAGGGGATCACTGAACGTAGAATAGAGGCACGTTCAAGTACCTAATGAGTAAACACAATCCATAGAAGAACGAGTTTGTTTAGGCTGTACTACAGACGAGAAACTACTACACACCACGCAGCCTATAAAGAAAGTAAAGCAATTGCGTTGTGATTTAGTGTAAACAACGGAAATTTTACATGAAATGAAAAATCGACAGGTCCAGCGATAGATGCTGGAAGCCTATCGCTAGTTTCACGCTATATCCACCGTTACTAATATGGTTGGCAAGAGATGTAGAGAACGCGTACATGAAAACACTTTCTTAGAATATGCAAAAACCGACGAGGCAGCCTTTGTCTGCCGCTGGAAAAAGCGATCGAAGCTTAAACTTCCCGATTATCCATCCATCTATGATGCGAGCGCAATCTACATTGCAAAAATTCCACAATTTCACGCTTCCCGGCATTTCATAACCGACAAAAAATGTTTGACTTCGTGCTATCTCTAGTCTTCGGCTTCCTCCGCGCAAAAACGATAATTCAGCAAAACAAGCTTCAGATGGAGACAGCTCCACTTTCTCATTGTTTAAATACGGTCTTGGTTTTTGCCTGAAAACGGGCTGCCTGCAACGCATGATGTTACAGTTGGGACGTATTCGCGGTGGCAGTCACTTTCTCTAATATGTAACAAGTGCCCGATGTCTCTTTGAGCTGACCATTAGCAGTACACCCGGCTTGATTTGCTGCCGCATCTGTTCACAGTTATTCCCTTGTAGAATCGCGTACGGAGGACTGAATAAATCAGGCTAATAAATGCGTCCAGATAGGCTGGCGAGCACGGCCCGTGAATGGAGAGAGCTTTCGTGATCTACAGCCCGATTATTCAGAGGAATGCGCTCAAAAGGGATGCCACTCTCTACACAGAAGGATTCCAGATTGGTCAAGCTGTGGTGCTTCCTTAAGAATAACCTAATACTCGCATCATACTTTTGAAGAGATTTGAAAGTACAGTCATTAAATGAATGTAGACGTTGTGCCTGAGTGGGTAACGCTTTGCCATAAAATGCTAGTTATTTTTTCTGCTAGAAGATATGAATATTTATAATTAAACTAAATCTTAAAATTTTTGCACTCGTAAATATTGTGGATATGTMGATGAAGATATTTTTCCAATACCGTCCACGAAGCCATTTTTGTTCTTCTATATAAAACCGTTGCATCTACAGCACAGTTATATTCAAACCGTTAATATTAAATTATATAAATTAAATAATAAATTTGTGACTATACTTTGGCATCAGCTTCTTGCTTTTGCCATCGTTTGTAGTACTGCGTACTAGAACTTGTTGACCAACATGATACTCACGTGATGCTTTGCGTTTACGATCGTATTGCACTTTTTGCTCTTCCCGAACCTGCGTTACTCGCTCTGCTGTTTGTTTTCCCTAATTCTCGTGATTCCGTTGCGTAACAATCTCGAAATTCGTTTATCAGGGTTAATAACCGTTCACGATAACATAATTGTACTGCTGTCCGACTTGTTGTTGGTCAATATAGGTAAGCTGAAAGGGTGTTAATTCGCATGCATCAATAGAAAGGTTGCTTACCTCATCTACGATGTCTTCCAACTTACAAGGGATACCTCAGACCAACAGCTGATTTGGCGCAAAATCCAAGCGTTTGATGGATGTATTGTAGACGGGGATGACTCCATTTGTTGATGTTGTTACCCTACTCGGAATCGCGTATTGGTATTCTTGACCAGGCTTATTAAGACTTCAACGTAGACTTCTCCATGGTAGTCGTTTTCACTGATGACGGTAACGAATGATACTGCATTTGGAGGGAAAACCTTTTGCTCCTGTACCAGAAGTAATACTCTTCTCGGAAGTATATTTTCCACTTTAGGCAGGACAGCTAAATATTTTTCGAAAAGCCGTAGTTGTCCATCTGTTACGCCAGCTTGGTGTAAAAAGGGTTGACCAATAATCATCGCCACACTCTCTACGCAGTCCTTAACGACGAATAGTTACTTTAGCAGTAACTAAATCCACTATCAGCTTTGCTTCGGCTTAACCTAGAGCCTTAGTTAAGCCCCCGGCATATCATTTTATGATTTTATTCGTTGAAGCGATAATCAATCCCAATTCTTTTGCCTTAGAGTGGCACAAAGTTATTATTTCTCATCCTGTATCCGATGAGTTATTAACCCTGCATCCACAAAATAACAAGTTTGTGAAGACGTAAAGCGTCGTTGGTAGGTATTGAAGTCAATCTAAAGAACTAATGAATAAAAATGAAGAAGAATAGGTTTCTTATAAAACGCGAGGACATCAAATAACGGTGATTAAGAATATCGGCCCTCTAAGCGAGAGAACGAAGAAATCTCCTCTGCACAGGCTCCAAGCCACCCACATGGCGTGTATAACAGGGTGACCGAATCAACGCGGCATATTTCAAAATGAATCAAACTGAGGAGCAATAGAGGAGCTTTAAAGTAGATGCCAAAATATTACAACTATCACGTGTAACGAAATTCATTCTTCTTATAATTCTACAAACAGTAGCTCGTATATGTGGCACAAATGACAGTTGTGATAGCAGCAAAGACAGTGTCCTAGAGCTGGAATGAAATTCCCTATGAACTTTCTGTAGTTTTATCTATTACCTCTTCCAATATCACCAAAACTTAAAGACATGTTCAGAAGGCAACCTGCCTTCCAGGCTCTTAAGGTGGCCTGATCATGCTTTACTATTTCGTACATTAATCATTTTCACCCCTGAATATAATCGTTCTTTTGAGTTTTGGATCCAGCAGCCAAGAAAACAACATTATCCATATAAAGCTCAAGGAGCTGTGATAACCTGCCAGTTCTGCAACTTCCTCCATTTACACCGCTTAATATACGTCCACACATAGCGTACTATTACAGAGAAACCGCACCGGCAATTTTCATTTAGAAATCTCGAATGTGTTCAGATCGGAATAATTAGATCAGCTGCGTGTTTCCAACGTGTAGCCGTACGCTGCGCCGCTTGTGGTAAAAACTGGGTTGACAACTCGCACACAAGAAGGAAATGATTATGTATGCAAGCACAGAGCAGTCTTTCTGCCTTATTACCGGTACCATCCGATCGTAATTGCCTCAGGAACGCTGACTTGCACTAACAGCATAATGCATTGATGTTGATAGGTTGTTTAGCAACCAGGAATCATCATAAATGGTTTATGGTCTCATTCGCAACGGCATCGCTCAAAATGCACCGATTAGTGATGATGCTACTGTTCGGTCGGAAGCGCTTATTATGGGGGGAATAAGGAGGCTAATATCTCGCGGAACTGTCATTTCAAAGGGGTCTTTAGGTGATTGATAGGTAATTGATATAATTATAGAATCATTTTCCATATTATAACTGACTTTTATGCGCAGAGCTACTATTAAAACTGAACATTGAAGTGACAATCAAGACTAGCCATTTCTATTCTTGAAACTATAAATGAAGAGTGGAAATGCTAAAGAATCTGCGTAACAAAAACCAGATTTTGCAGAAGCTTAAAATATATTATTTTATTTGCGGATTTTCATTGGTATAAAAAATTTAATGTCTGTAAGCTAAACAGAAAAAAAGCAAAACTGAAATATACGAGTATAACAGTCCTAAATGCCTTGCTACACTGGAGGCTTGTGCCACTAATATTAATCATCGCCCAGCGGCAGCCTTTGTAATCTTCATTTTTTTTAGGAAAGGAATCCATTCTTGGAGATTTTTAAGTAACTCGTTACTTAATAGGGTATTTTGTTCTTTAACTATTCAAATCGGTCCACTCTAATTTTCCCCTTGTTTAAGTCTGATTTTTAAACTTTCATTGCTAAGGGGTTTGAAATTGTAGGTGTCGAAGTATTAATAACTTCATCGGTAGCTTCATGGAAATCAAGAAATTATCCGTGAATTTCCATATCAGTGTCTTCACAAGAATTCATGCGCTTGCACCCTTTTGTGGTTTAAAGATATCTTGTACTTTTTATATCGCATTTGCAACTTTACTTGAGTAGCCCTGATTTCTTCATTCTTTACTATTAACAGGTAACTCTCGGAATTACATTACTCGTATGTATTTATGGGAAATGAAAAGATAAGCTAGCGAAATTTAGTTTCGAATACTTCCCTAATATTTGTATAGCCAGTTTATGTTATAAGCTCAAGACTAAGCTTGCTAAATTTACCTCTTCCGAAATAAATATCATTAGGAATACAGGTAATTTATGTGATCACAACCCATATTTTCATTATTTACTTTTTACTTTACAATATCTCTTATTCTTTGACAGGGGCAGAAACAAATACGTCAAAAAACGTTATTTCACGTTTGAATACATTTTCCTTATTTAGTACCTGGTAGTACATGGTGATTTGCCCCTGACAGGTTTATCATACTGGCTCTACCGACGACGGTATATAGGCAAAGATGAATCAATCCAATTAAGTAAGGTCTTGTACCCTGACACTTAGATCTTTAATTGAGTTATTAGCCTTGGTCTTTCTTGAAAACGTCGTTAGATACCACGTTTTACGCTGATTGATAGTAAAAATGCCTCACAGCTCTTAGTATATAATATGCACTTCTAAATCAGAAACATTTGTGCGCGAAACACTTCTAGATTTAGCTTTAGTGAAGGTACTTAAGGACAGGCCAAGAGATGGCGCTAAATGAAGCTAGTCATATTCATGAATTAGAGGAAAGTGAGGTTACTAGGAAAGACATTTGCTGGATTGGTAGAAAGCGCCGAAAGCAAAGTTACAGCAACTGTAAGTCCAATTTTAGGATTTAGAGCACGTTGAGTTTATTGAAAGACTAGCGACCCACCTTTGTTTCGCACAGGCCTACAACAAATACCTTCCCGTCGTCACTTCCATTCACTCCAAAAATCTGTTTATTATAGGAGTACGCGCGCGTTATAGCTCGGTTTATATCAAAATAGTGGGCGACAGCGGAAGTCATCGGTGTGAGAAATGCTGTTGATTTTATTTTCCCGCTCGTAATTTTTTTGCGGTAACGCTTTATATATCCATCTAAATTATATGGTGTAAAAAGTTATAATAATAAAGTACAATAAATGTTTAAGGTGTAACGGACCGGGTGAGTATTAAATACACACGTTACATAAATAAGAATATAATAACAAAAACGTAACAGGTAACACATGCAGTGGCATACAAGTCGATATCAACAATAAATACTGGTAAGTATAATTCAAGGTAATATAAATTTGAAAGAATATGTATAAATAATAAAATCTAAACGCTGTATAAATAATTTCTGTTTCAATTTAATGTGTTAATATGTGACACTGGACTATTAAATGATAATTAAATATATATGCAAACAGTGGTGGTTTTACTAAATTGTTTGTTTATGAAAATGCAAACCCAATTAAAGAACAGATAGGTAAATATAATATAGAACATTCAATAAACACAATATACMGCAATATACGTAAGTTACTTGATCAAGTACCCCCGTTTAACATTTAATCTATCTCGAGATATAACACAAATAATTTTAAAACATTTAAATATTGCAATATGAACGAACGACACCTCCAGCGCTACTTATCTTGTTCTTTATACTYGTTTTTGTCAGCAAGCTATCGCATCAATGGCAGTTGTTCTCTCTCGCACCCTCGGGATGTACGGAACCTCGATTCTGGTTGTTCCTGAATCGTTATTAATAACTGCATCAATTGTTGACAATTTCCCTTGTAATGAGCTTTCCCATAGACGTTTACGTGCGGTTGTATGTTTAATCCCTTAATGATTGACTAGTAGTAGATATAGGTATAGATCTAGGTTTAGAGCCCCTCACTGCACTGCATACATACAATGTGTTTTAAATCACAAGGAGCTCTAATAAGCACAACCTAGCGAGCCAATGTGCTGCGCCGGAAGAAGTAATTCGGTCAAAAAACATTTATCTATACCTTCAATGACACTAACCCTATCGACAAATCACGCATGCACCGCTACAAAGGTAACTAAGGTAACATATTTTCAAATTTTGTTCTTCTGAGCTGTTATATGCCGTAGTCTAGTGTTTACTCTCTCCCCTATCGTTTCACTGTCCCCCACTGGCAGCGTCTTCAGTCGCATGTTAAGTATAAACGTTCAATGTGAATTGACAGCCGTTATTTGTGTTTTGTGCCATTTACGACTACTTACTTACTCACTGTAATTACCGAAAACCGCCAGTAATCAACAATCAAACGATTAATAACCATTTTATCCTAAGATTTTTGTGTCTGACAGGCGTCTTTAAATAAAATTGCTGATGGTAGAAGATCTCCACAAAGTCGGATATGTTAATCAAAATTGATAATCCAGACATTAACAAAGATCCTAGTACTTGACTATAGAAATCTTCACATTTATGGTTTATGTTTGTGCCAGAACACGAAACGTATTTGACGTACCAGAATGCAATAACATTAATAGCTAACAAAAATGGACCTCTATAAGCAAAAAGCAACTAACAGCTCTTTGTATTCACAACGACTAATAAATTATGAAGAACGCACAAGAGCTCAACATTTATTCGTTATACAAGGGTGCGGTTTTTATATTACTATATATTCACTTAAATCTCCTACATGACAGTTGGATATTCCCCAAACAGATTACCAATTTGCTACTTTCATTCGTCCCGTGAGCATTTATCACCTCTAAAGAAACTTCTGGGAAGAAAGTTGGCATTGCTGTTTATATGGACCGCCAACAATTAAAATTTCTCCCGCAAAACCAACTGACCCCCGCGGTTCTCATTTAACGGCATATTATAAGCTTGTCGCGGACATTTCTGCACATTTAAGTCGGTTTCATAAATACACGTCCCATCCCGTCGGCTTAACCATTAATCTGAGTGCTGCGCATTATAGTCAGATCCGTATCATTCGTAACGGTTGCGGGCAAAACATCTTCCTTTTCACATATCTGTTGCTTCGATTAATAATGAACGGTTAGCAAAAGCTTCCGTGTTCGGGAATGGCAGCGTTGATTAAAAAATGGGTATCTGTATGGTAGTTTCAAATTTGATGGAAAAATCAAGGGATTCATTTATTTTCAGGGTAAATATTTCTATAAATGTCGACTGACTGCGCTCAAATTTAAATAGCAAAATCATCTCCAGTTAGAATACTCAACTCAGTATCAGGTTTACTAGCTACAGACCTTGTAGAATACTCGCCCTATAAATATATATGGGTATATCAAAAATAATTTATATAATATATGAATACAAAAACAAAGCAACAAGAATCAATGGACTTTATAAATTTTGAAATATATATTGGAATACTATGCGTATTTCGACAACTTAGTTATTAATGCAGCACTATAACAGATCAAGAGCATGTAAAAGAGCCTGTACCTAGTAGTCTTAAATTTGATCTATTTTTAGCTGTTAACAGTCTGCTAAGATTTTCCATAATTCCGTATCCTTAAGGCTATCAGTAGAAAAAATGATGCAAGCCTCATTAAAATAAGGAATCAATGTAAAGGCTTAAACCTGACCTGAAGTGAGAATGTCACTAAAAAATGATAATAACCAGTTCAATACCAAACTTCCTTATGAATTGTGGATATATTCCATTAATGCAGCCTTTGGGAGCTTCACGAAAGGAAGAGCCATCTTTAGTTACACCATATTAAAACGCTTAGAGATTCTTTCTGAAGGTGGAGTCTTCGTTTTTATACAATCTTCTTCATTAATCGAGTTTCTTCATAACTTAACTTAACTGTATTTGACACATTCACAAATCAAGAAGCAATAACATTTGGAGAAATTTTTGGTTGTGTTGTAGTACCAATTTTCTGAAGCAAATTCCAACTAGTTCGATTTGAATGTGTGAAATTCATATTTTCCATATGCTTAATTGGTGCAAAAGTTCATCAGCAATAGCAGGTTCGGAAGAACGTTTATAAATCTTGTACAATGCATTAGATTATTTCGGCCAGCATGGGATGTAATTTGCTCAAAACCGCGAGGAATTGTTCTTTTCGCTACTGCTTTAATAACTCCAATAAACTGTTGGATTTCTTACATGTAGGGGGAGGAGTTCAGTTTCCTTCTGTTAACTTGCCACGTCTGTAATAACTTTCACAGTAAAGTTTTACGATATCCTTCATTTTGTCTTTGTGAACGAGCAGGTTTGATATAAGCTTCTCATTTAGATATAACGTATATTTAAATGTAACGCCAATTGCTGAGTTATGGAGGTTAATGCAAGGAAGGTAATGAATTTGATTAGTATCCCTATAAAAATCATTGAAGGCTTTCTGGATTATGGGTTACTTGACTCTAAAATCGAAAAGAAACTAAAATTCATTATGATGAATGCCTGAGGTAGACGAAATATGCCTTTATGCAGAAGTAAACAGAGTAAACCATCGTTAATTTCCACAAACAAAACTCACTATAGCTTCAACAGCTTTTTGTGAAAAAGTTGCCTGATCTTTCCTAAAACACAGCTGGCAAAGATGTTTAATGAATAAAAACAAGGGGTTAATCAGTGAATCTGTATCAACGGACTTTTTGGTCTCTATAATGTATAATGAATTGGTGTTGGTGGTGACGTTTTTGTCTTCCATTTGCATCGTATAATAATATCTATAGGTAGCTGGTATTTTGGTAGTATACTTATCTCAAAGTCTTAATCTATATATTTATAATTCATTATGTACGGCCTATGCTGGCTACTTATACTAGATACATCTTTTTACTCCAAACAGTACTGAAGGGCTGACAGATTGATGCAGATGAAATCTTCTCTTTCTATTCCATTGTGTCGGAGGAAATAATAGCATGCAAAAAATGTTAGTTTACAAAACAATTCAGAAGCCGATACGAAAACAAAACAGCATAATTTACATAGCAGAACATCACTCTTCACAAGACAGCTCCAATACACAGCTGTTTATCTACGAGCCTCCCGTATAAGGCCACAAATACAACAGCTGATTATTTAGTCCACTCCTCGTGCACAGAATTGGACAGCGAAGTCTTCATCCGTCCACAAAAAAATAATAATACGAATCAATGATTCAGTTGTTGGTTTTGTATCGATGGGCACGCCCACACCATCCAAACGAAGAGGCGAGAAGAATTCAACGCAGCCGATGCTCTAATAAGAGCAGTTTGACGTGTTGATGCATCGTGTTCAACATAGGCATTCATGTGGGAGCACATAAATAAATTCGAACAATTAAGAAAGGAAGGCGCAGGAGCTGTGGCGTCTTTGTGCTGTCGACTGGTGTTTAGAAACACGCAATGGGCGAAAACGAAAGCAGTTGCGGCCGTTTCGTCAATTCTATGGGGCTCTGTTCCCGTAAATATCATACGCCTTTGTTTGCGCTGTGTTTCAAAATAAGGCAGTACCGTTGGTATTTCGGTAACTTGGTGGAGTGACATCTTCAAGGCCTAGGATCGAAAGTGTTATTAAAAGTCGTTTGACAACTCGCGCTTCCACCTCAAGAGCTTGATTCCCTTTTTAACGCACTGTCCTGCCTCTTCAGGCTTCATATAAGACACTTAATAAGAAAGAATGAGTATCCCTATTTAGCTTATTGTAATATTCCATGTAAATCCGCTGAAAAGAATATATTGTAATTTAGAAAAATCAATTGCGGAAAGTTCTCCTAAAATGATTTAATATAATAATTATTATTATATATATTAAAATGCATGTCTATGCTGTGCGGTCTGCACCGCAACCAACTGCAGATAGATCTATTTCGCTATCATTATAGCTCATCAGTGCAGTTTAGGTCTAGTGCAGACAGCACGGCATAGAACTGGTTTTGCCTATATACTTCGAATGCCCACTTTATTTATAGGTAAATGGAAACATGTTACAAAAAGCAAGAAAAAAGTTTCAATATCTAAAAAGAAAATATACTAGCTAAAGATGATTTAGAATAAAAGGCAAGAAGCATTAGAAGAAAAAGAAAAGACTAGATAATTGGAGAACCGGGGTGTATAATACTAAGCCTTATGATTGCTCATGGTAATAAAAACTTTACAAGCTTACAACCCTAAATATTTTAGAAGAGACGTGTAGCTCACTGTTTGAAAAGACACTCAAATATGTAACAAAATGGGCACATGATTTTTTGTAGATCCCTTTGGCCAATAAAGCGCGCAAGATAAATAGTCCGTAAGAGCCAACTTTTATTAACGCCTATACAAAGCTGATTCTTTATTTTAACAGGGCTTACATTATTTGCTCTACTGATAGAATGTACAGGCTGAGTAATGACTATAGAAAATTAGTTAAATACATATACTTATGCATTTTTAAAACACGTGTGATTTGTCAAATGATTTGCACTACTTCAGTACTCTACTTGTAACTAAAGTGACTGCTCTAAAACAACAAGACTTTTGCTCCAGCCTGTAGATACCAGCACTTAACGAATAAATAAAGCAAAATATATTTTTAGATTAACTTTTCACGCTTTTATTAGGCTAACTTGGAACCTTTGACAGTCGAAGGTTGATCACGATATTTGCTTTCTCTCTGTCCACCGGGTCCCTCTAATTAAACTACACAATTATTGTAAGCATTGATTCAGCGTCTCGGGTACAAATTTATCTCAACCAGTTATTTAAATATCTGAAATAAAAGACCTTTTGGTCATCACTTTACGAGCTCTAGTTTCATCATGATCCATTTGAGGACATACTTCCTATGAAACTTTTACTATTTTTTTTCTGCATAAGGAATCTTTATGTATTTTTGTAAATATTACCTTCCTATCAGACAGTTATAAATAAATGAGAATGGATACCTATTCCATTCAGGACCACTTCTGTCGATTGATTTGCTCTAAATATTTGTTGTGTGGAGTTACTCCTTGCCAAGCTGTTATTGTTTCCCAGTAGTATTGATTTTTCTAGTATCTTCGGTTTAAAGTTCTCGATTGCTTAAATATAATCGTAACTTGTATATAAAAGATGGGTATTAATGATTTTCAGCATATACGGTTATCTATACGATTAGTTATCAGCCGACCTATTGGGAGTTGCTTTTTTACCGTTCAGAAGTATTTCAGCTAAGCCACACAAGTTTTCTTGTTGTCAATTTTTTTTCTTACTCACGCATCATTGTCGTTTTTATTTCTATTTACTAAATATTAAATCTCCTTTGGATGATGGTTTTAAGTGTCTTCTAGATGAATTTGCAATGTTTTTAGTTTAAAAATCTACAACAATATTGTAATTTCTTTGCAGTTTTTTTGTATATCCAGTACTCTGGAACGTGACAGAATTGGGATAAGTAATAAACACAGGGTAGGCGTAATATGTCCTACATGCAATTTTTTTTAGTTTCCCAAAAAAATGGCTGATTAACGTTTTTGCGTTTTAAGTCTCCACGTTTAGGGTATCACTCTTGAAATGTGACATTACTGTTCTGTAATTGCATTTCTTTTCTAACCTTATAAATGGAAAATAATCCAATGCACGTGACGTATATAGTATCTACTAAGTAGCTAATTTAAATACTTCCAGTATAAAAGTTAATTGACTATAGTTTCTTTAATTGATAATAATTTTTAAATACAAAAAAAATAAGTCAAATGTCTCTCCTGCACATAGTTGTGTCTAGCTTTCCAGGTTTATAACTTATTCCAATAAGGCCGCATACCAAAAATAAAATGATGAACGATATTCTCTTAAAATATTCCATTTAGGACCGCTATAATCAACTCTCGATATCTAAGTATTTACTAGGCCTGTTATAATATGTTACAAGGTTCTTAATTACCGATGGCGGTTAGAAATTGTAGAGGTTTATCCGAATTATTTACTTGAAAATTTGATTCTTGAAAATTTCGTTAGAAAAAGGACAGGTGAAAAGGGTATAAGTGGCAAAAGTTAAGTGTGGTGTATACATAAGAAAAACACATCAGGCTGTACATATGTATGTATATATGGTAACGAAATCTTATGTTTCCATTTAAAAGTACAACGCTGGATGTTCCCATACTTTAGTTGAAGTATCAAGAACTCTGGCCGACACGATTTTTGTAACACAGTTCAGCCTATTTCTACTTACAGAAAAAAATTCATAAATACGCCTACTTTTCAGTGCGCACGGTAGACCCTTTTATGTTGTCAGGTAGTAAATTTTATGACGCGATAAATGTAACCTAAAATGGATTGCATATAATATTAAAATTAAAAAGTAATGCAATATTTTTAAAACTCGGTATTTGAGGCCTTTTTAGGTGGCTGGTTACGACCAGCAATGGGCAGGTTGAAGCATTTCATCAGGATATAAAAAATGGAAACACTTTACAAGGGACAATGGGGTCCAACAATGATGAGTTATTACTGTAGACTTTTGAAGGAATAAGATGGGACCCGAATAAAAAAACAAGACTAAAAAAGTCCTTTCGGTGAAATACACTTAAGGGCATTTTCCTTGTATCGTCGAGATGTATTTAATTTTATGTACAGGACATATCTTCCATATAGAAATCAAAAAAGTACATGTGGACCATCATACAGTCAAACGTGAGGACCACAGTGCCTTTTCTTCATAAATGAAGTAGAAAATGCGTTAGAAATAAAAGTAGTGTACTTCAAATAAATATTTCTGATGATCGCTGTTTTTCAAATGTTAACTTAATAAAAATTATTTTCATACATATAGTCGATATATGGGGTCAATGAAACTTGGAATATGACTTTTTCAATAAATTTTATATTTTATCTGCTATACGTGTTTTGTCTAGAGTAATAAGAAAACGTGTAACAACTTTTTATGGCCATTTTCAGGTTTATTACAACAATTTTTTTTCGTCCAGTGCAACCAGAAGCAATGTTTAAAACATTTCTTTTTAATTAAGCCCATTTGAAGAAAATCTAGTGTGTGGGAAGCGCTATCTGAAGTAGCTTTTTATTCAATTACGGTATGTTTTCTCGTCTACGAGCCTACAGGACCAATTAAGAAAAAAGGTGACCTGCACTGCAACAAAAATGAGGACTAATGGATTTATTGTTTAAAAATGATTCCCATAGCATATCAATGTCGCAGCGACCCCACCTCTTCAGAATCCCTCCGAGAGACCAATTTACCGCAGGATACGTCAATCAGCGGCTGCGTCAAGGCGTGGATTCCTAACGTCAAACCGCCCGCGGCTGAATCCGCGCAGTCAATAATTTCTGGCCAACATTCGCATTCTCAGGAGCAGAGCAATTCCGCTCTAATGACATAACTAATAAAACACACGAGCCGGTGTTGAAACACGACCGTCCAGATAAAATAATACGAAATTAATTACGCACCATAAACCCTAACGATTCGTCGTTAGCGTACAATAAATTAATCCGGCGGCTTTAATGCGGCACTCTCGATTTTTTCAAGTTGGGAAAGAACGCGCGCTCGCCGGGCTCGTTAGCGTCGCGTTCTCACCTCAAATTGAGTTATTTTCGTAGTTTTTCTGGAGTGTGTCGCAGCCATGGGAACGCGATTTTTTCGGACAATTTGCGATTCGCCGGACGAAAATCCCACGTGAAAGGCGAGTAGCAGCCGACGAGGAAGACGTTTCGGAAGCACACAACCGGCAATTTTGAAGCCGTGGCAATTATGGAACGGCAGCCCCTTGCTGTGATACGTCAATAAGTATGATTGATTGTCTTGTTCTGTACTTCGTTAGATGCGGCCACACGCGAAGCATGCGTTTTCTAGCATCTGCTGATTGTTCCGTATCTTGTTCGGGTCTTGAACACATACATCTGATGGATTCTCATTTAAATTGGATGCATCGTGGCAATATGCGTACTACTACTCATCCAAATGTTGTGGAAGCAACTTAGGGTTGCTGAAAGACATAGCAATGTATCCACTTTCAGGAATTCTAAAGTGTTTGTAGCTTTTACTTTTAGTTGACCCAGGGGAAGCGCCGCTTTTAACATTACATTCCTTCCCTTCGGTTATATCTACCATCAGTCAAGGTAAATAGAGCTTAAAAAATTTGTCATGTAATTCTATTTTAGTAAAACATCTACCTACTTCATTCATTATTTGAAGGGTACGGAAATTAGATAAAAAATTTAAAGCACCATGCACCTCCCTTTAGTGAACTTCTGATGCTCGTTTTCTTCGCAAGATTAACACCCAACGCCACTACAGAAAAAAAAACACAACATACAGCAAGCAGCAAAACAAATTAGAATTTTGAGAGTTAAAAGTAGCTTCACAATAAAATCTTATTAATGTCAAATGAGATGTACGCGTTACAGTGCTAGCTGCTAGCTCCGGCGTCAGCAAATGATAAAGGACACGGTTTTTGCGTGAGCAGTTAAAACACGTGACATAAAGTTACGGCCAAGAACTAAAGGAACTAAGGAACTAGTTCCTGGCACTAGCTCCTCATCCTGACCTAGACCTAAGGAACTAATTCCCTTCAAGGAACTAAATGTCCCACCTCTAGTTTCTATATAATAAACAAACTTTTGGAGCGAATGGAGGTGATAACTTGAAGGTTGTGAGAATATACGCTTTATTAACCCGCGTAGCCGGGTGATTTGCTATTTAAAAACAATTCTTTATATTCTAATACAACCGATAACGTGCGTTAATATTAAAAGCTCATTTTGCTTCAAATATGAAGAAAAAAACGCTCTTCTCCGGAAGTATGCCAAACTTATTATAAAAACCCCGCTTGACATTCACGAGTGAAACTTACACAACCGAATGCCACAAGACAATAATTTGAAGGGACTAAAAGATTGAGAAATAGAACAGAAGGAGGATGCATCTGGTAACGTATTAAATTTCTCCGACATTTATGAAATTGGCCTTTCCAACTAATAAAATTTATTGAGTAGTGAAATTTCTGACAAATTTGTAATAACGTGTAGGTAGTAGTTTTGATACGTTCTAATTCATAGACAATAAAATAAATATTAACACTAAATGTTCGAATTAAAACCACACTTTTTTGTTGTTTCTATGTTATCATTCCATTTGTTTTACTGGCTTAGTGTGAGAATGTTATTTTCAGAACTTCACTTATTTCTCATGCTTTTAAAAAATAAGTACAAAGTGTTCTCTCTCATCATGAGAAACAATGACAGAAAACCCTAACAGGGGCCAAAAATTTTGTTAGAATGGTGCCTTATATTATCGGAATAGCTCTACACATATGGGAACATTTTTAATAAATCTTAAATTCTAAAAGGAATAAGCATAAATTTATAAGATATTGTTAATACAATACAATTTGTATTTGTTTAAAAGGTTGTGATTGAATTGGCTTGAATGTGTAGATATATATATTTGCTGAAAAAACTATGTATTTTCAATCTTAATTATGTAGCTCTAGGTTCTTGTCTATTTATTGATATTACATAGCTAAGTACTACTAAAATTAGAAATAGTTATTTATGTATCTCGGCAGCTGTCCAAAATAGCGAGAAGTTTTTTTTTATAAAAGGCAAATGAAAATTAAGATCAAATTCTATAAAGCAGCAAGTATTTAAAACAAACATTTGCATTGAAAACAGCTAATAGTCTTTGGATCGCTGATTTTAACGACCATCTGCGTACTAATACCAGCTCTCGATTATAAATCGGGCATCGTCTCTGCTCCACCGGAATACCACAAAAATAATGGCTATTTGCTCTATTTCGTGTTCGTCAGCGTAAATGGATAGCATTGGGCTCCGGGCAAAGAAAGTGCACTGATTTATAATTACGCGATAAACTACGATTTCGACGGGTTGAGTGGCGACATCCGATACGGTCTACGCGTGTCCGGCACGTTCTTTTAACAACCGTAAATTCTGCTGCTCTCGACGGACATCCGCATTATTTACATCCAAGACGGCGTAGCAGAACTGCAAACAGTCGCATGTCACTTGTTTAGCGAACAGAACGGAAAAGATGCGCCACCTTTCTTTTCTCCAAGGATTCATTCGGTGTTCGCGGTCTTATATCCTCTTTGATTTGACAGATAACAAACCCTATGCAGGGTAGGCCAAGAATTTTTTGTTTAACAACAAATTTGCCACCAGTACGTGGTAGATGATACTTAAGGCTACAAACTGGAAATATTTTCACCTATTAGATCAATCATATTTCAATTTCAATATAAAGTTACATTTTTAATGGCGTACCTGGTATAATATTGTAGAT
Organism: Rhyzopertha dominica; assembly: GCA_025024175.1. Lineage (NCBI taxonomy): Eukaryota > Metazoa > Arthropoda > Insecta > Coleoptera > Bostrichidae > Rhyzopertha > Rhyzopertha dominica. The sequence goes on from QCXZ01000053.1 coordinate 24,762,588, forward strand.
TTGAATTAAATAATTTAGCTTGACACTGTTTAACGTCATGATATCTAAAATTAACGATTGTTCCTTATTCGCAATATTTCTGAAAAACAGGTCTTTCAAGATTGTCCGATATTTTGGACAAACCAAAATCTACGAGGTTGCGATATTCTGGATTTATTAAACATTAGTCAGATCAGGCAAGGTTAACAATTTATGATATCGTGTATTATTGTCCAAAAGAGAAAATCCTCAAATTAGTTTGCGATTTGTAATTTTACTCTATGTCGAACGTCTATTAGACAAACCTTAAAAAAATACCTATGTTATATCCAGCTTCACGAAGAACTCAAAGAAAGATATTAACAAAACAGAACTAGTTTTATACCTGGATGTACAAACAGCTTCAGCATAATAAAAGAATTGTGCAAAATATGTTATTTACCGAAGAATGTACATCCTGTTGCAATGATCACTAGTATTCCGCCGAAAACGGACACTACTAATTGGTTCATAGCCAGGAAAATTGACAGTTAATGTTTGAGCTGGAGTAATTGGAAGACCTGTTATTAAGCCCTTCTTTTTGGATATGAGTTAAACTGCTCTCAAATTCAACATTTTTTTTAATCAACTTGTTCCAGTTTCCCGAAAATATCATTCTCCTTCAAAGAAGAGACATGTTGATCAACAAGCTAGGGCGATTTTCCATCACGTAAGGATTATAACCAATTGGTTAAACGCGGTATTCTGTGTGAGATGGATATAGGAAAAGTACGTTTTCCTCTAGAGGTATATTAAGAAAAACGTATACGAAGTGACACCGACAACTGCTGAATCCATAAAAATGCGTATACGTGAAAAACATAGAAAAACTAATGCGGGAATAATCAAGAAAAACTTACATTATCGCCGCCTTCATCCGTGGGTCATAACAATGCGGTCACTCCGGTGGACAGACAAGGCGGTTTCACATACGTSCGGGAGATGCAAAAACAAAACATAAGTTACTCATCCGTTAAACTCAAAAAGATACAGTTAAGACTCACAGAGGGGTTTTCACCCCAGGGCCTCATCCTTATCCTGTCCATGGCTTCATCCCTGAGATTACATCTTTATCAATGGTGGTTATGAATACCTTGTTAGTTTTCTCTCTTCAACAACTAGCTAGTGTCAACCTGAAATAGTAGAGGCTTCCCCGAACGCTCACCCTAAGGCCTATAGGGTCGCATTCCAATAGCCCGGATCGGGGGCACCTAATAAGGCTACCCTCTCCACCAGAACTATGTCATTCGAGATATCCTGCATTACCCCCCGGAATGCAAGTCCTCCACTCGAAGGAACCACAGCTGTTAACCGGGCACTCTGCTCTAGGGGTTTCAAACTGCCTGAGGCACATCATGGCCAAAGACCTTACTCTCTCTGCCTGAGGCACATCATGGCCAAAGACCTCGCTCTCACTGAGCCAAAATCAAGAACATTTCTCTCTGTCAAAAATGACACATCCATACTCATTGCCTACTTTTGCATCTCCTCGCGACTCTGATATTTCTCGCCAAAACAATTAATCGCATGCATACGCATTCGCTTCGATATTAGTATTTATCTTATTAACAGCGATTCTAAACATAGCAAGAAATTAATAAACGTACAAAAACACCTTTTATTTTAATATTAACGCAGATACAAAAATTGACATTTAACATTCGGCCAACCTAACAGGGTCGTGTCCTCACGACATAATTATTCGGTATCCCTACTTGATTTGGATAAATTAGTCAATGGTACTTCATCTGAGCCACTGTCCTCATCGATGGTATCTGATGTAATAAATGGATTTGATAATAATAAATAGATTTTATTAAAACAAGAGCAGATACTGAGAGTAATACATGATCAATAAAGGCAAAGTCTAGCAGAAGCTATTCTACTTAACCTTCGAAAAGAAACTTAAACTATGTTTATTATGGTATAATTTATGAATACCCCTATTGTTAATTGATTATACGTCTTACGCTTCAGTTATTATTATCAACAGGTGTCTTATCTCCTTAGGTTAGCCTTCATGTGTGGTCTTTGGGGATAGTAAGCTATTGCTTGAAACCTCATCGAGTCCGAACGAACGAAGTAAGTCATGGTCATCATGAAATCTGACGATCGAAAAATAACTGTCTTAGTTTAAATTTAAATTTGTTAATATTTAGTTTTTTTTTTAAAACTCGCTCCGAAGGGTGAGCCTTACAGCTTTACAGCCTTACCGCCTTACAGCGTTGTATGTGAATACTTAGCTTTATTTCGTGTATCACGTGAGTGCGTAGTTGAATGAGGAGCAAGCTTAGACCTCAAGTTATCACATGCATGAGGAGAATTTAGCAAAGCTTGGACGAAACAACTCAAATGAAAGCTCCAGCGGGAATCCATGCGTAGCCGGTTCAAAGAGTTTAATCCTGTAAGATACGTGGTCCCGGCGTTGCAAGCCAAAAAATAAGCGACACCATGCATTCTAAACAATCTGAATCCTGTTTCTACCAACCGAATCCAAACAGGGGTAATATAAAAAATTGCAATAATTAAAGAGGACGAGAACGAGTAAATCACATAATTGCCTTTTCAAATTAACGGTAAAAAAAATGTCTACAAGCATAAAATAACTTAAGGTTAAAATGATTTTTGTATTGACTTAGTTACATGCAGCTCAAACCAGATCTGAGTGTTTATAATGAGATCAAAGTATGATCAACAAAATTTAATCTTGAGCAATCTATATAAATATTAAAAGACCGTATAAGAAATTTTATACTACCTTTATAATCAAAGACCATCAACTGCGACTTAGACAAATTCAATTGAAGGCCATGTTCAGCAGACAATTTTCTTAATTTTTCAAGTTCTTTGTTCAGAATTTTGTCAGCCCTTGCGAAATCATGCTTATCGAAACTAAAATACAACTGTGTATAGTCGGCGTAAGTTATTACTTTACAATGAAGAACTGAGTTCGCTATATCAGACGTACATATTATGAAAAGCAGAGATCCTAATGTGGAGCCTTGCAGAACACCAGATCTAACTGACAATTCAAAGGAGACACTATATTTATTTTACCACTTGGGTTCTATCGCTCAAGTAAGATCTAATAAACTGTACCGACAAACTGCTGAAACCGCAAGACTTTAGTTTGGCGCATAACATACCATGATTAATAGCATCGAACGCTTTTGAAAAATGGAGCAAAACCAAAGCACTGACTAAACCCTTATCATAAGCTGAAATGAGATCATCAATGACTGAAGCTAGTGCAGTAGGAGCGCTTCGACCGCGTCTGAATCCACACTGCGCATCGGAATCATTTTCCAAGAAAAGACAGTCAAATATCTGTTCGTAGACTAGAGATTCAAACAGTTTTGAAGCTGCAGGTAAGATGCTAATCAAAGGTAAATCCGACTAGTTTTCAGGGTTAAACTTTTTAAGTAGAGGTATTGCGATGACTTTCTTCCACATTGTAGGGAAATAAGCTTTTTCCATACAACAATAATTGAAGACGTGTAATAGGTATAAATCAATAATGGAACTACATAAGTGCAACATTTTCAATGAGATGTTGTTTGTGCCATAATTATCTTTTTTACGTTAAATAGTGAGAAGTGTACCTCTTCTAAAGTAACCATTCTCAAGGAAAATTCTTGTAGGGGTGGGAATCTAGCATTCTCATAATATTGCATTCTATGATTAGAGACGATATTATTTGATTGAATAAACTGTGAAAAATATGCATTAATAGAATTGCTATTAGACAAATTAGAAGGTAGTTCAGATCTCACTTTGTTAGTACCAATATTTAAATTGCACAGGGCCAACCAAGTAGTATGTATATCTCCACTATAAGCAACTGAACCTATGTAACGACGTTTTTCCATCCTGACAGAGTTCACAATCAAGTTCTTCAACCTCTTGTATACAGCAAAATTTTCAGGAAGTTTACTTCGTTTATATTTTTTTAAGGATGCACCACGTTTACTCGTGAGACATTGAGTTCAGGGTAACACCACATTGCATTGGACTTTAGTACCCTAGAAGTTACCATCGGGGCATGCCAATCAAAGAGAAATAATTAGGGTGTTGAAATTTTCAAGTTTCTTATCAATATTGGTTTCACGTATCACATCAGTCCATTCAATAGAATCCAAACTTTTTCGAAACTCACTGACATCAAAGCGTCTGAAAGACCTACGAGCAACATATTTGGGCTCACATTTAATCTTAGGTAAACTAAATTCGCAATAAACCAATCTGTGGTCAGAAATATCGTCACAGTTCTTCGTACCGTATCTTGTAACATTCAGAGAATGGGACACGAATAAAGGATCAATCAGTAAGCTTGAGTTACCAGTTACTATAGTCGATTCATCCAAGACTTGCACCAAGTTTTACGTCTCCAAATGTGCACTCATATGGTTAGAAATATTTAGGAAATTAATGTTGAAATCACCCAGACAGACAAATTAATCATACATACCGCAAACAAAACCAAATATATTATCAAGGGTTTCAACAAAATTGCCGAAGCTGGAGTTAGGCGGACGATAGCATACGCCGAATGCATAATTTACAGTCCCTACGCGGATGCTAAAAAAAACAGTCAATAGAAGAATTAATCTCAAAATCGAACTCTATTAACGAGTTACACAAAGTCGACTTGATATATGCCGCCACTTCGTCCCTCAACACGATGCGTATAACAAAGATTGTAACCAGGTATTGCTAAAATAGATACATCTGCATCATTAGACAACCATCTCTCGCTAACCATAACAACATCATAGTTTGCTCTTTGAACTAAATTGATAAAATCTTGAAAATGTGCTAAGAGCGATCTTACATTAAGATGTGCAACCTTTATAATAATTATAAGCTAAACTTATACAGGATATCTATTACCTCTAAATGAGAACAAATACAACCTGACTTAATTAAACTAAATTGTATTGAAATCTGTTTAATTGTTAAATTAAAGAAAAGCAAAATTAATACTTAACAATCGGCAGTAGCTCCCGGAAAAGCATTACATTTTACGGTAGCAACAAATCCGCGCCACACAATAAAAGGATAACGTTGTCAATTAACTGCTACCAATACTGTTCTGTATATTGACTACATCGTCAACAGAATTTACAGAGTATTTACGACCATTTACTATTACTTTGACTTAACCCTGTTAAGTCCATACGTTACAAGCACCAAATTCAGAGCTGCAGAGTTTTAGTAATTCTAGGCGCTTCCTCGTGAGATCTCCTTTTATGGAAATATTGGTTGCTCTCAACAACTTCTTGTAAAATATGTAAAATATGAGCTGCCTATACTTCCTTGAGCAGAATCTGACGATTCTAGTTCGATCTTTTCCAGTATTCAAACTTACCATCCGATGAAAGTCATCTATGGCTTCCAAATAAAAATTTAAATCACATAAACTGGGCACTTAAAACACAAATAACCGGAGAATCGCTGGATCACGTCTACTCGCTGTGCATTACCTTATCTTTAAATAAGAAATAGGAAATGTACTTCGTTGATTCTCATCGCAAGATTTCAGAAAGGTCAACAGCGCTTCGGGGCTTGATAATTACACGATTGGGCAACTGCCTGTATGATGTTATCATAGGATGTTATTAAACATCAAGAAATGAAAGAAAATGATGGTGATGATGATGATGATGATGATGATGATGATGAGGATGTTGATGATGTTGATGATGGGTACCCATATTTGTATGAACATGAAGAATATGCAAAACATGTATGATAGAGGTATTAGATCTACCAATAATCACGCCGAAACAAAAGAGATCCTGTTAAGGCCAAGAACTTTGCTGAACAAACGTCTTTTGCACAAAAACTGTCAGCCGCCGCTTAACCACTAATTATAATTACGACAAACGATAACTTGTCATACCACTGCGCTGCGACAAAACGTGCTAAAAATGTTGAATACGTTATTATTAATCTCATCGAATCAGTGAAGCGATTGTTTGACCACCAATGATAATTACGACAAACTATAATTTGTCAAACCACTGCGCTGCGATAAAACGTGCTTACACTTTTTGAATTCATCTCACCGAATCTGTGAACCGATTGTTTGACCACCAATTATAATTACGACAAACTATAATTTGTCAAACCACTGCGCTGCGATGTGCTTAAACTTTTTGAATTCATCTCACCGAATCTGTGAACCGATTGTTTGACCCCACACCTGAATGAAAAACATAGAAAAACTAATGCGGGAATAATCAAGAAAAACTTACATTATCGCCGCCTTCATCCGTGGGTCATAACAATGCGGTCACTCCGGTGGACAGACAAGGCGGTTTCACATACGCGCGGGAGATGCAAAAACAAAACATAAGTTACTCATCCGTTAAACTCAAACAGATACAGTTAAGACTCACAGAGGGGTTTTCACCCCAGGGCCTCATCCTTATCCTGTCCATGGCTTCATCCCTGAGATTACATCTTTATCAATGGTGGTTATGAATACCTTGTTAGTTTTCTCTCTTCAACAACTAGCTAGTGTCAACCTGAAATAGTAGAGGCTTCCCCGAACGCTCACCCTAAGGCCTATAGGGTCGCATTCCAATAGCCCGGATCGGGGGCACCTAATAAGGCTACCCTCTCCACCAGAACTATGTCATTCGAGATATCCTGCATTACCCCCCGGAATGCAAGTCCTCCACTCGAAGGAACCACAGCTGTTAACCGGGCACTCTGCTCTAGGGGTTTCAAACTGCCTGAGGCACATCATGGCCAAAGACCTTACTCTCTCTGCCTGAGGCACATCATGGCCAAAGACCTCGCTCTCACTGAGCCAAAATCAAGAACATTTCTCTCTGTCAAAAATGACACATCCATACTCATTGCCTACTTTTGCATCTCCTCGCGACTCTGATATTTCTCGCCAAAACAATTAATCGCATGCATACGCATTCGCTTCGATATTAGTATTTATCTTATTAACAGCGATTCTAAACATAGCAAGAAATTAATAAACGTACAAAAACACCTTTTATTTTAATATTAACGCAGATACAAAAATTGACATTTAACATACGTGATGTTTCCCAAAAGTGCTGCGGATTTGCTACAACGAGTTGAGAAATTCGTCATAAATAGAGCTGAATGTTCAGAATAGCAAGGTCAACATTTTGAACATTTAATTTAGGTTAGAAAATCATTTTTATGTTTGGTTTTTACATCAATGGGAAAAAATCATGTTTGGCTCAAACAAAAGTCTAAATATTTCAGAAAACTGCGAACCAATCCCTTGGTTCTGGTATTTCTTTCCCTGAAGTAAAATTAGGTTATTTAAAAAAAAATCACACGTTTACTCATAAAATAAAACATTTTTCTGAGGGATCTAATATAAAAAATATAACACCAAATTCTTAAGATTAATCTTCACCAAGTCCTTGAAATATTAATCTTTAAGAAGCAACATAACTAAATATACACTTTGAGCAAGTGAACCAGTTTACAATATTCAATATCAAATTCTTACTGAAATAGGTGACGATGACTGAAGATACTGAAGCACTGAACTGGTCCTATAGGTACTTATTTCTAAGTAACGCAGTGGCCCATGACCGCTTCCTGTCGTTTGTAACCTTATCGAATATAACAACTTTCATCATATATCACACATTGTTTCTACTAATATCACATATGCTTACCGTACCTCCCTAGAAGAATCCGTCATTCTTGAAGTATCACTGATCTGTTACTGTATTTAGTATCTCTGTTATTTACTGTTTACTATTACTAACGAGAAAGCTATCCAAGATAGTATAAAATACAAGATGTGCTATTTATTGATCAATAAATTACAAATAATACATTAAAAATCAAATTATCAAATACAGTCAACAAATAACCGTACAAAACAACAAGAATATTATAAAATGCTATAACAGAAAAAATATCAATCGTCCTCACAATGTCCATCATTGCTGGCAAGCCACCGATCTACCCTAACCTAATAAGTCGTAATTTATGGGTAAACGTTTGACTTTTTTAATAAGACCTAATTTTATTTTAAGAAACGGATAAAGATGTCAACATCCGGCTTTCAAGCTTAATTAACAACTAATAAGGTTACATATGATTTTTTTAAAGACATTAGATCAAATACAAAATTTTATCAAAATAACGCCTTCCCTTGTCAAACAGTTGTAATAAATTATAAATTATTTATGATTATATTGAAAACCATAAAATTCACCTTAAAACTAGCCATTGTTCAACCATACTTGAGTTATGCCATTTGGAAGATTTGAAACTTCTTTCCTTCCTGTTGTCGTTATCACACCAACTAGAAAAAAAATTCAAATAATATTTGTTAAGAAGCATATATAGATTATGATGAGTTTATCTTAGACCAACATTGTATTGTAACTTTTTGGGGAAAGAAACGATCATTTGGTATGTCATATTGAATGCCCCACCTAGCGGAAAGTTACGTACTTCATAATATTTTAAATAAAATTTCTGTGGTCATATTTGCTTAAAAACAATTTACCCCAAGATTCTAGCAAAATTAGTTTGTAACAGACAACCGCTGTTCACCCTGTGTACTAAAGACATATTTTGTAATCAATCTGGAAAGAGCGTACATATTGTTAAAGTAAACTACTGTCATTCATTTCTCGAATATAATGTACGGTAATTTGAATGCTACTAACGATACCTCTTTCCACGCCGACCGATCAGATCCAATAAAAGACCATTACCCGTAATCACCGTTATTACTATGAATGGGAGCAGATCTGCACAAAGCGGTGCACTCTATATCAAATCCATCTCCAGATGGACAATCATCCTCTTCATTAACACCATAATCGATACGCTTTTGTGGCTGTATGGTATTGGGGTTAGATATCTAMCAATTTCGTTGTGACTAACCTTTCATCAAATTAATATCAGATCGAAGTAAACGGTTTATTGTCCTTTACATGTGGAAACTGTAATTTACACTTGTACTTTTCCGATAATTTTCAAGTCGTAGACCACCATAGCAGTTTTCTTTTTGTTACTTCAACGGTTCCCTGACAGTTCGCTTAATAACAGTGTAGATTTTACACTTTGAAGAACTCCAAAATCGCCTGTAACAAACAGTACGTGCCAATCTCTCGTGGCGGTTTCCTGGTGATCTTGGGCGTCTTAGCAGAGCACGAATTTCAGTAATCTTCCCGTATATATCGTCAAAAGCTTTGTGGGGAGTCGTGCGTAACAATTTGGCTCGGCTTCCGTTATATAGAAATTACGTTCAATTAGTCTATTGTTGAAAAAATCTTGCCTGAAAAGAAATCAGTTATGGGAAACTGGATAATATGGCAGCGTCCTTTTAGGAATCGCCGTTCTGTTGTTAGTTTCACCACAAATAGCATACAATCATATCGGTTTGGTTTTTATCAATTTGATCCATCTGACCAACCAGGATGTAATAGAATTTGGAGTAAAATAAACCAGTTGAAAGACAGATTTCCACACTAATCTAACGACAGTAATAAGTGGAGACATCCTACATGCTATTTCAACGTCATTAGCGGCTCAATTATTACTCAACAGTTGTTAATTTGCTGTAAAATTCAAGGAGGAAGTTTTTGGGTCCAGATATATGCTATAAACTCGAGACTTACTCCGGTGATAGATAATTGCAAGATTTTATACGCTACTTCAGAATTTTAAAACTAATTAAAATGAAACCGCGATAACGGCGGTATTTTGTGCTCATTAATAGCTTCCGTAGAAATTATAGAAATACACAAAAAATAAAATGTGCTTTGCGGTTAGGTCGTAGTTAAAGAGCTATTGACATTCAGCAAATGGGGGGGAATGCGGAACATATAGATGAAGTGTTTATATTAGTTGACACATAGCGGCAGGATCAAAACTAACACCCCGTGAAATTGGAAGAAATTTACCGAAACTGCATCTTATCTGGTATGCGTGGCATTTGTCTGTTTGCTGATTAGCATGTTCTTGAACCCGGTTGAAACACAATAGTACGTTAAAGTTACTGTAGCGCATTGTGTTTTTGTCGAAAGTATAGCACGTAAATACCCAGGGATATCGACTCCCTCACCTAAGACTAAGTTAAGTGAGACTGTGGTAACAGGATGCCAAACCTGTAAGTAATTATTCTTCTTCTGGAAGTCAAATATATGTTACTATACAAAAATAAAGATTTATTTATCTGTGAAATATGCGATACAAGTTTTGTATATTGTTATGTCTTCAAAAAATTGAACTGCAAGCACTACTTATTTTTTATGTACAGTATTTTATGGTTTGGGATCAATTCTGCTAATTTCTTCCACTGTATTTCAAAAATAGTTGCATTCCCAGGCGATAATACAAGTTAAAAAATGTGGTTATTAATAAATATTAGTAAAATAGGTTGTGCCCTGGCATATTAATCTGCACGTTGGAAATTCAGACAGTTCCTGAGAAAACAACATCAACTTTACTGGTGGACGTCCCGGACTACGACAATGTTCAAAGCGATTTCTTAGCAACTTTTTATAGCACTTATATAATAAAAGTGATTGGACTGCTGACGGGACACTTAAAGAAACACCGGTTTAGAATATACGAGTAGCAATAGCAACTGATGCTACATGCTCATATTCTACGAGAATGTCCAGCAGGCCAATCTATTTCTGAAAAAACCTTGACTGGGAATCGAACTTGAGACCTTTTGAATGACGTTCGAAGCTGATGCTATCTATACAAATTTGCTATATGTAACGCTACTGAATGCCACCTGGCGCTTTTGTGTCTGAGTCACATTCAGACAATAAATAAGATCATCATGAATGCGGAAACATTAGCAAATGTTTTATACATGAATTTTGAATTATTATATATTTGCTATCGACATGAATATCGCAGCCATCAGATATATTTCAGTTGTCCCATATCGTTGTTAACAGAGTTCTCGTTAGTGCTTTAGTATTACCTGTCCTGTAGTAGAATGTTGAGTGGAATGACAGAATATCAGGGCGACCTATTTAATTATGCATAAGCTTCTATAGAGACTTAACACTGAATACATCTTTAGGAGGACAGAGTAATCTGACCTCTTTAAAGATATACGTCTTCGGCAAAGCGCAAAAAATTTCAGAAAGCGCCTTTAACGGTCTTAATCAAGTCAATATGAATCTTGTAGATAGAACAACAAATTTATAGGCAAGCGTACCACAATTTAGATTTTATTAAACAACGATATAACGTTTCTAAGAATCTAAAATTTTTTTAAGTCACGACAGTTTTTGTGTAAGAGATGTGGTACTTACTTAACTATTTTGAACATATTGGATATTCAAAGTGAATAGAGAGACCGCACCAATATTTGTTTAACAGTACCATCAGTTACTAAGACGTAGAAACAAATGGTTGACGATTAAGATCAGTTACAGCCAGCCAGAAGAAAATGACAGGGAGAAAAATTGTATTAAGCTTGTGTGCTTCTGAAACCGTATAAAAACTGCGATGCAAAATAACCATATGGCTATGGAAAAATGGTTTCTAGTGCATAGGAATACGATGTTTGTCCTAATGTTCCAAAAATATTAAATTTCTGAATAGGTAGAGAAAACTGATCAGTTAGACGTCATTAAATTTACTAGTAATAAGTATAAGCGATATGTGGTACAGAATTGCACGTAATAATAATTTTTACATAAAAATAAGTAAAAATGTGCATCGGATGTATTTTAAACTCCAACATGTGCTTTTTATATTCAAACCAAAATCTGACTATTTCGGGCATTGATTCCAGTAGCCGTGCACTGAAAATAGTTGATTGTCAACAACAACAAATTTCCGTTTGTTACGGACAAATTTGTTGTAGTAAAGAATTATTTGTTGTAAATACCATACATTTGCTTCCTTGTTGTTTCGATTTACTAAAATCATATTGTTGCCTGTATCAAGATAAATTTTGTTACCGCAAATAATATATATGTTAAAGCTAATAAATTAAATGAGTTACATACACAAAAAAATTGTTGTCATTTTCTAGCCAATCACAACCATTTAAATCACGCCATTACCATATAAGATCATAACCGAAAATGCTGCTAAAGCCATTCATTGTTGCCAGGTTGGGCGATTCATCCCCAAAGAGAAAGAATTCGTATTTGGCAACTTTGAATTTCAAAGACAAAAACTATATCTCTAGATTTGATTTATTAAACGTTGTAACAATATAATGTATGTGTTCATGCAGAACTCGCTCTAAGTTGAATTTATTTTTATTAAATTTTTGTTCGTTATGTTAATCTGATTGTATGCTACGACCATCAATGACGGTTTTAGCGTGTTCGTAATGGCGATAGCAATCGGCATTTGATCAGTCTAAACGACATTTTGCCGAGTGTGGGGAATGGGGGACATACTGCTGTAGAATACTGGCAATTCTGTCGGCATCGGCAGCCCGATTTGCGCAAAGCGGCACAACACACAACACACAACTTGCCATGAGTACGGACGCGTGCAGTGCAGCTTCATGCTGCATATTAGTAGAATAGGATTTATCAATATTCAAGAAGTTTGTTTTAACTGGGTGCATCAGTCGCGGAGGTCTTGGAAACGTAGGGTTTCCAGAATGCCGATCTAATTAGAGGTTTTCAATGTAAGTACAATTAATTCTTTATGTTATTTCTTATGAGTTTTTAGGGTAGTTTCAAATTGAAGCGTTTTTAATTACTTGTATGCCCTATAGTAGAGCTACAGTAATCCGGATCTACAGTGGACTCATCCGTGTTAGTAAAAAATCCAGATTGTTGATACCCTTTGTTACTTTGAATTATTTTCTACTTCCCAGCAAGTTAATGCTTCCTACTTTGTGCTGTTTTCTGGGCGCCATTTTGCTTATTTTACCCGTTTCCAGTCCATGTTCATACAACGCTACAATTTACTAATATCCACGACGGCCAATGGACACGTAACTTTAAGTTTTGTGTTAATAGAAATATTTATTTTTATATTTTCAGCATTCTTTCAGTTAATAAATGTTTCATGAATGAAGTCTTGTTTTATTATATTGTACCATGTTTGCAATGAAATTAGCATATGTGCAGCAGTTCAGAAATTAAATGTGAACAAAGAGTGGTAAGTAAGTATTCATTTATAAATAAACCAGATTGAAAATTAATAAATATAGCTTATTGTACCAACATGTTGTGCATTTGCCTTCATAAATATTAGGTATTTGTACATGTAAGTAATAGTGAGTGTTGGAAGAACTAACAATTCATCAGTCTCTTTAAATACGAATGACTTGCCCGTACAACAAAATAATTTGTTATTGTAACTACTACAAACACATTGTGATTAATAAATTATAAGTTATTTTAACAAATATCGTTTTTGTTGCTACTAATAACAAATTACTTCTAATAACAAATATTTTGCGCAACAAAAATAATTCGTTGTCTTTACAAAGTTTTTATTTGAGGCTATAGCTACAAATAGAATTTGTTGACAATACTAAATTTAAAGTAAACCGAACAAATCCTTTCTTTCAGTGTGTCATTAATCCTTATTTAGTCTCTCTTGCGCATATTTTCGTGATTAGAGAGTGAGGTGAAGTTTTTTTGATATTTGTCATTACCAAGAAAAATATAGCGTAAGCTCGATTCTTGAGGAGTGATTACAAACGTAACAGCATGCACTTTAGTATACCTTAAATCAGTTAGCACTCAAAACATCCATGACCGAACTGGAAAGAAATATTTTGATCTTGACTAGGAAAAAACCAGGAAGAAAATCTTATTCAGGAAATTCTTATATAAGAAAGTACTGAACAGAAGACCCTTCTCAAAGTTGCTTAATATTGCGAAATCAGTTGGAAAGTATAGCGAAAGACCTAGTCAAATATCAAATAATATAAATCTGTGACACGGTTATCCAACTGATGATCGTCCTGTTACTCCTTCAAAGCGCCCATCGCCGACGAGGTTCCCTAATTACGAAGGCTATTCTAACATCACGAGTTATCAAATTGAATTTAATACGCAAATTGAAAGCACAAAAAGGAACGAAACCGCCTTAGGAGACCTCTTTCTTCACGAAAAGTAGCATAACGGTTCCGAGTATAAAAATTGACTGTAACCGTGAGACCTCGCCAGACTTTGGGTTCAAGTGCGTCTACCCTGGCATGTCAGATCCCAGCTAGCTACTGTTATAATGGCTAATGACGTGGCTAGTTGATATTAGCTTAATTATGAACGGTAGGAAATGGCGTCCAAGATGAATACGAACGAAATATAGTAAAACCACAATAACAGATTTGAGAGAAATCTTTTTGTCCCGCACTAAAACACAATGTGTTCTTCAGTGTACTGAAATAAAGGGAATGCAACAAAAAAGTAAAAGGAAGAGTATACTAAACGCCATAATTAATGCATAAATCTATAGGTGGACACGGTTGCATGGTTATTAAAAAAATATTGGTTACATTACTATCAAATTTGTTTTAATTATAGCAATAAAAGTCTCTAAATAACAAGTTCCAGTAGCAGATTTTATGGTGAACGTAAAGGAAATTTAAAGACCTCTAAAGATTGCGGCACTTGACAGAATACTGATAACATAATTTAGCTCACGGGCTTTGACGCTGCACTTCCATAAGCTAGTATATTATACTCTTTTAAAAGTGACATTAAAATATGGTTGTACCTACACTACAAGAATTGTGGCGTGTCATTAGAACATAATAACTGACTAAAATACTTCTTTATTTGCTTCCTCTCCTCTCTGATGGTCAATCTACCTTTACCATTAAGCTTCTCTTATTTAATTTATTAACATTGAATATACCCCGCAATATAATTGCCGACCAAACTATGTTTGGGCATTCTGAAGGATATTCGGCATAGATTGGTCCGCCTATGATACCTTGTATTATATTGTAAAAGATGAGGTAGAATGTTGCAAACTTTACTCTTCTCGAAAAAATTACACCACAAGGAATCCAACAGGGTCAAGTATAGAAATTTTTCAGGTAATTCAATGAAGTCATCTTCAACGTGCAACTAGGTTAGACTAATTTTGAATGAGATTTTTTATCTTTAAGAACCTTTTGTTGAGTAGATGATCAAAATACCGACAGTTTATATTAGTTGTCGTGTCTCAAACCCCAACGTCTATCGTTTTGTAAACCAATTCCAAGGTATACTTTTTATCTGCATATATTTCGTTAAATCGTTGTCGTTAAAAAAAAACAACGGGTAATAACCTCAATTTGTTCTTCAGTGCAGTAAGCCATGATATTAAACTGACACGTTCTAAATATTGTAAAATGTGCACAAACTTATTATCGTTTGCTGTGTGGAAAAATATATTATGTTTCCCATCTATTTCTCTATCGCTTATTTCATGTCTTTTACCAACAATCAAATCAGTCGGCTGTCAAATAATATTGACCGACGTCGTTGTAAAAAACTAGACATGCTAAAAATATAAATTTCAAACGAGATGTCTCGGGAAGTAGTGCAGCAAATTTAAAAAAGAACTGTCTTTTGACATGCTTTTGCACGGGTGTCCTGTYTTCAGTTGACCKACCAGTATATGTAAAATCATACGAATAGAACCAATAACAGCACTTCAGGCAAATAATGGAAGACAATTCTTTTAATCGTCAATACATCTTTGAATGCTTCCTAGTGCTCAACTACTGAGATCAAAATAACTAGAGTTAAGCTGTATTTGTTGAAGAGGTCGGGAGTGAGTGACCATAAACTGAAAATTACTAGCGTTATTAAATGTTTGGTACATAAAACTAGATACGTATTTAAATCTCTAATGAATGTGTCAAACAATAACAGTGGTAATACAAAAACTTCCGCGGATTGATATTCAAGCATTTTGAAGTCTTTAAAGGCTCGTTTAAAGGCTACACATTTAAGTATGACATAAAAGGACGCAACAAGAAACAAAAAGGATCAATTTGATGGATGTTTAGGTTACATCTATTTGTAAAACTTTGTCGATGTGCAATGCAGATATCTTGAGTTATTGCCAAGCTGTTCTGTACGCAATAAGTACTTAATATTTAGTGATATCACAAGTAATTACCATTCATATTTCTACTGTCATTAAACCCCTATTACGTTTCCGGAAATACGCTGTCACTATTAAGAGATTGAAGTTGAAGTTGAAGTGTAACAGTGTGGCTGGCCCAGACAATATGCCAGCGTTTATTTTTGTTAAAATTTTCGGGGTAAACCTGAAACATTGTGCATTATGTAACAAACGGCAGCAATGAAATCTGTGAAAGTATATAGTTTTTTTGGTTTTATGACTGGTTTAGCGCTTAGTTCCTGGTGGCTTCACTTTAACAGCTAAGCTCGTGGATTTGAAGTAGTTCATTTGTGATGTATGCTACTGCCATACGTAGCATGTTTATTATGTGACGTTTATTAATAMAACGATAAGAATAACTAATAAAAGTAAGAATTTAGGATGGCAATGCCATCTGTCAGCATTACACTGACATAACGACAAAGCCACCTAGCTGCCATAACGGGTACTACTTCCTAAAGGAAGTGACCTGTAGCCTGACAAATTGGCATGCAACTGCATACTTCAATTTGACAGCAGGCCCCCACGGCACTTTTTGCTAGCGGGCAAGAACCAACATACATTAAAATGCATGTCTATGCTGTGCTAAATAGTACTATCTGCAGTTGGTTGAGGTGTAGACAGCACAGCATAGACATGCATTTTAAAGAATAACAAATGTTAGTAATAAAACTGCATGGCATTATAGTGCAGGAGCAATCAACCTTTTATCCTTTTTCTCGAGTTAGACATATCTATAAACTAAAATAAATAAGTGATAATAATTTCAGACGTTCTTCTCGAGATATATATGCAAGAAACGAAATGCAAAGTAAATAGCTAAAATACATATTAGGATGACACTATGCCTTCCCCAGAAAACGGTATTACTGTTCCTGATGGCACATTACACAACTAAACATGTTGTATCTACCAGAATAATCTTCGAAACGAGCCGATCTCGAGTTCGTGCCGGCCTTTAGCAGTTCTTTATCTGGACAGCGGTTAGCGCTTACAGCTCTAGCCCTTATTTAGATGTGTAACACGCGGAAGCGATCTGGCCGGCCGCGTCTTGACAGTCACCCACACCCATCGGCCGTTCGCGGCAGAACATGCCCGGTCGTGACTGCGACAGACCTACATAAGACAAATTGTTGCTGGTTACGTTCAACGCACGTAACAGTCGCAGATCCATGGATAATGCGCTAAATCTGTCCAAACACGCTAATAACCCCGCGATTTTTGCGCAATGGACGCTGCGGAGGGACACGAGAACAATAACGGCGCGATTTGTTCGAAGGAATTTCAGGAATTTCGTTCTCCAGCAGATAAAGTGCTGGGGTGGTGGCACCTGTTCTTGTGACTAACAAAACGTTGACCTTGGAACATGTAATTAAAATGCATGTCTATGCTGTGCTGTCTGCACCTCAACCAAGTGCAGATATATCTATTTCTCTGTCATTACAGCTCATCTGTGCAGGTTAGGTCTAGTGCAGACAGCACAGCATAGAACTGGTTTTGCCTATATACCTAAGCAATGGTATGATGTAAGTAAGCATTTAGATGGCAATGCCATCTGTCAGCATTACACTGACATAATGACAAAGCCACCTAGCTGCCTTAACGGGTACTACTTCCTAAAGGAAGTGACCTGTAGCCTGACAAATTGGCGAAAACCAGTTCTATGCCGTGCTGTCTGCACTAGACCTAAACTGCACTGATAAGCTGTAATGACAGCGAAATAGATCTATCTGCAGTTGGTTGAGGTGCAGACAGCATAACATAGGCATGCATTTTAATGTATGTCGGTTCTTGCCCGCTAGCAAAAAGTGCCGTGGGGCCTACTGTCAAACTGAAGTATGTAGTTTCATGCCAATTTGTCAGGCTACAGGTCACTTCCTTTAGGAAGTAGTACCCGTTAAGGTAACTAGGTGGCTTTGTCATCATGTCAGTGTAATGCTGACAGATGGCATTGCAATCTAAATTCTTACTTAGATAATATAATTGATTCATTGTTATGGATGAGTGAGCAAGCTTATCCTTCAGTTAGTAAAAAGTTTATCGCGTGTGGGGCCAAAAACCCATAAAAAGTTCTTAACAACTGGATTTGTTAAAAATTTAAAGAATCAGAAGAAACCAAACGATGAAGTTGTCGATACTACCCTTTTGGTGTTTGAATCTGTGCAGAACCAACCAAAAACCTCACTAAGGTGGCACTCCAACCGTCCCGCATTTGAAGAATTTTGAACGATTAGAAATTCACGCATTCAAACTGAAATTTAATCATATATGGGAACCATGGGATGATGCAAAACGATTGTATAGTTCTCTTAGTCTTGTAAAATCATATTGCCAGAGAAGAAAACTTTAATTCCAATAATGAAGGATATACAAATTTTTTCTTACCTACCACTTCTTAGGACGCCAACATAAAAACATGAATATATGGTAGTATAGGATATATATTTTGTCATGTTCGAAAATATACAGGATACACTAAAAAGAGCAATGAGTTGGCTAGGACTGCTCGAAGTTTTTGCGAGCCGTAGTAGCTACTGGTTCTGCACTGCTGTGTTTTTATAATTACTTAGGGGTATATTGTTTAATACACTTGAGGCTTTTGGAATTCCGTAAGTCAAACATCAATAACGTCGTAACACCGAGATATATTTTCAAAGTATAACTACCGAAAAAGTAAACGAAAGTTTTAATTAAAATTTGGTTGCGCACAGGAGATATGGGACACGTTGAATGTATTCAAAGGTGCATTCATTGTGAAACATCCTGAATCAAAAAAAAACTGAACTACTGATTATTGTGGAAATTTGCATAGATCATAGATTTACGTTCAATGACACATTCTACAAGCAAGACGATGTACTGCCAATGGGTTCACCTTTGTCTCCAGTCTTGGCCGAAATTTTCATGTCAAATTTCGAAGAGAAGCTTTTTGCAAAGAAAAATCAAATTATTAAAAATGTATTATTCTGGACTGATGATATTTTTTGTATTTGGACGGGAACTGACAGGCAGCCGGATGTATTCTTAAAATTCTTAAATACAATAAATAAAAAGATTCAATTTACTATAGAAAAAGAAAAGGATTTAGTTCTTCATTTTCTGGACTTATTAATATCGGTAAAAAATAGTAAAATAGACTTTGAAATTTATAGAAAACCAACACAGTCAGATGTTACAATCCCGGTTTCTTCAAATCAATCGTTACAGATTAAGCATTCCATGTTTTATAGTTTAATAAACAGACTAATAAATATACCACTTAGAAAAGAAAGTTTCGAAAAAGAATTGACGACAATTAAACAAATAGCCTTTAACAATGGATACGACACAAAAATTGTGGACCAAATACTTAAAAAGCAATATAAAATTAGAATACAAGGAATGCTGCACAACGCTAACATCAATGAAAAAGAACATATTTTTTCCGCAGTAAATTATGTCAAAGTAGTTAGTGTTTGTGCTAAAAATAGGCTGAATAGACTGGGAATAA
Source organism: Rhyzopertha dominica (assembly GCA_025024175.1). Classification (NCBI taxonomy): domain Eukaryota; kingdom Metazoa; phylum Arthropoda; class Insecta; order Coleoptera; family Bostrichidae; genus Rhyzopertha; species Rhyzopertha dominica. The sequence continues at coordinate 24,782,191 of QCXZ01000053.1, forward strand.
AAGCAATAGAGGTTAATAAGTGCAATTTGGGAGGACTTCTAGTTAACAATAAGCCAAAATCCAATGAATTGAACAAAAACGGCATTTACCAAATAAAATGCATGCAATGTGACATGATATACATATGACTATCAGGTAGAGCTAATAAAACAAGATTAAAGAAAATGTTGCGAATATAAATTCAAACAAAAGCACAACAGGTTTTGCTGACCATTGCATAAGAAATAACCATCACTTAGATGAAAACGACGACAAAATTTTGCATTGCGAAATGAAAGGTAAAAAACTGAACCTTTTAGAATTTTTAGAAATTAAAAAAGCTCACCATCAGAAAAAACATTTGGCAAAGACACAAATACAAATTCCCACGTCCAGTACGCCTTTGATATTGCCGAAATTATAAAGTCGGCCTTCAAACCCAGGCGAGAGATATTACAACTGTATTTTACAACCCCAGTAAAAAAGGGGATGTAACAAAATTCTGCACATCTGAGTTTAGTGTAACGCTATTATCTCTTTGACAATGACCGTGTGGTCGAAACGATCGCCAAAGTTATCTGATAAATCAAGTGAAGCAAAGCACATACATTCAAGCAGCTTGTTTCCAAGCTACCTAATTGATATGGGACACCGTGTACAGTCAAAAACTTTGTTATATTACAGAGTATTTACAACAAGTTTTATCCAAAATACAAAAAAAAATATCCATAACAATAGCGCTATTGAGCAGTCTCCTTAGGCGGCCTATCTTGTATGTCTTGGATGGCACACTGTACTTATCATCGGGTGTTGCCGTATTCAGGAAAAAGGAGATATCATTACACTGATTTTCACGTTGCAATTTTAAAAAAATTATTATGCCATGTCTCAAAGAGAATTCAATTTGTTAAAAAAAGTTAAGCATAAATATTATGTACACTTCAAACAAAAATGACATGTTTGAACGTTTTGCTTAAAAAAATAATGAGTATTTTATTTTCAATATACCTCTTGTCTGGTCTTGCTGCAGCATTAAATTACAAGGTTATAAAAATAACAACATTAACGTTTTTGTGCAATTAATTTAATTTTATCTGTTTGTCCATTTAAGGAGATCATTTGTTGCATTAGTCCCTTCAGGCAAAAATTTAATTGGACTTTAACTAATTATGCAATCTCTCACGCCTGCATAAAGATTCCCCGGTATCCCCATAAATCGAAACACCTCAAAAACCCTATTAAAATACCTAAGTCACTTACTATCAGCACCCGCAAAAATCACGAAATCCCATGCGATATCATTAACAACCACCTCTAATCTAATTAGATTCCTGCATGCTCGACGGTAAGCAGACGGACTTTTTGCTCTCGAAAGCTTTCTATCCGCATAATTACTTACACTAACGATATAATCAAAGCGAACGCGATATAAATAAAACGGAATCTGTCAGGAGACGATCAAATTTCTCACTATCTGCATATGAACGAGCGGTAGAAGCGAAGCTGGTTAGCTTTTGCATTCTTCACGTCACTGCCGATCTGAATTAATTAAGTGGATGTATAGAAGCTCCTTCGGGTTTATCTGTGGAAAATCAGCGCAACGTGAAATGAATTTCAACTTCGGCTTAAAGTATGGACCAGTCGCGTATTCCACCTCCATTAAACGTATTCATTTACATGATTACGATCCCAATTCCTTGCGTGCCTCTTCCAGTATACGACAGTTTGTACACGTAATCTGTGTACTTACACTTTTCTATAAATCGGTTTGCTCCAGTTCCTTATCACTTCTTCTGTTAAGTTAAAGAGGTATTAAACCTAAAACTACACATATCTCGACATGAAAAGAAAACTCTAAACAGTATAAGTAAATACGGTCGTAAAACACTACGACAGCTTACATTTACTTCGCCGGTGCAAGCGCACCAAAAAGAAGAGCTTTCTGCTCTAAGTCAGTATTTAAAAATGGCGGAACAGCCATAAAAAATCTGCGTTTAAAAGTGTAAATGTATAATTGCATAAGGAATAGAAATGACGAGAAGGTCTGAAACATAGAGGTATTCTAAGTCCTAGCGTTTTCATTATTGTAATAGACAACATACGAAAAGAATATAAAAACTTTTACACAGAAATCGGTTATAATAATAGAATAAGAATTGCAGGTAATAGTTTAAATAGTGAAGATGCAATGATAGTGAAGAGGAGTTTCATGTAGTATGAATCTATTTTGATGAAATTAAGTCTGTTTGACAAATTAGGTCTGTTTTGTAAATGTAAGAAGGCAAGCCACGACATTTTTTGATACGTCTTGTAATAATGCAGTTTTCAACAAGCTGCTATATTATTAGGCCCAAGGGTAAATTTAAAACCTCCAATGCAGATTTTAGAGCTTTTTTAAAAAGACTGGCAATAAAATTTGAAAATAAAAATGTGAATATATTGATAAAAGAACTGCAAGCCTAGATACGGAAGGCTATCTATTAGTATTGTTCAGTCATAGAACTGAGTTGTGGTGAAACTTAAGATTTTAAACACAGACTTCCAAACCTAATGAGAAAACGACATGGAGTAATTGTGGTATTTAATAAGCAAAAGGCACAATAAAATTAGACTTCAGTTAAGCCCCCGTTTCCAAGATACAGATGATAATTTAGATATTACTACCATAATGGGCATAGGCAAACAATTAGTATGTAAAGCTGCTCTTTGAAGATTTTCAAATATCTGAAAAATATTTTGCTTTTATCTCATCTAAAAGAAGCAAATAGGTTTGATGTAGTAAACGTACATCCGTAAACTTAACAAGTGTATGAAGCACAATAAACTTGATTTCGGTACAAACCCCTATGTTTTTCTGGATATAGTTGCCTTCCACTATTTCTATGTGATCTAACCTTTCCCAAGCCATGCTCAATAATTATACTTGGTAATACGTTCACATACACAAACAAATTGAGTTTCGTGGATTACGATTATATTTTTTTAAAATACATAACTTTCTTACCTTTTTTCTAAAGCTCCGTTTAATGTTGACAATCTTGGCTTATCGCAGTAAAGAAAAACTTGCATAGGAAATAATGAAATGCAAGATATACAAAATATTAAGTTTATTAAAATATCCTGCTGAGCTGGCTTTCATGAAACCAATTTAAAAATTACAAGCAATAAACTTATCAATTATTAGTTACTAAGACGCTATACTTTTCACAGCTAGTTCAAATTACTATAGTGTAGAATATTTTATAATTAGTTTCAAAAAAAACTGGGGTTGTAGCTTGGGCAAGCAATATATTACAACTGTCATATCTTAGGCCTTCCTAAACTAATAATAATAAGAAGAAGAATTTTGGGCAATATTAAAAAAATTCGTATAAATAGAATTTATACAATTGGTGCATTGTATACATACCTATATAAATACCTTTTATTTAAGTTTATTAGGATATTTCGACCTAGATTATAACTCTATACTTCCAAGCTTTCAACTGATTTACTCAAGTCTTCTTCAGGGAAATATTTTGAATTATTATATACGAACTAGAACATTAATTTATTATTTGACATCAAAATTGAAAGTTGACAAAGCAAAATTTTTCTAAACAGTTTGTTTAGAAAAATTTTGCTTTGTCAACTTTACAATAAATTAATGTTCTAGTTCGTATATAATAGTTCAAAATATTTCCCTGAAGAAGACTTGAGTAAATCAGTTGAAAGCTTGGAAGTATAGAGTTATAATCTAGGTCGAAATATCCTAATAAACTTAAATAAAATACATAATACGACCATTATTATCAATTAAATAAATACCTTTTATCTAATTCCCTTAGTAATAGTGACACTTTCGTTTGTTTACAATGTACTGAGTAAGCCTTAGCGTTTAGTAGTATTCTCAGGTACTCAGTAATCCTTGTCCCTTCCAAATATATCTACCCATAGGCAGTACTCCATATTTTTTATAAAAAAAAATATGTCGTGGTTTGTGGTACAAAGCTTGATACTTTTTTATATTTCCTGATGAACCGGTGATCACAAATTCACGAATAACTTGCGTCTCTTTTTCTGGGGTGATTCATGCACAGCGAGCGGCATTGATTTTGAGTTCTCTGTGCCGCCTTTTTATAACCGCTGCCAAGTTAGAATATGCACGGCGATCACTGTACATCAATGAGTACGATAGTACTGAAGGTTGCAGATCAAGTTACAGTCACGAAATTGATGGCTTTATAAAGATTTTCTAATAACTTACGGTTCTATTTTTCTTTCAAATGTAAGAAATAATAATAATTATTGGTATAGTAGGCTTGTGGTAATCTCAACGGTCTACATCCTTGCACTGTGGAAGCTTTTTGTGGTGCTGCTAATGTTACTACAACTTAATTTGTGAATTTTAGCATTGCGGCAGGCTAAAAACATCTTTCAGTTCATCATAGCACAATTATTTAACAGGCTTACTGTAGACACAACCTCACAAATACGATACATAACATAAAAGCTATACGAAACGGTGTCACTCTGCAGCTTCGAAATGTGAGCTTTCTACGACCTTAAAGTTGATTTTTGCACAAACACCCACGCGTTTTCTTATATTAAAATATATCAAATACTTCAACAATCGACAGATGACGTCAAAGTAATTGTTGTGTTCACGGTCCTGAGAGGCGGGAAACTGATTTAATCGATATAATTTCAATAAGCGCCCTGGATGCATGAATCACTTATAGAAACCCTGTATTAGAAAAATACATTGCTTTGGAACGCCTCTTTGAACCTTTCTTGGAATTAGCGTTCCCCTTTTCTCGTTAAGCTGAGGATGTCCATTGACTGACTACCATAAATTATATTTCGTGTTGTTAAATGTATTCCTCATTTATCCTATTAAAATTGCTACTAAAAGCCTTAATAAATTGCAACATGAATTAATTAATTGCAAATAGATGATCTTTGTCTTCAGCAACTTACACACTCTTGTACACCTTCTTACGTCAATATCTCTTTCTTACCAGATTATCCCGTAGAAGATCTCTTAATCAAATCTAGTCGCGTAGTCTCTCTCTTAATACCAGTATTTTTGCAGAAAGTATGTTTAGATCTTAGAAATTAATGTATAATACATTCGAATTATTATGACTTGTTTAGAAAGATCGATGTTGTTAGCAAAGATAACCCTAAAACTATTTGATATCAGAATAAACTCCTTAATAAAATTTTACAAATGATGAAATTGCGAAATTAGATAAAGTACTGTACTTAATCCATTATGAAAGACTCTTTTCATAACTGGTTGTATTATAGTTAAGTTGTTAATGAGTAATGAATAATATATAGCTGTACCTGTTTGAATCAAATGGGTTTGGCTTATTAATATTTATTAGATATCTAATTTCACTCCTTTCAATGGGACCCAACTGAAAAAATGAAGACATTAGCATCAGGAAATTCAGTTTTACAGACAGGAACACTTTAAGGCACATAAATTGCAACCGAATAGCTCGCTCCTGGTCGAGTTCGAAACATCAGTATCACACTAATCACTCGGTGTAATCTGCATCACCTCCCGTAGCCTGTACTTCCCCGATGTTTGGTCCGTTAATACGGCCATCTATCTGCTTATTACCAAACGCACCAATCCCAGTGCTTCCGTCCCGCTCCTGATGGCGGTTAGCGTGTGTAAACACTGCCTCACGGTGTCGTTATCTCGAGCATTACGTCTTTTATGTCACGTCCTGGAGATACGTCTGTCGCAACGGTTTTTATTTGAGCGCGTTGCGTCGCTAAATCTTTGATAGTGACTACGTGTCAGTTATGGCGGCGGAGGCAGCAAAGTACAAGACGGGACGTCGCTGTTAACATCTTCGTTTTGAGAGAGAAATGTCACGCACGACAGATGGGAATCGCAGCAGCCTCCTCAAAGGAAGATTCATTCAGAATCCCCTTGAGCCTCGATCTGCTCGAGAAAATAAAATTTTCATGAGCGGATATTTTTACCCTTAATGAATATACTATGTTTAGTGAAAAAACACAGCCAATGACGGTTTAATCACTTCCGCTTTATTTATACGTTTATGTTTACGAATATCTTCCGTTGAATGTCCAAGAACGAAGAAGAATAATATGTGGTAATCAACATTATTCTTTTGTAACACAACACTTTATTATAATTAAATAGTTATTAAACTATTAAAACAATTTTCTCTGGTGGAAAATGAATAAAATTATACAGGGTTAAGGCTGTGCTTGTAATCAAAGCTCTATTACCCCACCCCCAGCCTAGACATAGTCTTTTATTAAAATTTTCCTTTCGAACATCATTTCTCGATCATCCATGTCCTAATCAGATATGGCTTCAATACGACAGCTTCATCTCCGATTAAGGAAAATAAAGAGCAGGGCTCGTTTGGTCCGGGAAAGTTTGTAGCTTGAGAATTGTGCATTTTTGCTTAAAATCTTTATCCCATGTTGAAAATTTCAAAAAATCCATCATCACTGCTTTTACTGAAACCACCAACATTAACACATAAAACTTTATACCTAATCTTGGACGACAATCGCCATTATTGGAACAGTGCATTTGCTGAGATGGCACCAGCAATTTATTTACGTCAATCCTTTCGATGCAATTTCGAAACTGTCAGGTTTTTTAAAATCCTTTGATGGATTTTTTTTCTCATATTTCGAGAGATGGTTCTGATAAATAAGTATTTTCCATAGTGAAACATATAGCTCGACATGCTTCCTTTACTATTACGTTCACTGTAGGAAATCCCAGTCTACAACCAAAATGCAGTAGCTGAAATTCTTATTTTTAAGATATTTTATGGAAAAAAATGCGACATTCCTATTCCTAACTAAAAATGAGCAAGCTGATGATTGATTGATTGATAGAACCAGCGTACAGTAAGCATTTCTGCCGCTCCCGGATATACCACCTGGCCGGCTACGACTACGCTGGGTTGGAGGGGTGACACGTTTGTTGCTAGAGGGCTCCCACGTAGTGCATGCTACAGGAGTTTGGGGATTGAAATGGGGAGGTTTCAGGGTGCATCTAGCTAGCGGATACTTTTTTATTAACCTCCGTGTTGGATGGTAGCTTAGTTCGGCCGCATTATTCTTGTTCTTCCTCAGATTATATACAGCTTTCTTATTTTTTTGTTTTCCTGTCTTTTGCGATATCTGACCAATGTTCTTCAATTACGTTTGATTTTGCTATGATTGCCTACACCTTGTTGTTGTTCTGTTAGCTTTGGTAGTAGCGGCACTTTTGACTATGCATGTCATAATGGACAGGATTACCGATGTGTATAATTTTTTTACGATGCTCTATTCGGGCTTGTGTTTCTTTGCAAATGGTAGTATAGCTCTTGTCACTCTATGCGCGGTATTTGTCCTCTCTTTGACTGTTTCTCTGCGGTTGAGTTTGCTTGTTATCTAGGTGCCCAGATATTTTATATATATTTCGGCTTCCTAGTTTGTATAAGCTACCTGTCATTAACGTTTTCTCGTCAAAGCGGTCAGTGGCTTTGTTGTAATTTATGGTTTGCCCGTTTACCATCTACGTTACTTAGAAAATCGGTCAAATCTTTTTTATTCTCTGAAACTGCAAAAACCTTTTTGCAATCAAAGTACTATACAGTAGGAACCATTACATATATTGTTGTGGTGAAATATATTCTCGACAGGTTGTATCCATTTCCCGAAAGTCATCATTAATGAAATCCAAATCTATATAGAAAAAATTTCTGGTAGTGCAAAATATATGTATATGCAGAAGCGTTCCATCGTTTTGGCATTAAGGTATTTAATTAATCTACAACAAGTCCTCGCTAAATAATTTCATGAACMAGTCTCATTTTCCTAGAGCAGCTAAATTAATAAAATGTGAGTATTATTAATTCTTCCTCATCTAGTGACAACATTACGCTACATTTTGTTACGTTGAAGCTGCATCGAATATGCCAATCAAACCGTGTATCTAAATTGTTTAGAATTTGATATTAAATAAAAATAACACCAAAACTGTATTACTTATGACGAGTATTAAAAGTCGCTTAATTTCCCACCTATACATCGCTCAAACCTACACAACCTTCGCAGTATGAAAAATCCAAACAAATCTTAGCCAGAATTATAATAATCCGTTAAGCATTCTGCCGGCATACGCATAAAAGCTGTTCCTGCTGGGGCACTACATGTCTACGGCTAAATTTATAACATTTTTTGCCCTTTTGCAGAGCAGGCATCCTAGGAGCGCTCGGCAGCATTTAAAACACTGTAAAAGAATTTTATAGAACCGTCGTATCGAATTCTAATGAAGACATGAATTGCCTTTCCCGATGATTCCTTCTGCAGTTGAAAAGATTGCCGGCAGTTTACTTGCGCGTTTAACTTCGGCATATATGCATTTATAATGTCCATGTCTTTCTTAATTGCTCTCGGTGCTACGATTGAGGCGAATATATCTTCATATCACGCATACTGCCTGGATAATGATGATTTGATATTGCTGCTTTATCTTTTAATGGGGTAACTGGTTATTTCAGCAAAACTAAACGGTGAAATGGCTTGGTTTTCTGACAACGTGGAAAACCTTTGAGCAGAAGGATGTAATTTCTGTTGTATAATATTATTTATCTCGGATTCTTTTATACAGAGAGCATTTAATTAATTTGTTAATATATCGGTATAATACTCCAGCACTTTGCTAGGCGGAATTTGGCGTATCCCAGGGCTTGGTTTTGGGACCAGTCCTTCTTCCGTAGCATTTTTTTTATTATAGACATAGTAAGCGCATTAAGTTCACGTGTACTGTTCCTCATACATTGCAGCTAGCAGCAATCTGTAGAATTAGGAATTCATTGGACAGAAATAATGTGAGCAATTCACATTTTGTTCTTTATTATTCATGTAAAACAATGGGATTGCAGCAGTGTAGCATTCTTAAGGAACAAAACATATATAATCAGCATAAATTTTGGTTGTATTTCAGCAGTAACAAGCTTCGTCCAATGCAAGTATAATATAATGACTGATAAGACATAAGAACAAACAGTAATACTTGCTTCGTATGAATAAATTTAGGGATTTTTCCAGTTACATCAGATGACATCATATGTAAGAAGACGAAAAGTGACATTTTGTGATTTAACCATGCTCCCTATTTTTTAAATATTTAAATATGTTCGAATACGCAGTTTCAATAATTTGTTATTATATTATATATATAGTTTCCAAACAGTGTTCAAATTCTAAGACGCAACGTACTGGGAGGAAGAGGATAGAATTTCTGATGATGGTGGGTCAGGTCAGGTCAGGTCAGGTCACGTATTAGTTTTTGAAGAAAACAATTGGAAGGCCAAAAATTGTGTGAAAAATATTGCATTTAGACAAGTTTACCTTTCACATACTCGTAAGTGGAAATAACAATACACTCAAAACTATCGTTAGTGGTATGACATAAACCTATCGTAGAAAACAAGGTTATAGGATCATTTTTGAAAGAAAATTCATCTGGTGATAACTATTTGCGATGTTATCAAGAAGATTTGATTCCACCTACTGTAACACTGTTTCCTGGAGGAGAAAACCGTACTTACGTGATACAAAATTGCAAATAGGTGGTCCGCGAATTTTTAACAAAATTTCTCCAAACAGGTTGAAGAAAGAGATGCGACCGCATGCCCTCCAATATCCGCGATCTTAACCTCTCTAGATTTTTTATGACGACTTAGTGAATCGTATTACACAAGAAATACGACTTATTACAACTGAAGTCATGAATAAGAAATTATTAGCTATTTAGGTTGTAGGCAGTTAACATTATGAACATTCTATAGAACATATTGAATTATGTTATACCAGTTGGATTTTCAACTGTCCTATTGGTTATGACCTGGTTTGATAAACTGGATGACTTTCATATACAGTTTGTCGAGATTGTGATATTAGCGGTTTAATTTTTTAAAACACTAGTAATTTAAAAGCGAAGTTGAGTTATAAGATATGTTACATTAATTACTTAATTTTTGAGGTCACTTTTCTAAAAATGCAGGACGAAAAAACAGAATTGATGTGTCAGATGATTTTAAAAAAATGTAGATAATTTAATAATTATAGAGTTTATTATTTGCTCCGTGTACATAAAATATAAAACATTCAAAGCGGTTTTTGGTTCATTTAGTTATCGTTGTCTAGATAGTAGGAAAAAACTGCAGAGCTTTACTTCAGTTAAAAGTAACGTTTCCACTTTTTGAAGCTTGATGTCAGTAACCTGAGGTGTTTGAGTTATTTTTGATTTTTTTTTTGGAATATGCAGTATACGTAGAAAAGTCGTGGGGCAGTACATAAAATTGACGATTGAATAAATTATCGAGGGAAATAATTTTAAGGCATAAGTTTTACAATCTACGTGCATTTGTATTAAATGACTTACCTCTATTGGAGATGTTAAATCTGAAACAGAAAAGGAAAGAGTCATTAGGTAGGCAAATGTAACGTCTACATTTCTTTAGCCAAGCATTCTTTTGTCGCTTTTTCTTAATATTAATATTCTCGGCAATAGAGAAGATTGTGCCGTAAGATTTTGTTATGTGCGCGATATCAGCAACAATTAAAAGTTCCACAGCGTCAGGGGCTTTTTCTAATCATTTCTAACATCTATAACAATATCGTAAACAACGTCTTAAGCAGCATTTTACATTCCGTGCACAGCGCGAGCCGGTTCGTTACATTTTTTTCACAAAAGTGTATAAAGCGCGTAAACTGGATTACCATCGGAGTTATTTTGCAGAGCGGCAATAAAAAAGACACAATTAGAAGGCGTAACTGTGTTTATTACCTCTTCCATAGATTTACAGTGTAGACGCGTTTCCTAGGAAGGCGATGAGAAATTTACTAGCGTCCCTTTTATAGAGAACATGTCAATTAGCGAGCGCTAAGCTGCTTTTTGCGCGTTCCGATACATCATACTAGGTGGATTTTTATAAATTTTACGATCGATGAAAAAATGCCTTTCCCTTACCGGTTTCAACTACTTGACGCCTCGTTACCGATACAGATATTTGCGTAACGCACGGCAATTTCAATAAATATTACAACGAAGAAAAGCGGTGTCATAGGGATCTCTAAAACCGGCATGCAGCAGGTTAAAAGATTGTCTAGTACTTAGAGTGCACAATGCATCGTCTATGAAGAACACTACCAATTGAATCGCTTATTTGAGAAACCTTTTTCAGACAAGCTGAAACTAATAATAATGACCTGCTTTTATTACCTGTACTATACAGATCTAAAATAAAAAAAAAATAAACTAGACATGCCTAATGGTTTCWCAGATAAATTCGCAGAAAGAAATCATGTAGCTGATTCGGGTCAAACMAGTGGCAAACTTCYTTATATAAGCTGTATACTTTCTTCTTCTTCCGTAAAAAAGAAATTGCTCAAGCTATTTCTTTTAAATTTTCTCCCGAAGTTTTCCCCGTTTGAAAACTGCATGTAGGACGAAACTTCAAATCAATCACTATTATTGCGCGGAATGTAGCCCAAAACGAAAGGTAAGATGTGTCCACGTCAATTAAAAAATATTGACATCTGGCGGGTTAAATAGCTAAATATCTTTGGATTATTATTTATCTACACTACTTTATTTTCTACAGAAAATATTTTTTTAGTGCAAGATATTACATAATTTACATGCCGCATTCTTCGCACCCATCATCACCCTTCAAAACTGACATTGCAATTTTTTCTGTTGTTTAGTAAGCGGCTTATTATAAATCCCTGACCACTGAAATTCAAAAACCCTATGTTTTTATAAGGTCTTTCTTTATTCTTGTTCACTGTAAACTACACATAACGTCGTGGGTTCTAAAGAAAATGTTCCATAACTAGCACAGAAGTATAAAAAACACTTTGATTTATATAAATGCAACATTACAAAAATGTACTTATCGTATGGAGTCTCGGAAAAATATTCTATTAAATAATCTGCCAACCTCGTATAGATGTTTAATCGTATTTTAAGTACTCGTATGCAAAAGTAACATACACAAAAAGACACATGATTTGTTGCGGTACTATCAATAACACGCTACCGCTAAGATCCTACTAGATCCTCATAGCGTAGTTAATAACGCGAGCTCCGGGTTCGAATCCCGGCTGAAGCAATTTTTTTTATTTAAGTTGCCTTTGTTCCCACGAATCAACGCTATAATTGCTGGCATAGAAGCTCCAACCAATTTTATGATTTGATCACAGCATTATTCGTCACTAATGATGGTTTTTCTTGTTTCCAGGTTTCGCCCCCAATTCCCATGAGTGTGGTTGACACGGGCCTGCCGTGGCTCCGGTACTTCGCACCACTGCCCCTATCCCTACCACTCACCACGATGCGCGAGAAGGACTCATCCCCACGTAAGATGCTGGTGGCCGCTGGCGGTCACAGCTCCCCCAAGCAAGCCTCGGTGTACCCCGTCGCCGTCCGGGTACCTCCGGGCGACGAAATGCCCTTCGACCTCAGCAGGAACACCAGATCTCCGGGCCCCCACATGTCCCCCGCCGGAAGGCCTCCCCCGGGTCCCCAGGACAACGAAGACCAACCCCTCGATCTCAGGGTCGAACACAAGAAGCTGAGCCTGATGATCATGAGGAGGCAGGTGGAGGACGAAAACAGGAACCTGATTTCTCCCGCCGCGAGTGTGGCTAGTGATAAAGACGATGTTGTGGTGGAGGAGGCTGCGGAGAACGCCCAAAGTCCGATCGTGAAACCGTTCCCCTCGCAATTACCCGGGTACGCGGGAATGCTTTTCCCTCCCCAACCGATACATTCTGTGATGTTAGAAGCGATGTACAGAGCGCAGGGCAACGATAAAGTGCCGAGGCTACCGCTCCCCTACGGCAATTCCACGCCTGGTTATCCACAAAGGTATCCGTTCCTAAGTCCTTCGATGTTAAGCCCCCCAGTTACCCAAGTACCGTTCGATTTGATGAGGAACCAGCAGAACGCGCAGACTCCTAAAGCATTTGCTGATGCCGCTGGAGGGAAGATGAAGGATCGCTACGCGTGTAAATTTTGCGGGAAGGTGTTCCCCAGATCGGCAAATCTCACCCGACACTTAAGAACGCACACGGGAGAACAGCCGTACAAATGTAGGTACTGTGAGAGGTCATTTAGCATCTCGAGTAATCTTCAAAGGCACGTGAGGAACATCCACAACAAGGAGAAACCGTTCAAGTGTCCTTTGTGTGAGAGATGTTTCGGGCAACAAACGAATTTGGATCGTCACTTGAAGAAGCACGAAGCTGATGGTCCTACGATATTGGACGAAAGGAACCTCCAGAGAAGAAACATGACCCACAGAAACCTCTCGGAGGAGTCATACTTCGAAGAAATACGATCTTTTATGGGTAAAGTAACAGACGGACGCTTACTCCAGCATCTGCAACCTCCAAAACCGCTAGCCAATTTCCCCCTAACGCTTCCATCGAAGTTGTACGAAGCTGCTAAGCTTCAACAGGAAAACGCTTCACCCGGAGCTGAAGACAGCAAACGAGACTCTTCGTACTTTTCGGACAAGGACAACTTCTCGTCGAGATCTTCCTCCGCGTCGGACAGCTCGAACCAGAAAGAAGAGGAGGCGACGTCGCCGAAGGCGAAGGAAAACGCGTCCCTCGAAGGTGGTAACGAAGAAACTAACAATAATAATACTTGATTCGGGTGTTATCGGGATCCGTTCTGTGATACACGCAAAGAAATGTTAGCCCCCGAGGCGAAAGCATTCTTGCAAACGTACAAATTATAACTGCTTTCTCCGGTAACATCCTGCTTTAATTTAAATCGTAATACCTGGAGGCGGATTTGATGATGGCACTCCTGCCAGGCTAAGGAGAGCACGCAGCAGGTGGCTCTTTGAAGATTGTGATCGAAACCAATAGAATTGTAATATAGTGAACCGCATATGCGTATTTCAGGATCGATTTTGACCGTTCTCATTAACTCTGGTTAATTGAAACGAATCAATCAGGCGAGTTTCACGAACGCCGCTGCTCAAACGTCCAGAATGTAAATGCATGGTATAACAGCGGGACATGCAATGGTCGTTACGACCTTATACGTATCAGTCAATTCAGTATTGTTATCGTTATGAGATATCGTCGTTTCTGTTCCACTTTTTCAACTGGTCTGTGAGTGATGAGATCTTGATTAGCRATCGCACAATGCGACGTCCAGGTGACGTGGGAGCGTCTACTGGGGTTTCTAAACGAATGTGTTACTCCTTTCTAGCAACCAACGCAGGAAAATGTTAAATACATTAGCTCAAAATTGCGGTTTGTAAAATTTTTGGGATACAAACGCTTTAAAATAAGTTTCTTTAATACATAAGCGTCTAAAACGTGAACACATGTGTACACTAAAAGTTAAGTTGAAGCAATTTTTTCTATGCATTCAAAGAGTATGCTTTGATATCCTTATCTATGCCATGTACTTCCTTTAAGAAATAGTTCCCAAATAAGGCAGATAGATGGCTTTGGCATCATGCCAGTTAATTGCTTAGGGGTGGCACTGTCATCTATTTTTCCATCAAAATTGTTTGCAAATGAGCTACAGCTAATATTAATTACTCCAACTGAGGTATACAAAGATCAGATTTTTAATTACCAATAACCTTATAATCTACCGTCACACTAATCAGAACTAGTTATGTCCGCTGGTGTTGAGAGCAACGAAACGTTTGGATTAACAGATTACGAATATCGGTAAGTTTCTACTTTTTATTAATACACTTAACAGGTTAGACAAGGTACAACGATAAATGCATCATGTTTGAGCATAAACAGTATAAAACAAGCCTTCGTATTTCCAATATACATGTGTAGAATTCTTACTTTATGAAATCTATCTATCGCTTTCCATGCTGCACTCTTCCGTTCGGTTCCTCAGTATCTTCAGGGCAGCAGCCTTCGTCTTGATAGACGCTATCTACTACTTCACTGCCAGTGAACTTACTGCAAAAAAATATGATGGTACACAATTTCCATAACAATTTTCACCTACACTTGGATGTTATTCGCCGAATTAAATTCTGGTCTATAGGTAGAGCAAGAATCGTGGAAAAAAACCTCATGAATGCTTGAAAGAAACACATTTTGAAGTCATTCGACAAAAATGTGTCTGGTCATCCACGCACCGTATTGTCCCTAACATATCATCTACAATGACGCAGCCCAGTATAAACATATACCTAGACGGTTACTAAACCCATTTCTGGATAATCTTTAAGAAGTGCTTTTGAAATGAAACCAGTTTCCTTTCATATAATATGCAACTCTTCTTAAATTTATCCAGGAAGTTCCTGTTATATTGTTATAAAAAGGTGTTTCTTCCAACATTTAGAGGAGATGGACATCAGTATTTCGCATTTTCTGCTGGAGTCTTTTAAACCTTCGTGTGTTTTTTGACTGCTTTAAAGCTTTTCATTTTCCGGCACCTGTTAGAGATGTTGCCACAAATGCCCCGATTTTGTTTTTTAGTGAAGATTTTCCAACCACAAAAGTCACTGCTACTCGTACATATTATGCTGCTTGCTTCTTGGATCTTTCCATTACTTGTTATAGTTTTGAGTTTGTTTTGCACCCTTCTGCAAAAACAAGACTTCGTCTAGACACGCTGCGTTTTACGTGCCAAAAATTACCCAATCCTAAGCGTACTTACAAATGATCAAAATATTTTAGTATGCAAGCAAGATAGTTTTGTCCAAATGATGAAGATAAATATATGTTTTCAAAATAACCAGTTCCAGATCTAAACATTTGGTTCTCAGTAGATTGGCTTATTCTACTGCAAGTAATTTGGGGACATAACGGTAAGCGAAAGACTATGCAAACCTGTAAAACAACAAAATCTCTTACCTACATTCTATAACATTATTTTAAAATAAGCTACACCACGTCTTAGAAASTAGTTTGGGCAGATTTAGAATTATTCCTTATTCTTATATATCACATTATAAGTCCGTTGATTTTAACTGAGTTCTACAAAAATTCCCTGGTATACAGTAAGTAACATGCCGCTTACATGCAAATTTTTCTGCCTAAAAAATATTTTTTTCTACCACTTGCGCTGTAAAATTGAGTAAATCGAATTTTGTTTCAATCGCAACTTCCGTGTCCCGCACATACTTAATGAAAACTTTTTTAGAGAGGCCAAAATTTGAGCTTGTACAAGTGGTTCTCGCAGAAGTGAAAACAATCTGACGGCAGCGATGCTTAGGAAAGCGTTTAATTCAAATTTGGGGAATCCCCGGTCCAATCCGTGTTGCGTACCTACCACAAAATGTCAAACAAAGATTCCCGCAGAGAAACTAAAACACAACAACGCCGAGCATCGAGGAAATCCTGTCCGCCGAAGTTTTTGCTCCATCTTGAAAAAGCATCTCTGCCATCCGAGCGTGAAGCTGGGTCCGATCCACATGCATCGTGTCAAAGAAAGCCATTCGTTTCCCGACGCGGATTTTTCAGGTTCGCGAACGGGATACCGCAAGTTTTATGTAAGGCGCTTCGCGTGCTAATCTCCAAGTAATAATAACCATAATTTATGCATCAGTAGTTTCGTTCTTTCCGCGTTAAAGGAGACCGATGTGTTTTGTTTTAAGTGCTGGCCGTGTGCGTTGCATAATTTACGGCGCGCGTTTTGCCCGTTTTTAATTGTTCGTGGGCAACTGGTCGGGTTTGTACTTCCTTGATTGGAGGAAAAGGATAACGGGCGCCGTTCTGATAACTTCATTCAGTGCATTGGCTGAAACGGAACACGTGTGGCAGCTGCGTACGGACGAACGCGATTTGGCGCCCAACGTGGGGCCAACTTAATGTGGGCAAACAAAAATGTTCAAATTAACATCAGGATAATTATAGTTTTCACATTTTCTTCTTTCATCAACTCTCTATTTATAATTCATTCCTGTTTATTTTGTTTCATTACTAGCAGGACTTTTTGCTTTGATTTACTCCTTTGTTTCAAACGAAGAAAACTTTTGTTTTCTGAGCCTTTGTGTATCACGAATGTCTACTATTACCAACTTGTCTCGGCTTTGCTTACATTTCCTTCTTCTGTGCTTTTTATTGCTTCATTCTTATAATTCCATTATTACTTTATTCTTTCATATTAAGCTCATGGGTAGTATTGGTATCACTGTATATCTACTGATAAACCACGGTACTTTTGGTGACGTAAAAACGTCTTTCTTTTGGGAAAAGTCTATTAGTAGACTAACATCAATAACGTTGAATGTCTTTTTGGGCTAATGAAACCCTCTACTGGCTAGCAATACTAACAAATTCTGTCAATATACCTTATGCATTTAAAGCATGTAGTTATCTACTAGCTTTTCTTTCTTAATTAACCTGTGTCGAGTCTACTCCACTTCTTTTAAACGTAACAACTCTGTGCATAGTAGCAGAAGACTATTTTCAGAAATCTGAAAAAAAACAACTTTTTAATATTTTATTGCCTTAATTCAGAACTGGAATTTTAGGGCACAATCTATTTGTTGCAGCCCAAAAAAGCTTTGCTGCTTTCTGTGCCTATGTGTAATACGAATGAACTATTACCAATTTTTGCTTTTTAATCCTTTATTCTTTCATTTCTTATTCTGACTGTATCCTTTTCTATTACATTCATGGGTAGTATTAGTGACAGGGCATATCTACTGATAAACTAAGGTTTCGTTTGTTATACGCTAACATCACTAACAATGATTTCGTTTTGAATTAAAGAAAACTCTCTACCAGCTAACAATAATACTAACAAAATCTGTCAATCTATCTTGTGCACATAAACGCTTGAAGTGTTCTACAAATTTCTTTGTTTTAATTGCCTTGCCTAGATTCTACTTCATATCCTCTAAACTGATCAACTTGGTGTGTAGTAACTGAAAGGCTATTTTCAGAACTCTAGAAAACCAATTATACATTTTTCATTACCTATATTCATCACACAATCGCAGCAATGTTGTTAAAAAATGAATCAATATTAGAAATCTGGAATTCTTCTCAGTATTTCTGCACTGTTGATAAATCCCCCACAAAATGATAAAACGAAACTCTTGTTCAGATGCAGCAATACTTCTTACTCATTGTAGTTACTACAAAATTGCTAGACTTGGCTACGAAATACTAGGCATCATCGCAATCCTATTGAGCAATAATCGTGCTGGAAGAAATGCCCAAATTTTTTTGGAGGTTACGCCTTGCCAAAACTGAAATGCTTCCATTGCCAGTCCTTCAACCGAAGGTCGCACAAAAAGAAATTCGTGAATACCATCGCAAAAACAACTCCGCAATGTTGAAATTAGATTAAATCAGACTTGCACAAACCTTTTTACCCCATTGAATGGGTTCGCTACAAAGAAATCACTTTTCCTGTACGATGGTAATCTGGAACTTTTGTGGACGGTTCAGGTTTCCTTGCAGCCGCCAGAGATAACGCTGATGTTATTTATTGCCGTTTTAATGCGTTTGCTGATACGCGAGGCGGTTAGAAATCGGATTAATAGTTTGCTCTGAAACGCGTTGCGATGCTTTGCGGGTCGAACATAGCGATCATTAACTTCTTTGACCGCTGGTGGGTACCCTGATGCATGACAAGCAAAATAGTAAGTTTCTCTGGAGAAGACCAAGAACTAAGTATCAATGTTAAGGCTTTTAAAAAGCATTTTCAAAATATCACTATCTGATTTTGAGATCAAAACAATGTACTTGCTTTTTCGTTCTGTATTCACTATATTTTAATTAATTGCTTTTTCTACAGTATTAAATAGACAATGTATTAGAAGCTATATTTAAAAAACGCTTTTACAAAAGTGTCCTAAAAATTTATAAATCAGAGCTCTCACATCTCTACAGTGGTGTCCTTGTACCCCCTAACTTCGTGTCTTGTGCTAACTATACTGTTCTATTTTCACTATCTTGCATTTCGCTGCATACTCAGCTCACTTCTTAATACCTCTAACGTACTTTTCAAACCTTTGCTTCGCTTATAACCTTTTTTAGCATGATCTTAATGTTTCCATTGCTCTTTTACTATATTTCTTGAGTTTTCCAATGAGCTGTTGAACTGCCTTTGTTGCTTTAACTCTATTTCTTACTTATATATCCTTTTTCAATTTCATCACTTCTTTCTTCTTTCAAGCCGACTCGGCTATTAACATTTTTAGTGTTTTTTAATAACTCTTGTATTATACATGCAACTTAGCTCGCAGCTCCTTTTTTAACAAATGTTTATTTAAATAATATGCCCTGTAGGGAAGATTAAACTCAATTATGCTGAATTAATTACACGTCAGAATCAACTGACATCAACATATCCCTCCCAGTCTGTGCTGTTATGCAATAACTTAATCATAGGGTACACTCAATTAGCAATCAATTGCTAACACAAATAATCCTATCCAGGAACAGATAGCAACAACCGTTATGGGGTAATTTATATAATTGATAGTTGTGATAAATGCTCTAGAGAAGCCCTCAAGMCTAACACTGGGAACCGCCGCTGATTTACCTAATCAACAGGTAGTTTAACACTTGGTATTCGGATTAACATAATGTATTGGGGCTTAAAGATTTTCATCTAATATTTCCTTGTCACCGCCGCTTACGCCACTGCTCCGCTCGCAAAAACCCAGTCCGGAGTCGTAGAAACCGCCACGTTAGAAAAAGGAACGCCACTCTGGAGCGCATGTAACAAATGTGAATTCTCGCCGGCAAAAACCTATTAATTAACGGCTAGAAATCACGAGGAAAGTGCACCAAAAGAAACAAACACATCGGACGAGCGAAAAACGATCAACTGATGAATTGGAAAGTGGGAAAAAACATTTCGAACATGTCACAACGATTTCGTGGATTACAACACCGAAAAGTGTCGCCGCCTTTTTTAGCGGCGGTGGTAGAAAGCAAAGAGCAGTTCTTAGATGACGGACAAGCGTGCAGATTGCGGCTGTGAAATTAAGGAAAATGCGACCACATGCATCCAAAACTAGACAAACCTGAGCATGGCGGCTTGAAAAAAGTCCAAAAAAGCTTAAAAACAACGTTACAATATCCGAGCAATCAGGTTCCTAATAAATGCACGAAACTAATATTTAAAAAGTGACAGTTTAAAAAGTCTTCAACTACGTGCCTAAAAAAGGTATAAAGCACAGTATCCAATTAATACTGTACCTTCCAATCTTTATTCATTCTTATTCTACACTTCGCTTACTTCGACTGTTAGATTAATTCTTTTTTGTATTTCTTTTATCTCTGCTTACTAACTAAGCAACATACTGCATTTCTTTTCTATTCACGTTTATATCTATTTCTTTGCAAGGGTATTTACCATTAATTGCTCAGCATGCACAATTATATGGTTACATTTGACCCAAAATTCATAAAAAAGAACGCTCTAAACGTCTTAGACCGAGATTAGCGAGGTATCTGAAAATAACACTAAAATGGGCCATATTTTTTCAATAAATGAAATCGTACATCGGAAGTGCATAGTGACTTTACAAAAGAGAAGTTGAAGGCTTTATTTAGTCCATTTTTTATATCCACACGTATTGGTAACGAAAAAACATTGCTTGAATATTGTTTAATCATTCTTTGAAAAAGCTTTAATTTTCATTTCGTTACTAACCTCTACTACTTTTTTTCTAGTTTCACAATTTTTTAATTTTGCGTCAGTTTTCTTCTTTCTTTGCTCTTTTCCTTCTTCTATCACTTTTTAGAAGGGTACTTGGAAACTATTTGATAATCGATTTCAAAACTAAACCTAAACCGATTTGAAAAATGAACTCCACCATGAAATTACCGAAAGAGACCGAGTAGATGGATAGAATCATGGAAAAATATAGATGCATAGAATCATGGAAAAATATAGATGCAAGTATGATCGGTTCCAGTCTACTGGATGATCTAAGTAAATAATAGCTAAGGCGAACTAAAGAACAGAAAAAACTTAAGAACTTTCAACTACTACTGAGATCTTTCTATTGTCTTGCTTATTTTCTTCTATAGTTTGTAGTTAGTACTAATTCAATCAGCTAATAACCCACTTTTTGTCTCACTTTTTTCATACTTTCGTTTACTAACAAAATAAAATATTTGTAACAAGGTTTGAGTTCGTATCTGTTTTGTTGCTATTATAGCTTACATGTTTTCTTACTACAAAAATCAGCATGTGGTGTTATTCTAAAAAAATATAACTACTAACAGACACTGTAGGGTTAGCGATTTTAGGCAGCTTAACAGAAAACTTCTGTCTTTCTCCTTAGAGATGGCTATATTAGTAGCGCTAACAGCGGTTGTACTCGCTTTTTAAAAACAAACCACGTGTCTCACACTGTATATATAACAATGAAGCAGTACATGTTATTCTAGTACCCTGACCTGGTTTTTGTTAAATTATATCCACCCTATTTAGCTTATACTAGAACTTCTATTCTAATTAGTAATAAGAGTCTTCAGAACACCATCGCCATATATGGAAAACCCCCTTTCCCCGCAGAACTGCTTCTTAGTAGTAGCTTAGTGCCTTTTTATTATACTAAAGTTTCTAATTGCAGTTCTCTATTATATTATATCTATTCACTCTGTGTCTAGTACTTAAAATTTTTCTTCTTAGTTTTCTTGTTATCTACACCTCTTTTCTTTTATCGGTCTTTATTTGGAAACGTATGTACATACATTTGTTGAAGGTCTCGATAAGCAATTATTTAAATGTCAAATTTGTTACTCAAAAACTAGCTACTACGAGATCAAGTAAAGTGAGAACCTCGTTGTATATTACGTTCTATATACTTTCTTAACCGATATTTCTATTACTAAAAAAGGTATGCAACTAGTTATATATCTGCTGCGTCATTTCATCATTACTTTAAGTTGGTCACTTAGGGTGACGTCAATGAGAATTTCAAATTTTGGATGGTCACGCATTATGTGGCAAAGCGTTGGCGTATTGCAAAAGAATACCACTACTTGGAAAACATCGCCTTTTGGTTTTGATGGCGGGCTTGAGACGATCCCTTAGGTTTCTGAGTGAGTGGCACTTGTAACAAATACTCCACTGAGCATGTAATCGTCATTTACGTCCCAAAAAAGTCAGTATAACCTTTCCTGCCAAGAGCTATGTACGAATTTATTTTGGTTTCGACGATGAAGAGTGGTTCCATTCTTTGATTATTCTCTCAGGTTGACGGACTTTCCTGCTTCATATCGACATACATCAACGCGTTGTTAATGCAGTTGTGGGTTCAACTGATTTGGCACCCACCAACTGTATAAGGTGATGCACCGGGGCACAGCTCATTTTCAAAGCTGTAGCGATTTCATCCGGGATAGTACGACAATTTCCTTTCACTAAGGCTTGCTCTGCCATCACATCTTTTAAGACAAGGTACTATTTCCAATATTTAGGACACTTTTAAGGTTTTCATTTTCGTCTACCTTCGTCGACTTGGATGCAGCTTAAGCAGAGATCAGAGCAAAAGCCCTGAGTTAGTTAAAAAAATGGTCAAAGTACAGTATAACAAACGAAGAAGAATCATAGAAATTAACACGAAAAGAGCTGCACATCCTGCTACGCAAGTACTAAAAGGAGAACTTGGTTCAAGAACATTCAACTTCATTTGAAGAAGTGGAAAATAAGAAGGTTTTAACATACACGCACCTAACTGAAGAGCCGGCTCGGTAATAGCAAAAACTCAAAAAATACGAGTAACAGGGTGAGATTTTTCAAGGAACTATTGCCTTACTGCATCGGGAACAAACCGATCGTAAAGCACAGCAACTCCGCAGGTTCACATCCCGTCTTCCTTTATCGTCGGAATCAAAAATCCACCGCCCATGCGTCCGGTAGTTTTTTATCGCCGCCGTCATCTCCGCGAGCGTCCACGGCGCTGGCCCCCAGGTCGCATCTCGTCAGCCGGGCACCACCCACTTCCTGGGCAGCCACGCTAGGCAGACTAGATCGCGCGATGCAAATTAAAATAATAACAGCGGCTGTGTATGCAACGGTAACGGTACGGGCAGATGGCAGGGACTCGATTAATTTAAAGGATTCCCGCAATCGACGCGAGAT
The DNA here is from genome assembly GCA_025024175.1 of Rhyzopertha dominica. Lineage (NCBI taxonomy): Eukaryota > Metazoa > Arthropoda > Insecta > Coleoptera > Bostrichidae > Rhyzopertha > Rhyzopertha dominica. The sequence continues at coordinate 24,805,277 of QCXZ01000053.1, forward strand.
TGCCGGTTGCCATTTTTGCGCGGCCGAAGGAATCGGAGACGTGCGAGGTTAGCGGTGACAAAATTCACTACCCCTGTGCGCGTTTGAAGAGATGCTCTGAAAATGCAGCAATGATAAACTGAAATGAGAGCATTTGTATCATTGTCAAGAAGAAAAATGGCTACGAAATAAAAGCATACTTACGTGTTGGTGTGAGAATTTCAGCGGGCCATTTCACGAAAAAGCAAACATGTGTCCAAAAAATTGTTTTTAAAATTTGTTTAGATTCTGCACCTAAAAGGCTTAAACACGAATACCTATACAATAATTTTCTAGTGTGGAACATGATTGGCTATCAACGAAACTATAAAAAGTTGGTGGAAGGTGAAGTTTAAGAAGTTTTTAAAAAATAAGTTGAATACTGATCCTTAAATCAATTTAAAAACACACATATTTGCAATTCGCTGACGGGCATGAAAACAGAATTAAGCCAAAGTTATACATTTTGTGAAAATGCTCTACAAAGAAATGTTTTTAATTAATTATTGATTGATTGATTATTGAGCAATTTATACATAATTTTCTGTCTAAATATTCTTTAGATGATTGCCTTCGTGTACGTCGTAATGAACAAGATATGGTTTTTTGCTTTTTCTATATTTTCGTCACTACATTTTTTTTCTTTGAGTGGGTTCCTCTATCGTTGTTTCATTATTCCTGACGGATATATTGGTAGCTCTCTTTTCCTGTATTATAATTTCAATAAATTTGTTACTAATATCAAAGGTCTTCCTGAAACAGTCCTTACAAGTACGTTCTAAACAATTGTTTATTGTAAAGTGATACACTGCAGTCTCGTTGCGCCTTTTATTACTATCTGGCTTACGTAATCTGACAACTTCCTTATTTTATAATAAAATCAAGTCACTTGTGTACTTAGTTCTTCTATTACAGCTACACATTGCCCAAAAATCATTGAACAATGTTGTTCGAACGTTGTTGCCAAACTTTTTCGCACATTTGTTTGAACATATCTTTAATGCCTTATTTTTTTCAGGGACGAACTTATTTGTTAGTAACATATTCTTTTCCAATGTTTCTCCTTAATTTTCTTTCCTCTCTTATTTTTCTTGTTTCTTTATTTAATCGCTTTCTTTCCATACGTTCCTCTTCTTGTTTTTTTTTACTTTAACTTATCTTTTCTGCTTGTCTGTAGGTCTTGTAGATCGCTATCTAGTGAATCATGAAATGAATCGTTATTTGTAGGAGAAAAATTTTGATCTACATTTTCATCATTTGAATTATTAAAAATATTTGCAAACTCTTTGTTGAAGAGCAACCAGGAACAGAATCTGGAATAGATATAAAAATAAATTTAGTTTTTTTCATAGAGAAAGAAATAACAGTTCAGWAGACGTGATAAGGTTTACCTATGCTATCCCTATCTTCCTAGTTCGACTGAATCATGGCAACTATTCTTTTCTCTCGGGAAAACATCTCCAATATAAATTTGCACTTCACGTGGTTTTAATGAAATTTAAGGAGTTAAGTCAGATTTTTATTCTGTGTAATAGGAGATAAGTCTACTTAACTTCTTGCAGCACACTATGTAAGTAATTAAATTTGTGCTCAAGGAGCTAAGACGACTCGAGCTGAAAAGCTCTACAATTATAATGACTCAACTTTTTAGTACACTAGTAATATCTCTGCAATCTTAACTGATGCGACTTACCTCACTTTACACAAGCGAAGTTAAACATTTTTAGATTCGAAATATGGCTTAACCCTGTTTTCGCTAAAGTACGACTTATCTCCGTTTTTACGCCCATCATCGAATTAAAGACAATAGTCCTAACTTTCGCTAATAATACCGAATACCTACTTGCTTAGTCAATTTGGAAACATATACTAGTTGACATTTTGTGGGGGTCCATAATCACGTGTAGGGATGAGACGTTTTCGTTTTTAATTCAATTCATTCATATTTAGATATTTGCATCTCACGATTAGCTTTATTATATGTTCCGTATTAGCTGGTACTTGTACGGCTCCTCTAGTTATAAGCATTTTAATTTGTTTCATTTAGGCTACCTTCGAAAGACAGATAATACTCTTAATACTTTAACGACCTTGGCAGGAAAGGGGAAATTTAAAACTACTAGTATGTAATTCAATCAAAATTAAATAGAACTCCTTTTAATATTTCCTTATTATTTTTCTATGTGCATTGAGATATTTTGGTAAGTAATTGTTTTCGTTAAATTATATCGGCACAACTTTCCTTTTTGACATTTTCTGACGCTCATTATTATCAAGATATTTGTGGAAGCAGCCGAAAGAGAGGGGTCAATTAAGGTTGTCTCCAGAATTCTGTGATACCTTTATCCGCTTTTTAAATGGTCCATTTACCATGTTTCAAAGCATTCACTAAAAGGTGGGCTATTTTAGACAAGATCAACAATTAGTGAGGGTGTTAATGCACACAAATAAATGTAGTTCTGAATCTACAGTTCTCTGACAGCGTTTAAGTATTTTGCTTTTACATTTTTATTACTTGGTATTTATATTTTCTTATTTCACAACGGCATATTGCCGGGCTTAATAATGTGCAACCTTAACGAATTCAAGCGTACTGTCGTACTGCCCATTCAGTGTAGGTAATGTTCAGATTTTTGTATCGGAAGTTCAAAATACTGCTTCAATGGAATACTTGAGTAATATCTTCACAAATTAATGTAGGTAGCTATTTCACTATACTTCAAGCTCAACTCAAACTTCAAATTTAAATTGATAATGGGAAAAGGTAATGTACATTTGCTATTAGAATTTTTGAATATTCCTAAAACAAATAGTTGTATTTTAACTACAGCATGCGTAGTAGAAGCTTAGATAGCAATTGCATCTGCCAGATACAAACTGACATTATGACAAAGGACCCTAGCTGCTTTAATGGGAACTACTTCCTAAACAAAGTGAACTGTATAGGTACTTTGCTAATCAACCACGTTTTACATGAAAAACTTATTGTTTGTGTTTAGGCCTTGAAGATGTATAAGATATTCAAATACCAACATATCTGAAAAGCTAAATATTTTTGTTCTGCTTCACGTAAAATGTCCCATTAGCTAATACCCTGTAGAGAGCCAAGAAAGAAATAGTATCCTCCACATTGGTTAAGGCACTCCAGTTCTACTATTACAACTTGTTGCTGAATTTCATTAAGCAAATAAAGTCTTACAAAAGGCAGAACATGAGGGAGAAAGCTGAAAATACATTTGAATGAATTGGAACGTGCACAATTTTCTTTAATAACTTGACGTTGAACGATTGCTTACTGGTTTACAATCTTCTATTGATCCGCAAACATGTCCTTTGTAGAAAAAAATCGTTTTTCTCTTATTGCGTGAGAGACATTCATTCTTTAGAAGAAATTTTTTACCATTCAAACATTCTACGCGAGCGAAAGTGCTCCCAAAAAATCACCGACTGAAAGAAACGGGTAAAATGAAGAACAATTGCTCAATACCGTTTAGAACAGGAAGTGCCGCGTCAAATAATGGAGCTTTTTATTCGTAGACCGCAGTGAATGGACGGTTGTTCCTCACACAAAGATGAAAAACGAGCAGGAGGCAAACTTAACCCAGTTTTATCCGCTGCACAACGACCTCGCGCGATTTTAATAATTCACGCCAATGTCACGCATAATTTCTTCAAATTAAACCGTTTTGTCCGTCCCAATAGCAGCAAATTAATTTTGGACCGGTAGAGCACGACAAAACAAATGAAGGTGCCGAAATTTCAAGGGCTACCTCGACCGTCGACATTGCCATGCTCCAAACGGTAATTTTGGAGCAATCATTTAACATTGCTCGCCGTAATGGATTTCGGCAATCGGTGAAGGCGATGCTCAAATGTTTTGCAACGGACACCGCCTTAATGGCGAATGTCATTAATGACAATGATGAAGAATATTTCACCGGCACAATGCTGTATTCGAACAGTGAACGCAAAGGTTCTTGGTCAGTTACAGAAATGAATAGACCAGCCTGGATTCGCATAAAGCGGAGACTTTAATGATACCTCAAGACAGGACCCGCAATGGCGTGACAATATGTGCAATTTTGAAGGTTACTCCGACACGCAAAGACCAAGTGTAGCTCATTTTTAGTACGGCGCTTTATTACCCACCCGAGAAATAAAATTAAACACTTCTTAACGGCTGTCAAAGTAATGTTCACGCGCGTCAAATTAAAGTGATAATAAGTTATCCGTGATTCATTATTACACCTCGTCGTCGTAAATTATCACTAAAAGCGTTGAAATATCCGTTACGATAATTTATTACCAGATAAGTGTCAACGATACTCGTGTGCCACGATTGACCATACACGTGTAGCTTACCTAGCTGTCGAATTAAAAAATTACCACCAACACCGGCGCTATTTTATTCGATTAGGGTTTTAGTAAAAGAACACTTTCACATCAACATTTTTGTACCTACAACAGCTTTAATCGTTTATGTCATGGTAAAAGGACTCTCGAAAACAAACTGAACGAATTTTAACAAAATATATACTTAGGCATCGTTAATGATAAATATGGAACCTACAGTTACATACTTGCTGAAAATTATAGCTGCTAACAGAAATATCAATGGAATTAGTTACCAGAAGATGTTTTTCACACCAATCTTGAAAATTGTGCTGCACTTCTTTTTTTTTCTTTAAAATCAGACGGAAAATCTTCTAGACAGCTTCCAGCTACCGTGCCTTTTGTTGGGAGTAATCTCACCTTCACTGTATTTTAGCAAAGTAATTTTTTTCATACTGCTTTATTGTACATTCATTCTTTATGTATGTTTTTCATCAACAACACTAAATACACGCTTTTTTGTGATTTCGTTTTAGTTATAGTTACAACAATAATTACAGAACGTTTTCCATCTATCTGAGGTACTTTCACAATGACAAGTTCTTCCCATAAATTCCAAACATGAGAGCTACCTACGCAGAACGCAAAGTAGTTTTAACATAATTGACTACTGCTATATCTTAAATCATTAGATAGATTCCATTGCAAACTTTGGTGATAAACACACCAATTTTTTGTATCCACTAATGCTAAAAATTTTTGTCCAGCAAAGGTCTTCTAATAATGGAATACTTTCTACAAAATCCGGATTATATGTGTTTAACTTTGAATTGAAAGCTATCATGTATTTTATTAAAGTACACTCTTAATAACATACCATGTCGCTAAAATAAACAAATAGAATTATTTCGTTCATTAGCCAGTATTTCTTTCTTCAGCATTCATAGCTCTAACGCCTGATGGTACTACGTTTCATAAGGATGTTTGGATTTAGATGATAGTGATCTAACTAAAGCTTCTTGAGCTGCTTCTCCAATAGCGTCAATGCAATTTTCCATTTTGCTTTCGCTTACGCCTATTTCTCTTTGAACCCCAAATAGCAAAACTAAACCTTCGCACCATTAAGAAATATACAACTGAACATTATCCGGCAGAAGCCTTTGATAGAGTAGCCAGTTTTAAAATTTCAAAACCTCTTTTTGGACAAATTTTATGATCTACTCGATTGAAACCATTTGATTCTCAAGTTTTACTTATAGCAAACGTAACATATATCCCGGAGGACATTTATATTACGTTTATTTTATCTTTTGAGACATTGTTGGTTTTTAATGTAACCCCTTATTAGCGTATAAAGCAGTTCCAGTACATGCTTTTTATCATTAGCTATCCATGATTTAGGTAAAGATACAGTTACGTGCTTCCAAATTAAACAACTGATGGGTTGGAAATACTTTATTCGACACCAGATTTATATAGTTCCTGGGATACTGAAGCATTATTTGTCTTTAAAACTACTATCTATTACGTCGGAGATTCGTACGATGCTGATAAGGGCTTTTGTACAAGAGAATTTTAGCCGGAACACTCTTTTTAAATTTTCGTTTGTGAGTACAATTTTGCATACGCATGCGGTTGTATTAAAATTAAAGTACATTTTCATATTATAAGCCTCTTTTATGGAACAATATGGGTTAGATGTTATGGCATGTATGTACAAAATTTGCTTATTTTCAATATGTCCACTTTCAGTACTAAAACCAATCGTGCCCGATGCTCCTGGAGCGTTTACCATAATGTAAACATTCTGTATTTTGTTCCTTTTTGTATATTCCTTTCTTCACTGCCTAACACAGAATCAGAGTCCTCCGAATCAGAGCCCAGCGATACTTTAATATCCTAATTCGATTACGAAMMTTTTTTTTACCMCATGTTCCTCTAATAAGTAGGCCACATACTTGTGTTAAAGATTAGCACTTCGTCCCTCACATTAATCTCATTTTAGTTTTACCTGCAATATTTATTATGACGTAGAAGGAAATGTGTCAAAAAATCTGCTGTTTCAGCACTTGTTTTACACTACAACTTACGACAAAGCAGTTTGTCAAACTTTTTAAATCTCAACTTAATTAAACGTTTTAATCATTAGATGTCACAAAAATTATGGTAGGCTAATATTGAAAATATTGAAAATAGAACTACTTAGCCTCTTCGAATTATATTCAATTTCAGTACTTTTCCTACAAGCTATTCGCACCTAATATAACACTAACTTACGTTTTTATGATTTTGAAAACGAACAATTCCAAAAGCTTTAGACCATCAAAGAATTTCAATAGTTTCGTCCACAACACAAAATGGGTGTAGAAACAAGTAAGGATTTAGATGGCAATGCCATCTGTCAGCGATACACTGACATGATGACAAAGCAACCTAGTTTTTGGTGTATAGGCAAAACCAGTTCTATGCCGTGCTGTCTGCACTAGACCTAAACTGCACCGATGAGCTATAATGATAGCAAAATGAAGCTATCTGCAGTTGGTTGCGGTGCAAACAGCACAGCATAGACATCCATTTTAATGAGTGCAGAAAAATAGAAAGAAAGACCTATATATAACAACTAAAATTTAAAAAAATTTAATTGTGGTAACAAACAATAAATAAATTGGTCGTTTGACAACTGTAAGCGCACGATCTAGTTGCTAACAATCTTGGCAAACCGCCGGTGTTACCAATTAAAGCTATGCGTCTTCCTAGTAAACAGCAATATTTTTTTTCCAACACAGATTGCGTCAAAAACTAATCGAACCGCATTAATTACCATGATAAACATTTACGCACATGCTGCTAGCTGAAAGACGAGTATCAGAGATGTACTGACGAACAACATCAGTGGCGTAACACTAACAAAAGAAAGCCAACAAAACAACTCTTTACAAAAGCTACAACGCTAACTTTCCTTGTTTATTCGAAATGTAACAAACAGGAGTGCATTTTCTGAAGAAATACAGAGTCATTTTGAAAAAAAAAATGTTTTCTTTGTTCGTTTGCTAAGCGCACCACTGGTCAAAGCTACTGCGCAGTAAATTGCATGATGGGATGGGCACAGATGGACATATTAGATGACAAAAATACGTGACACCTACGTACTGATCTCGTTCTGTGATAGACGCAAGGAAATGTAACCAATTCGGATGCTACCATAAGTTGCTCACAAGGATAAAAGCGCATATCGTTTCGTTAATCAAGATTCGTTCACGACGACTGGACAGAAATGATGACCGCGGTAAAGTAATTGTTTCCAAGAATTGCATACGGTAGGACCATAAAAAGTTTTCATTATACATATTGCAACGTATAGTATATGTTTTTACAGTCTAAAAAGGCAAGGTCAAGGTTTCCAAAAGCTCCAATAATACACAATATCCATGAATCAGCTCAAAAAACCAATGCCCACCATGCTAACCTACAAAATGCTTCAATTCAAAGACTTTTACTGCTGAAGCATCCTCAATCTTCAGCCAAACGTAAAAACGCCGTGCATAAACCTACTTTTCGAAATCAAAAGGCAATCGTCCCCATGCCTTCAGCATTTACGACGTCCACTCGCTCCGCAATTTTTGCAATCTCTCCATGACCGTGTAGTCTTTGCCCTTTTTCCCATTCCACCACTTCCAAATTGCTCTGCGATGCAAATGCACAGCCGTAAGGAAACATTCACGCCTACTAGATCTGGACCGTACAAGCGTAGCATGTGTTTCGCACCGATACGATCAACTGATTTATCTTTATTACATGCATTTTTACGACCTTTCCCGACTTCCTTTCGTTAAAGCTTAGCGCCAAATTTGGAAGTGTTCCAGGACACGCCCCAAGCAGCGATTTTTCCTTTCTCTTAAAGCCGATGATGTTTTATTGTAAATGAAGTGCACATTTGATGCTGAATCAATGAATTAATCAAATTTGCATTATCATAAAGAATAGTTAGGTGCTGTTATGTTACTATCTGTGGATTAGATTTGCCAAACATGACCTATTGCGATGATCTCCTAATACTCGCAGTATTCGTCTCAAATATGGATTGTGTTCCTTTTTTTAACAGAACGTAGTTTTACCCTCTCCACCACCATGTATCCAACGCACCAAGCGAACTAACCTAAGTCGTAAGGTCCTCACTAATAATGCAGTTTTGGATTTCGTGTTCCTATACAGACGGATATCTTTTAAGTGCAATTTCTCGTAAGTTACCTTTTAATTATAAATTAAGCGAATGTTTTAGTTAGTTGTTATTTAAGCCACCAAATGTTTTTAATTTTATTACGTGTAGATTCCTGTTTCGAGTCCTCGGACTGCTCGTAGTGCAAAGTAATTTTAGCCATACTTAACAAATCAAATTTGTATTGTATCTTAGTCAACTATAGTTACCACTTGCGAAAAATGTGTTTTTTACAACGCTAAGTCACTATTGTTGTATATAGATGGGATCGTTATTCTGTAAATCTTTTTTTGGTGTATGTACGAGATATTTTAGCTATTTAATAGGACAATGTATATTTTTACTTTTGTAATTAAAATTATTAATAAACTCGCGATGATATAAAAATGTAATATGTTTTATTTAAGTGGTAAGAAAGCTATTAGTAAAACTGCATCACTAAATGAAGGTGAGTTAAAAATTTTGTCTGTAAGTTATGTGATCTTTGCACTAAACCTGCAAGCTTAACTTTAAAGCAACCAACCAACAGAAACCTCTCAACAATAGCAAATTATGTTCTCTCAAATTAAATAGATATTTGTTATTTAGTCTCCTTTGCTACCTGCAAATAAAGCAGCCATACAATGCCATGTTATAAGCTAAATGTTTATTCTAAACCTGTCAATTTACATTTATCTGTTTGTATTGGTGATAATTGTCAACATACAAGCTAACACATTAAAGCGATAACACAATAAAAGCATACGGGCAGTGAGTTTAAAAAAATCACTGCTGAAAAGAAAGGTAAGTACGAAAAATTAAATACTAAAACATAATTATGGGTAGCAATATTAGCAACAGTGCAAACATCCTTGTTAATTTTACTTAAGATGTAAATCCTCAGCCAAACAATAATATACAGAGTGTTGATGGTAACAGTCTACAATAGCTATTTTATTTGACGGCGTAAACTATGGGAAACTAATGGGAAAGTTTTATGAATTTTTGAATATCAATTGATCGAGATATCTACTAGATAGGCATTTGTTTTTGAGATATCTAATGTTAAATAACTGTTGTTCACGAAACTTGTAGTAGATATCTCGGTCAGCTGATGGTCAATTGTATTTTTGTAAACACCACGAGCTCTCAAACATTCATGGATTTTCTCCATCTGAACGACTATAGTAGTCTATTGCTTACGACGTAAATAAAAAAGGTAGCTGTTGTAAACTGTTTCGTGAACAGCAATCATTTAGCATTAGATGTGTCAAAAACAAATGATTGTAGCGTAGTGGTATCTTGGTACTTTTTGTTTAATTCAACGCCCTTAATCAAATGCGTTATAAAAAATGCAATCTCTTTCTTAAAAATAACAAACTTGTTAGTTGTCAGTCAGTTGATGTTTAATTGGTTTATTTTGCAAAAATCACTAAATTCTTCTCAAACATTCATAGGTAGAACTTCACCATTTAAACTACTAGTATACGACGCCAAATAAAAGAGTTAGCTATTGTAGACATCATGTATATTATCAATACCTTGGGCGCATTTTTGTATTATTCTAGGAAACTATAAGTGTAGCTACTGTATGTAATTTAACTCAAATTAGCGTTCTAACATGTAATTGTGAATAGAAAAAAATAGTTTACTCAGTGCTAGGTAAGTAAATTCTAGGTATTACGATCATTTAACTATGTGTATTTGTTTTGATGACGAGCGTAATTGCATGAATATCCATTAAAGTATAACAAAAACCTGACCTGACCTGGTACTTATTTTATATGATTTAATGGAACAATTTTTGTAAAATTTGTATTTTTAAATTAACGACAAAAATCGTTTTTTATTCATATTCGTAATACTTTAATAAGAAAATTAAATCATCAAACTGAAGTTGTCGGTTTCTATCAAGAAATAAATGTACCCAACATAGTTAGGTAGATCAATAAATAATACGCAATGGGTTTAGGTAGATATCTGCATTTACATTTCTGTTCCATTATACATCGAGAAACTTCACCAGACCAGTAGGGGAGTATTGTGTTTGCGAACCCGTTTAAACAAAAGTGGTTTCGTCAGATAATAAAATGTTATTTGCAAAATTTGGGTTACCATTGGTCAACATCGCACAAAAGTGCGTTCTTCTGTCAGGTTCATCTTCATTTAGCTAACGGGCAAGGTGTACTTTATAGGGTTTGTTTATGTTTCCTTTTAATATTAGAACAACCGACCACTAACTAATAATATTTTCCCAAACAAGACATGTGGTTGACGTAAATGAGCTAGGTAGCGATCAAGAACTTGATCTTGAAAGAGGGCAAGCATAATCCAACACCTACTTAGCTTAGCTTAGCTACTAAAGTAATGAAGCATTTATTTCAAGAGCAATCTTCTCAAATTATTTATGTTTTCTGTGCACACTGATAATACAAATACCATGTATTGCTAATTCGAATATTGTTGATCTCAGTCAGGTGATATCTAGTGTATTCAATTGCACCGTTCTCACGTTTAATAAAAGATTAAATGATACATTTTATTTGGAAGAATAAATATCAATGATCCACATAATGTATAATATCAAACGAAGTAATAAAGGAAGATAAATTTTCCCTGAAAAGCTTCTACTAATAGGACAACGATTTCTGCTTCAGGATTCGCACATATCAAACACTAAATAATTAACTGATACCCTTTAAGTTTAGTTTTAACTTCTCACACAAGAGGCTTTATAAGTTGGAGCGAGGGGTAAATAGGTAGCTGATAAAGATAAAATTGCAGTAATTCAACTAATTTTACAGCAAAACACTTTTGAGTGAGGGTCGATTATATAAATGCTAGACATTAACTTAGCAATGCAACACATCAGGGAGAAGATATTTCATCCCAATGTTTGACGACGATCTTGTACACATTATGAGTACTCTGTACATTCACAATTAGATACTTGTATAAAATTGTGTAAGACATGCTTTGTTATGAACACCGTGTATAGCGTATACTATAGAGCAAGATATAAAGATAGAGCGTTTTATTTCTTTGCGTAGATTTCGAGCACTGTCGGCATAATTTGGTGCATATCATTATATACCTGTGTTGCAAACTCCCACTATTTCCGATATCAGAAATTTTTAAATTCCCTAATATAACCGTTGATTTAGAWAGGTAGCACGCGCGCTCGGTATCATCAATATCTCAAACGCAAAGCTTACTAAATCGCCCCGGTAATATAGCAGAACCGAAAGACAGAATCCGCTTGAAAGTACAGCAAGTAACACCGGAAGTGACTGGAAATATACAGAAACCATTTGTTTTCCGGCTTGCACATTGTCAGGTTGCAAATGGTGCTAATTTTAAACACGCTATTTGAGTGTAGAATGTGATTTAGAATTTTATGGAATCTACATCGAAATTTGCTGAAATGTACGCAAAAAATTATATCTTTCCAATTTCGCAATAAAAAAAACACAGGTTCTGTAAAAAAACCGCTGCAAATTCAATCAACTCTTCCACATCCAATCAGGTTATGAGCATTTTATTCTCTCTATACATTTATTCTAAGACAAACAGTCTTCGTGATATTAGCAAAAATATATAAATTTTAAAATCGGTTTCTTCCAAATAACTCGAAAGTTATTAACTTCCAAAAAGAAATCAAATTTAATTAGAATCAGTGAAAGTATCTCGCCTAACTTTAAAACAAAACAATCTTGTTGAATTTATACATTACTTTTCGAAAGTACTGCATAAAAACGCGGCGTCGTAGCTTTTAAGCTTTGTAAGGCATCTGATTCAGATGTAGCTTTCCTGTTGCGACTCATGATTGTACTTCCGCTTTGCTGAAACCATTAATTCTATTTGCCATGCTTGATTAAATACGACGAAGGTTACTTTTTCAGGCCGTTTAAAAAAGGCGGGCAATTGCATAACCTAACTGAAGCAACCTCTATAGATTATTTGCTTTTCTTTGTAAAAGTTTCTCAATGGAACGCCTGAAAGCGATCATCATCGCCTAAGAGCCCAGTAATAATTGTTAAAACGATTCCTTTCATGGCACGCCGGTTTCGACCAATTAAAAACGTTTAGCGCGCTGATTGCTGGCTTTTTAAATGCCCATCCAAACGCGAATGCCGAATTGATTCTTTGCAATGTCCACGGCTTTGATGTTTATCCTTGTTTGATAGCCTATACGTTACACAAATAATGAACGTGTAAAGCCTTTTTTCTTCCAGGGCATTGTCTAGCATTGTGCTCAAGAACGATTTACCCGTTGCGCAGAGAATTGTAAGAGAAGAAGGCAGCATCAATATATCATGTCCTTTCAGCGCATGCCGCGTTCTGTCACTCGCAGGACGTACGTGATTGTTGAGATCACGGAAATTTGTCACCGTGAACGCTGGCCTCGATATTTCGGGTCACAGGAGGGGTCGACAGTTATTGTGACTTCGTGTGACGTCGATTGTTTAGAGGAACTGTGAATTCATGTTCGCAAGATGGAAAGAGCTATAAAGATGAAAGCTGCAGGAATTCCCTCATATTTTTCTTTGTTTCCCACCTAAAATTATAAATTACGGATTTTGAATGTGTCACCCAGTGTATTTTTTTATATTCGTGACTGTCAATTATGCTGAAGCGAAGAAAAATCCCGATATTTTATTCCCTATTACGTCCGGCGATCTTGCACATTTACCTTCAAAGAAATGATACTTTGAATATTTGTAAAGTATGACAGGGCAGGAACCAAAAGAAATACAAGGGAGCGCTTTATCCTTCTTTGTGTGGTAAAAAAGGATAGTTTCCAGATACTCCAGTAAAAATACGATACTTCCAATTCGTAAACCTTCAGTCACGAATAACTTGATTGTATTTTTAATTTTATGTTCTTTGCAGTCATTCTCAAGTATTTATAGCTAGCTAGTTCAATTCGTTTATCTGGATGAAGCATTAGAATAATTTGAGGCTGAAATTTTAGGTGGCTCCGTTACAGAATTACGATAACATAACAATATTGCTACACATAACAAATTAGACAGTTTGACACAACATCTAAGTAAATGTTTACACAAACTCAAGGCGTAGATAACAACAAATACAACATAACTCTTGATCCGATATAAACTTTGGTATTGGTCGTGTAAGCGAGTTCACTTTAGAAATTAAAACTTAGAAATAGATGTGTCTCTAACTTTTCACGGGTACTTATGATTACTGGTAGATGATTCTGGCTTAGGTGACCGTGGTCGTAGAGACTTCTTTTTCTCTCACGCTTCGCTCTTAAGCAATTTGTGTTCGCTCGGAGACAACTACATCCACGATGAACTCAGCCCTGGAAATGCTCACCACAGCAGTGGTCGAAACGTCAACAAAGAAGATATCGCCACGACCGCGGCTACCTAACACTAATACTAATCATCTACAAGAAGCCTCAATCACTATACATATATGGTTAGTTAGAAAAGAGCTTTTTCAGTTAAAAGTTTCGGAGCAAAATCTGAAAGGTCGTAGTGGGTCCCCGTCTACAGATCTTAAAATCCATCATATGTACATTTAGTGAGAACCTGAAGAAACTGAAACGTCATTATGTTGATTGATTCTTAGACATTATAAAAGATGTTGAATTTGAACGTCTTTCTTATCGGCTTTGTTATAGCTTTTTTGTGGACCTACGGCCTTGTTGCACGTATTTTTTTTTAGAATCCTGTTAGAAGCATGCTAGATTGTAGATTTAAAACTGCTAGCAACTAAAAGGAAATGCTTTGGCAGCCGGATAACATGTTTCAGCTGATGAAATGCTAATGCGCAATGTGGAAAGGATAACTGCATTCTTTCTCTATATAAAGCGGTAGCAAGCGTATTCTGGTATTCTTTTCAGTTTCGAAGCTGCCATCTATGTTTGCAAGTATTGAAATTGTCATTTCTCCGAAACAATATCAAATACTTTGCCAAAGATATGCTCCGTTATGGTCCACTTCATGTGGAATCGGAAAATAACCATCCCTTAAAATTATTTAGTTGGAAACCGTGATAGTTTTCAACACGTGCAATAGGCACGCCGTAGTATGCCTTCTGACAAGCTTATTTAAGCAACACCCTTTATTGTATCGACACCCATAATTTTTTGACCACAAAGCAAGTTACTTCAATTAATATAGGCAATTAAACAAGCTTATTAGCACATTTTGAATGATTACCATATTAATTATGGTTCCTTTTATAATGCGATGACTAAGCACAAAAGCAATATTTACAGTTACTTTGTTTGTTGTGTATGACCAGACATACGACAAAAACGGCAGTAATTATGGAGCTTTCAAGTAATAAACAAGACCGAACCATAAGCTATAATCGAAATATAATTTTTAGTCAACAGGTATGGCCTACAACTAATTGGTACATATGAACCTCTTTAGTTCCTTTACAAAAGTGAAACACTTTTGTTCTAAATAAGTGTAAACAGTTATGATGGTATTCATCCAAATTATTAAGTACAACGTTAAAAGACGCATCATTTAATATGCCGACTGGTACTGAAAAAGACTACTTCAGTATTTGATCCATTGTAGTGTATAATTTAGAAACGACAGTATGGTTTATATTTCTAAGTAAGAAAGACAGAAGTCATAGGTATAGGGAAAAGAAAATAACGAATCTAGAACATTGAAGATGTCGAAAATATTTAAGTTTTAGCGGCTCCACAAACTGTATTGACCCCAGTAACTTTTAATAAGCCAGTGTTTTATAATTAAGACGGAAGCCACAATGAGTGAAGGCGCAAGACGTTTTAACGAAACTACTAAGCTGTGCGAGTATAAGTTTTTTCAAAAAAATATTATAAAACGAGAGTAGACTTATGGGTCTATAATTTTCCGTTAGGAATTAGAAGTTTGTTTTTTTTTGTTACTGTAATTACCCATGACCTTTTCCACAAGCCAGGCGCATATACTATTAAGTGTCTGAATGTTTATTAACAACTATGTATGTGATATAAGCAATATAGTTCTTTTGCACTTAGTATATATAGTTAAAAGAAGTGGTACGTTTTGAAGATCACTGTCTGCAAGTTGGAATATGCGATCGCACTTTATTGTCCTTTATCAGCAATAAACTTAACAATTGKTGCGTTCCCCTATGTAAGCATAGTTTTATGGCTAACCATAAAACATGATTCAATTTCTTACACGGAAATTAAAAATTGCTATCAAGCAAATTTTACCTTGAATTAAATTTCACATAAGTTGCTTTTATAGTCAACAATATATACTGGACTTGTGCCACTCGCATAATAGATAGACACTTTCTCTTTGTAACATATCGCCTGCAACAAAACTCAATTATAATTTGAAAAGTGAACCGATCATTTAACCCAGTAATTATCGCTGGTAAAGGAGAGAATTGCGATTAATTTTCCAGTTTACACAACAACCGTCTTTTTCTGCATCGGCGTTTAGTAGACTGTCGCCCGTTTTTCTGGATAGTATAATGAAGCGTATCCACTCCTCGCCAACCAAGATTACCGAGAACCTAATCTGTAACACAATCACCGTGAAGGTTGATCATTTTACTGTCAAAAATCGGCGATCTCAAGGATGGCACGGGTGCTGTTTATCTAGCAACAGTGGACACGCGGTGTTGCCGATTCTACGGACAAATTGTTGCAAATGAAGGACGTCAGAAATATCCCTGCGTGCAAGCGAAGCAGATTGCAAAATATAGTAATGTCAAAGTTTAATCATTCTTGTGTTGGTGAAGAAAAGAAGAAATCACACTAAACTACATTTTATATGGTTTGCAGTGCTTATTATACCATAAGGCCTTTGGTCCGATATTATTAGGGGGCAGGAAACAATAATTAAATCGTTTGCGTTTAATAAAATCATAAAGTTGTTGGTGGTTCAAATACAAATAGGTATTGTAGGGAGGGCGCTTATTCTTTTGAGGTATCTTTATTTTGAGAACGAGTAATGCTTATGAAACTTTTCTGTAACGCTCACCTTGGATAGAGTGTACAACAGAATTCTCTAGAAAGGTCAGAAAACTTCAGCAAGATTCAAATCAGAAATGATCTAAAACCCTTTAAGCAAAGATATGTATCTAAAAAAGAAGTGAACTAAGTGAATTTGCTCTGATGACCACAAGATAAATGCAATCAGCATATTGCTACAAGAAAGTAGAACTAACTTACAAAGTAGTCTGCAACATGTATACCAGCTTAATACATAATAAGTTGAAGAGCTGCAATCAAATGTCACTTCCTGCAAATACGAAGTAAGTAGGAAGAATAAAAGAAAACTGTTCTTTTACGAAAAAGAAGATGGTAACATACTTAGTCGGCCGGTTGTGAAAATTTCAAAGTAATTACCTTTTATGCCAGAGTAATGTTTCGACCGTCAATTCTAGGAGAATATTACATAATACAAATAATGTTTTTATCGAGTATTGCAGACACATGCAAGCGGGATATAGAGGTAACTCAAATCGAAAGCGAAATAATTTAGTTTCGAGTATAATGATGTTATTCGGGACCCTCAAAGAATGATCAGTTTTTTAATGCATACTAGTATAGTGCCCGCCAGGGAAAAGGAGGTATCGACCAATATATCTATCGCTTATTGCGGTCCCTGTCATAAACCGCTTAATGATTCCAAATAAAGTTTTGACCAGTTTAAGATGGGGACAGCAATAAGCCCTCTCTTTGTTGTTAAATGCATTACTTTGGTCAATATTTCTATTTTCCAGACATGCACTATGCAACTTCAACCTTTTCTATTGTTGAAGTAAATTTAAAGAAAGTGGTGGTAAAGAATTTGCAGAGCCTGAAAATTTATAAGGGGCACTGATGGTTTGGACAAATAATAACGGTACCTCAATTATTTAAATCAGCACTCACATACAACTTGTATATTATGAATCTAAAAGATAAAAACCATTGAAAGAGCAGTCGCTCATAACATCAAAATATCTTGTGGTATTTAAACAACGGCCGTCAACTTTATTAACGTAACAATTCCATCTAATTTGAAGAACATACTGCGTCCGGGATTAAAGTTTGGCTTATAAGTCTATTAAAACAGTATAAGGCGACGCCAGAGCAAATGCAGTAAACATTATAACTAACTTCACAAACAGCTAACCGTCCTACAACGATAGGAAGTCGTTGCTCCACCCCAGTGAGAGATGTAAATTTAGTAAAGCAGGAAAAAGCTACTTGTTCGGAATAATAAATAAAAATACAAAACCAAAACGAACCAAGAAACCAAAAAACCTACATGGCAACAAAAAACAATCCAGAACGAAAATTCCTAAAATTGTATAACAGCGTTTCTATACAAACACGCCGCAATACAATCTAGCCAAATTTTATACATAGGAAACATCACACTGTCAAACACAAAGTTAATAATTCCATGAACCTGGTAAAAATCTTGAACAACGCTGTGTTAACCGAAGGTTACGTATTAATTTCCTTTGATCTTGAGTTTCTCTTTACCGAATTCCTAAAGGTCTTGTTATATCAATCGAAAGTAAGAAAAGGAGCTTCATAAAGCCATTCATCCACAGGCCAAAACCCTTAATGATTAGAATAATAGAACACGTCTTTGATAACAGTTACTACTCATTCTCACACTTAAGATGAGAATCGTATACTTAGAACCAAATGGTATTTCGAATCTGATAGCTCCCAAATTATCATCAGCTAAAAATTTCACCATCCAGCCCAACAAAAAGGCTTAACTATTACAGGACTTATCAAAAGGGCCCCCAAACTAAGTCACCACACTTTCCACAAAAAAACTTTCACATAATTTGAAATATTACTATATGACAACAACAATCCTGTTTGTGGTCTCCTACTACCACATTGTGGGTGACACAATGCCATCCGTAGGCATTGTGATCCAGCGACACCCGACAATGCCTACAAAAGGCGTTGTGTCACCCTAATCATGTCTTATTCCCACGAACATTGCATATCTGACGTCTATAAGAGAAGCCAAACTTATCCTGTATTGTCTGTGTTAGGGTCATAACCATGCCAACGAGGCTTAATATCCCGAAATAACTGTCGACAGTTTCACAGCTGTTCTGATGCAGACAGCAAGGTACAAGCATGTTGTCAACTATCATGTAGCTTACACTGGACGAAGTAAATATGAGCTAGCAAATTTCCTGAGAAACAGCAAGAAACGTGAACGTCAGGCAACCTCGACGGTCAGCATTGTTTCCACGGCTAACACTATCGCTAGGCGTGGTCACTAAGGATTAGTTAGGAATTATCAAGGTGATACACTTTCCTCGGTATGATTCCTTGGTTGGAATCTTGAATCTCTGGTGGTCATTTTTTCAAGATTGATTTATCTGATAGAAGGTGGCTGTGGCCTTAACATTTAACAAATCGCTCGAGTTACTGGTGCGGTATCAGCAGCGTTTACCCGATTTTTTTGCCAACATAATTAACCTTATCTACGGTTTGCTTTTTCATAGATTGATTGCTTTAATTACTTTCTACTCCTGGAGTCTTGCAGAGGCGAACGGTAGCTGCTGATAAAGTTTTTTCGTAATTAATTAGCATAATAGGTCATGTTTAATTGAGAGGGTATGATGGATATGTTTGTCGCTCATGAAATTCCTGTATAATTGTATACTTTTCACTGAAAGCTTCTCTATGGGCCATTTTAGTTTTTCAAACAAGTAATAGTCACTGCAGGCCATTATATGGACAGTATGGAGGGTGCAAATTTGTTTGAATGCGAATTTGCAAGTTCGCTATTTTGTCCTAGTCTTTGCCTTCAAATTCGTTCTAGGAAGAGTATAGTTGCTTCTGGTATACAGGGTAATTTTTTAAAATAGCAGAATTGAAATTATTTTAGGACAAAAAATAAAAAAAGAATAGGTAAACCTTTGTTCGCTCACCCTAATAATAAAATAACATAACGAATGAAAATGGGCGATGTATTAATGTGTTCCGGATTACAACTGCAAACTGTTCTTCCAGCCAACCATAGTAGTCAGCATGACTTCATTTTAACTATTACAATTGCGAGAAATAGCTTGGCTGACTTGAAATCATTACGAGTATTTGTAATCAACATAAAATTTCGCAACAATGATTTGAGTTCAGAAAAAACGATATTATATAAGATATATATAAGAAATATATAAGATATATATAAGAATATATTATATAGGGCACACACCATAAGGTTTCTACTTACAACATAGCAAGCCTTTAGTATATAGGAAATACCAATACCACCATGCTATGCTATCTGCACTAGACCTAAACTGCACTGATGAGCTGTAATGTTAGCGAAATAGATCTATCTGCAGTTGCTTGCAGTGCTGGCAGCATAGCATAGACGGACATTTTAATATTATTCATTCTAAAGTCTGACCTACTGATTATTTTAGACCACAAATTCTGGCCATGATCCTGGTAGAACAATATAAGTTTTGATTTAGAAGGATTCATTATCCGGATCACAGTTAATTTTTGCCAACAGTGAGTCAATTTCGTCAGAGCTAAAGATGTAATAGAGCTGCATATTATCAGCATAAAGATGATCCGTATCAAAAGCTGCTCTGGATTGATGGAAAAGAAGTACCTCAAATAAAGTTAAGCGATATAAAATCGTATACGCATTTATTTGCCGCCGTTGCACATCCATTTTATGAGAAGCTAAAGGATAACAGTGCTGTAGAACAAGATATCAATGGTTTCAATGGAGAAGTAGATTTTGAAATAGACAATGAATAACTTGGAGTATATATTTACCTTTGTTGCTGTTTCGTCTAATTCAAAACCTGTGCAAGTAATTTAAGCACAAAGGAACTAAATACCACAGTTACTTGTACACTTAGTACATAATAACACATAATATTAACTTCTGTTAACGATAACTTTGTTATTAATATACAAATAAAGGAAGCATTGAATTAAAGTATGTATTTTACTTTTTCTGGACGATGATTTTCAAAAACCTTTTGTACTTTCAAAAAATTTATTCTTGTTAGTCGGTTTTCTATTGCAAAATGAGGTCCATTATAAACGAGTGCAGAAATATTTAACGTGATGTTTTCCAAATCTTCGAAAGTTACGCTTAGAAACACAATATTCAAGTTACACTTCAGTACGACTTCTTTTTGAACTTCAAGACCAGCTAAGGTTTTCTCAAGACAAAAGAATAATATATGAAATATACAGAATATTTCCCTAGGAGTTGCAGGACTCATAAAATAAACTGTTCAGCAACTCATTTCAAATATCAGCGCTTGCTAAATTTCTGTTTCGAACAGAATCTTTTTAAGCGGATCCGCATAAAACAACAAAGCAACAAAGATCAGATTAGAGCTGAATTAAAGGCACGGACGCTAAAACGCTTCGGGTACCCAGCAATATATGAGAAGTAATTATTTATAACAATTGAAAAGAGCGATTGTTGTGCATATCTAGCCACACCTCTCCTCTTTCGCGGCGGTTCTCACTACCGGACGATTTTTCTAAAAAGCAAGGTTATCGGGAGGGTGTTGTAACAGCCAACGTTTGAGCTACAGCCTTTATCTTTCACGAGTGATTGCATTTCGCATGAATTGGCCTGTCTTTGAGCTGACCAGATAAGACAGTGTGAGGCACATGTGTTGTATGGAGTGCTGCGAGCATTATTCGAGGCATGCATTATGCTCGATGTAGATATAACGTTGCTTTTGGCAATGAAAAGGTGAGAAATCTTATGATGGTAACAGTCACAATTGTCCCATACTTACAAAAAATTCCTCTATTAAAAGTTTGTAAACACATCTCGATATAATTAAGTTAATAAACTTTGTAATAATGTAAAGTGCATAGAATTTGTGCATCTTGCCAAATTTCACCAAAGAAGTGTTTTTCGGAAGAACAAATTATTAAATATGCTGATTATTTGTATACTTTGTAAAAATCTTTAGCTTGGCACACTACGTCTTTTAACTGATGTGAGGCTTATTATGAAACCTGGTAGACATAACACCAGTCAACACAGAATTTGACCTTGATGTGAAAGTATAAAATTTTGATCATAGATCATAGTTGAACGATAAAAATTATATGGCATGAAAAAGTTTGCTTTTGTATCCAGAAGTACGTTTAAACTATATTTTAAAAAATCTGTAACTTTAAATTTTTTATGATAAAACAATACAAATATATTTCTCTATTATTTTATTAATTTTTACTATCAAAGTAGCTTACAAAATAGTGAAAAATAATTTATGTTCATAAGTACTTTCTCTCAATAAAGCAAAAATATGTTCTCCCATCATATTTTCATCATATTAGCCTTGATAACGTTCGAAGTTCATAATATCTTGATGAAAACATTCTTCTTGCTCTTCTGAATACGCCCCTAAGTTATTTTTTAATTTATCTAAATGAGCATGCAGCATATGCACTTTTAAAGACCTCCTATGTCCCAAGGACTTCCGAACGGGAAGGTTAAAACATGATTCGTAGGCTTTACATGTCTTTAATTCAAATTTCACATCACGCACTTTTACAAATTGACCACATATATAGCAGAATTCATCAGCATCATATTTACACTTTCGCGATGACACTTTAACCTTTTCTAGACTTGTACAGGGCTTCTATAAATAATTCATGCAATGCGGCCGGTGTTGATTTCTGAATTTTTTGTGCCGCCTTTTTGTAACTGCTGCCAAGCTACAATATGCACGGCGATAGTACTGAAGGTTCCATATCAATGTCACCCCACACCTCCGAAATGTGAGCTTTCTGCGACCTTAAAGTTAATTACACCATATAATACTACAGAATATGTTGAAAATACACACTCCCAAGCGTTTTCTCGTATTAAAATATATCAAATAATTCAAAAATCGACAGATGACAAGTATATGTCACTTTCCTGAGAGGCGGCAAATTGATTCAATCGATAATTTCTATTAGCGCCCTGGATGCATTAATCATTTCTAGAAATTCTGTACAAAACACCTGTCTGTTGTTTATTAATCGAGGTGCCATTTGGAGGCACTGCGTGAATGTAAAAACCCCACCTTTATCTCGCAGGATTTTTGAATGTAATAAAATTAATTAAAAGTCTTATAAAAACTTGAAAATGAGTATTATTATTATAACTATCACAAAAGCAAACTTTATTTGAGAAAAGGGTATTTTTTCTTCATTTTTGCATATAACAAGCAAGAAAATCATAAAATAAACTTTAGGACAAAGAACTAATTTCTTTTTTGTTGAGTAGTTGTAATCTAGACATCTATGCTACCTTTTGCGTTATTTCAGAAACAAACAAAGAGGGCAATAATTTTTTGACGGAATGACTATCAACCTTTAGACATTGTATGCAAGGAAAATCCCCCCCCCCCTCAAAATGGAAGATTTGGTTACGGAACTGGATGTTCTTAGGAAACATAACCTCAAGAATGTGACACTTGGATAGAAACTCACGGCAGGACCACCACCAGGCTAAATCTCCACAATGCAGCGAATCCCTACAACTTTTTTCCACCGGGTGGCGAACTATTTCAGCATAACGATGAATTCCATCCCGAAAGCTCGAGAGCGAAGCCCCACACCACCCACAAATTCATATTTCACACCGCGGATAATGTTACTCAAGGTGCTGACCTTCCATCCGAGTGCTCGGTGCATTTATCTCGTTTGCCGTAAAACAGCCACGGGTATTGAGACCGATACCCGCAATCTAGTAGGTTCCGAACGTATTGCCCCTATAAACCATATGTAAAGGCACCGAGTGGGTGGGCTATCGGTACCACACCCCGGACACTGTTGCAGTGGCGTGCTAGATTTGCACGGGAGATCTTGATGTATCGTTTAAAACCACTACAGCTCCTATTTAGAAAACTTGCTAAACATCTTTTTCCATTCAGGCTCTAGGGATAAGAACTAAATCCGTAGAATTATACAAATCGGAGCAAATTTCATTAATTTTTTTGTAGTCCAATCAACGCCTTTTGAGCATAAACGTCGACTTCCGTCTAACTTGTTAGAAGTAACAAATTACAGTTAGGGTAAATCCGGGATAGATGGCCACATATAATGGGAGTTTATAAAAAAATATATTTGTCACTTAAATGTAAAAAGTAATGACACAAAATGATCAATTTTCGTTGAAAAAAGAAACAAATGCTTAATATAAATTAAAATAAATGGTAGGTGTGGCCATCTTTTCCGCGTCAATAGGCAGAGATAGACACACAAAAACGTTGATTACTTCTAAGTTTTTTTTACTTATGTGGCCAAGTTTTCCACACTTTTGGCAAAATTCGCCGTAACACATAGGCACAACTTTCAAACAACCAGAACATACAGTTGATACATTTGATCCACACAACAGTTTTTCTTGTGTGTCTATAGTCTTCTTCCATCAAAATCCTTATTTTGATCTTCGTCACTGTCTAGATTTATTTCTTTATCTTCTTTATCTTCTCCGTTTGTTTTGTTGTTCTTGACTGTTTTTTCCATTCACTTTGTACATTTCTTATTTTGAATCTTATGTTGTGTTCCTTGGAATTATTTCTGTTTTTCTTTGTGAATTTGTAAATGTGTAGGTAATTTAACAGCAGTTATGTTGTTTCAGAATACGAGGCGCCAGACTAGGCAATATTTTTGACGGAGTAATTTTCGTAKGTTTTTTAGACGTTGATGGTKGTGCTTMTCAATCATTAGTTGATGTTTTGCAGTGTATAGAAAAAAAAGTAATCTGGTGCAATGTTACGAATGAAAGGTAGGATTCCCGTTTCTCTAAAGACTGTTGAACCATTTTGTGTCGTAACAGCCTTACACCAACTTGCACTGAGTAATTCCCCAAACAGTTATCTGGTAATGCATCGACTAGCATGATTTCTGACACCCCGACGACATGATTCACAAAGATTTAAAAAAGCTTATGTCCAAAAGTTGAAAATAGTGAGCGGTATGATTAGGCAAACAAAAAAATGAATCCATTTGACTCTGCAAATTCTAACATTTCAACAGAACTGACGTGAGATGCTTGTCCGTCAAGTATTAATAGAACTTTTCCTTGTGGTTTTCTAAGGACAAAATGTTCACGCATCCAGTGAAGGCAAACAGTTGTGTTAGTATAGGCGGATTTTTTACTCACAAGTAACATAGAACCACTTCCTACTCTTTCTTTTTATTTTCCCCTTTCATTATCACAGTAGGTGGTAAAAAGTTGCTTTCGGCCTATCAATAAACAGCTACTGTTATAGTTTCTCCCGTTTCTGTGGACGTTACCGTAGAAACAGGATTCAACCCTTTTTTGCGAGTACCTCGCCTGATTTGTTGTTTAACTGGAGACCAGTTTCATAAATACTAAAATTTTAACACGCTTGTCAAATAGAGAGTTTTCTTCCACATTGCTTCATGTTTTCAGTTTTAATACTACGTTCCAAGGTTTTACACTTCCATTAGCAACATTTCTGACTGCCTTCAATAAATTTTCTTGTGTCCAGGAATCACGGGTTTGTGGAGATTTTCTTATATTCGGCGTCTGCGAATAGTAAAATTATGCTGACAATACCAGAAAGTTAACATGGTCATCACTCCCGAAAAAAAATTATACCGTCTCTACCGACTGTCTGGAAGAGATGGCCATAGTAATATTCTAGTTGGAAGTTATATTGATACTTACAACTATGTAGTGACCGATTTCATTCGAAAAATTGTGAAAAAATTTTGCTATTAACGTCCAATGGGTGGAAGAGGAGGCCATTTAGCAGGCATGATTTTTAAGAAACAAAAATGGCACACTATTATACTGTTACTGCTATATTTTGTTTTAATTAAATAAAGTTACTTTCGGAAATATGTGTTTTCAAAACTTTTTGCTCCCATGGTCTACCTGTTACTAATTTCGGTTCAGCATTAATGCTATTTAAATTGAGTGGAAGATCTAGAGCTTCTTCAACTCTGCCTGTTGGAGTAGTTTGGCCAATAAAAAAGGGTTTATTATTAATACCTAAAAATATTACGTCCAAGAGATGCAACACCATTATTACTGAAAAATACACAGAGTAGCTCAGGGTAAAACGGCCAACTTATTTCTGTTACAACTATGAAAATCGTACATTGAAAATTGATATAAAGAAGTAAGTATGTTAAAGCTCCTTTTGCTTTTTGTCATGAATAAAATGGGTGCATTTATTGCTCGATTAAGTCATACCTACAAAGCACACTCTTTGTTTTTACACGAATACGCAGTGCAAGAATCACACGAGAACGCACAACTGTTGATATCTAGGCTAATTTGAAGCTGCCTAACGACGCTGCAAGTTTTTGTCAAATAATTCATTATTCATGTAACTGCAAATCAGCCGATCTAGCAAATAACTATGTAGATTAAACTCATCAGGATGAGAGTCCATTTGCTAGATGTGGGCGTCTAAGATCAGGTTTCAACGTTGCGTTTCTTCTCGTTTTTTTTCTTCTCCGTTGTTTACAGTTACGGCCATTTTTAGCTACAAATTACGACGTTATGGTAAACAAAGTGGCTTTCCCTTCGGGGTGATTTAGTGGAACGGGCATGGTAAGCGCATCTTTCATAATTGTTGAATACCATAACAGTTCCATTTGTCTCAAATAGCCTCTGATTTTTGAGATAAGGCGGACCTCCTACAGTCAACCGCTAGCAGCCCATAATTTCGTCTGTACAAGGACAGGACCGTACTCGACCGGATTTGACGGGGTAGCTAGCAGCGGAATGGAAAAAGTAAGTCAATTTAGCCTTCACAGTCCATTACGTAGTCCGCATACTATAGATATATTTTATACTTGTAATTAAGGTTACCTAAAAATGATATTACTATTTTTTTCACAAAAGAAAATGAAACATTAAATTAAATCTGTGTGCTTCTTTTGCGGACGTTCATGATTAATTATCTTTGTTTTTTTCTTTTCGTTGTATTGGTTCCTTTTTTGAATAATAAAATCTGTATTTTTAGCTACGTTTCGGCTGTTTTTTTTTTCGTTCTAGTCTTAGTCAGGTGTTTAATAAAGTAGAAGAATTTTTTTTCTTCTTCAAGATTGATTCATGTTAGTGTCATTATTATCGCTTGTTTGTGGTGGTTTTGCTATTTGTATATATTATGGTGCTCCCAGAATGTTTGTTAATTGGATTTGGAGTTATTTATACAATTATATATTGTTTTGATATATTATATTACTCAATCCTTGTACATATGTTATGTCATTTTATGTATTCTTTTTGATAAATCACTTGTAGTATTTATATTTTGCGTGTATGTTGTTCACTGTTCAGTGTTAATTATATAGGCGTTATCAAAATTATAGTTTGTTCCATTTTCATTATGTTTACGTTGTCTTATTAATGTAATTGTCATATGGAAATTTTGGAGCACTTTTGCAAGCTATTGTATAAAATCGACAAATAATGATTCACAAGTTCAGAAGGCGTCAAATCGCGAGACAAGCAATCCGATGGAATATTTTCATTCTATTCTGTGATATTCTGTTGGAAGCAACCTACCTATAAAGCTAGTTTAATCAGAAAATGCTCAAAGTTTATCTGTCGCGACCTTGACGTCATATACCTTTAACAATTCTAATCGCGGGATACTTGATACCTGATTTGCTCCAGACGTACGCAAATAAACGACGGGACCATAACCTTCCCAGGTGTCGGCTGTGAAACCTAAGTAATAAGGGCTAGTCTCCAAATAAAACGTTCCACAGTTTTTTTTTATATTTTCTGAAGGATAATGGTCCAACTTTAACTTTAAACGCCATAAATTTGACGAAAAGCACACAGTATACAGATGAAGCAATCGAGCCGATGATAGGGTAAAATGACGAGCTACAAGTAACAATTTGACCTTGACGTTTCGACAATCATGTCGGTGTCTTCCTCAGAAGTAGCTCTGAAACTGAAGTGTCCTAGTCCGCTCCGGCATTTATACTCGTCCGGTTCACTGATGCGTGGACACTTCAGTTTCAGAGCTACTTCTGAGGAAGACACCGACATGAGTGCCGAAACGTCAAGGTCAAATAAGCAACGTGAGAAGCAACTCGGAAAAGAACTTTTCATCGATAACAACCGCGGAAGCCTTCAAACCAAAAGCTCTATAATACTTTCACCAAAAGCTTCAGATGCATTATAAAAGGAGGCATTAAACCGATAGTGCCAGAACGGTAGGTAAATCTGGAACATTTAAATCGGAAGAAACTACATCTGTTTCGGGGTTCCACTGCTTTCCCAAAATTTTAGTTTAGTTTTAAATTTAACGCATTGTGAAAACGCTTAGATGTAAAGTAAGTATTGCGCCCCTTCTTCATTGATCAATTGCTTAACTGCACGAAGAGCTAAATAGGAAGATATAGTTTAAATACAAAGATTGCAGTTGTCACTGGTGCATATCGCCATGACAACTGCTGAAATGTCTCACACTTAATTAATTTGTGTTTAGATTTGCCTGATGTCTGCCGATACCGCTACTGTAAACTAACTAACTATTAAGAATTTAGGATGGCAATGTCATCTGTCAGTGTAATGCTGACAGATGGCATTGCCATTCTAAATTCTTACTTTCATCATACCATTGCTTTGGTATATAAGCAAAACCAGTTCTATGCTGTGCTGTCTACACTAGACCTAAACTGCACTGATGAGCTGTAATGACAGCGAAATAGTACTATCTGTAGTTGGTTGAGGTGTAGCTAGCACAGCATAGACATGCATTTTAACTAACTATTAATTAATTAATTAATTAGCATCCAAAATCACTAAAACTATGGTGTCTGCGCTATCTGGTGATGGAGGAATTTCCTTGTGGTATTGATAGAAGAAACCTTGGATGACTATGTTGTATTTAACACTTGGTTGCAATATTCTTTCCATTCGATGTTCTACTGACAACAATCTTGCTTTGGCTGCTATTTGAAAATTATCTAGCATTCGAGGAAGATATTTAAATAACAAATCGCCCGGTTTCATCTGTGCTTCACGCGCTGTCATAAATTATTTCATAAACTACTTCTTCGGTGGTAAAACGTTTACATTTTAATTCTGGCGTCAACAGTGTCAACGTACAAGTTCATTTGTGAAATGAAGAACTACCAGTGACTATCAGTTAGTTGTAAAGAATTTGGTGAAACTGAGTTACTGAAGACAGTTGGTTTAAATGGATAAAAGAGAGAGTGGATGAAAGAAAGAAGAAAGTTGGAAGAAAAGAACGACAAAATTTAAAAAAGAAAGGTAGGAAGTAAAGAAGAAATAAAAGAAGCAGAAAGGAAGGAAGGAAAAAAGTAATGACAGACGAAGGAAGAAAGGACAGTAAAATGAAAACAATTAGTTAATAAAAAATGGGCATTACAAATAGAATATAAATCAAAAGTCCACAGTATCGGCTAGAAGAGGAATGACTAGTAATTGACATAGTGTCCAACTAATGCAAATTTTAGAAAACAAAATGGTATCTTTAGCAGCGTTATAAGATGTTTTCTCTCGCAGATAGGTTAGATATCGATCTTTATCCCGATAACACGCCGAAGCTCTAATTAGCTGCAAGGAAAATATTGCCCAACGCGTGCGTGATGCGCCGCTGACATTTTCCAGTCCTGCCCTGCACCCGCAGCAAGCGTGTGCTCCATTGATGCTTAATTTAAAATAATAACGACGGCAGCATGTTTCATTTGTTTTTATGCCCCGCGTTATTGTGCCCGGGGTTAAAAACGTGCGGTTCGTGAACGGGACGCGCGCCACGTCCCGGGGCACCGTCCTCCCCCCTCAAGCTAATATGTAAATTACACTTTTGACTATCTTGGGCGAAGTTGTGCAAAGATCCTATCGTCGCGACTTATTAACATAAAGATATCGTGTTAACATTATTGCTGGAGCAACAATGGCTTGTTTCTGCTAAGAGACGGCTAATTGCGACATAAGTTACTGTAAGCACCAGCGTTCATTGTTGCTGCGGATAGGAGAATGCGGGGTGACCATGCGGTCTAGTATGTTGCTCGATGACGTTTTTACACATTTGTAGCCAGTAGGCCATATAGGCTTGTACGGCCCTTCATTTACCAAAGAATCTTTTTTTTGGAAAGGAAGTGACAAACAATTTTTCGTGATCTTTTTTCAATCTTATTGATTTTTTTTTACAGTTTTTGTTATTTTGTATGTTGTGTGCGTGGAACAAGAGAAAAACCGATGCAAATTGAATCAATACTTCCACATCCAATTGTCAAAATGACATTTACGTTTTTATTTCTTATGCTATACGATTAGTAATCAGMTTTTGAGCATTTTGTCTCCCTACACATTTTTTCTAAGACAAAKTCCMCGTGATATTTTTTTCAAAAATATATAMATTTTAAAATCGGTTTTTTTCCAAATAACTCGAAAATTATTAACTTAACAAAAAATTACAAGAGTGCTTTCTGATCAGAAAGTTGATTTTATATATAATACCAAAATTTAAAAAAAATCGTACGAGCGGGGTCCAAAATAGGTTTTTTAGAAATATTTCGAAAATGTCAAAATTTKGAATAAATTTTCTAAGAAACTTTTTGTGAGAAATTTTATTTCCTATCTGATGGCATTTTCATTTTTTTAATATATTAAGTATATTCGGAGATATTTAGGAAAACCCGTTTTCTTTAAGTGACGCTTTCCTGCTAATTTCTTCTAAACAGTTTGCTGCACCGAAAATTATAAGAATGAATAATACTCGCAGTTATACTACTAATCACGTACTAAAACGAAATGAGCAAAGAAAAATTTTTTTTTCGACTAGGTTTTGAGGATTGCGGTGCTGGACGGGGTATGGCTTATTGGATACGCTGATGATTTGGCAGTAGTAATTGCTGATGTACTAGAATTTCTTGTAATTGATTCAGTAAGCAAAGTTTTACGTTGGATGAGTATGAATAACATGGAGGTGGCTCTGAATAAGACCGAGGCTGTAATATTAAAGGGAAGATATAGCCTTAAAGAATTTAATCTCTTGTGTGATAACTGTCAGATTTCTACGTCTGAACACATTAAATACCTGGGGGTGACGTTAAACAGAAACATGTCCATGACGTAACATACAAGAGAAATTGAAATTAAAAGTTTGAAAATTATAAAACAACTAAACATGCTTATGCGCGGGGCCCACGCAGTGGCAAGAGAAAGTTTTTGGCTTCAGTGGTCCATTCTCCTATATAGGAAGAGGTTCTTCAGTCGAAGAGATATAGAGTCTGCAGAAGTTAATGCTTATTTTCGCAAAATGACCCCAAAGTGCAAATAAGACGTGGCGAGTTTGATATAATGCGACTGCCCTCAGTGTCTTTAACGACGAATCTAGTCCTTTCTGAATTCACATGATGTCCTAACAAATGTGAGAAGATAACGCGGTAAAAAAAACGTGATCCTCATCCTTAGTCTTCATCATAGGCAACATGATCGCCCAGCGTTATATCGACGAAGTAGTTGAGAGAAGTGTTTGACCTATTCCAGCATCATTCTAGTCCATAGACCATATGCATGTGAATTTGTTGCATTGACTTCTAAGATTTCCTGATCGCTTATCCATCAAACACGCCTGAGGCAATATTGGAAGAAGACTGTGGAATTTAGACTAGGTAGCTACCTACCCTTGTAGCTTGGAATGAGGCAAATCAGAAGGAAATTGACAATCTGATTGAGTCGATGACCAGACTCGTTGAAGGGTGTATATACGGCACTGTGGAGTCTTTATCCATTGTTAATGTTGTTTTTAGCTGTTACTATCTGATTTTAGTTTCCGCCTCTTCTTAATGACTTACTTTGCTTCAGTAAACATGTCATTACTGGTGAGAGTTTACATTTCTATGTAAGTGAGTACAAATCATTTGGGGTTAAAGAGTATTAGTGAAGATCCCTCTAATCTAAATGAGTATCATAGCAAATGCGATTTCCCTAATCTAATAGCCGGCTATTCCTCAGCTCTCTAAACGCTTAATATCATTGCGGGAGCCACAATGGCTTGTTCCTTCTAATTGCGACATAACGTACCATAAATGCCCGTATTCATTGTTGCAGTATCTTCGAGAGCGTGTGCTCTATTGTCCGCACCGTTATTAAGGATATTATTGTAATTGTTGCCTGGGTTGCAACTTGTCAGCGATGAATGGAATTTTGTAGTGGCGTGACACGCCACAATACACACGTGTATGTGTGGATACTTTGCTAGATTTGGGTTAATTTTGGAACATGCGTGAAAGTGTGTGGCACTGTTGGTGTATTGTTAATGGGAAGAAACGGATGTAGTTAAGTTCATTTCATAGCGTAGGTAAAAAAGCCAGTAATTTTCAACATCTCACCAGTGTACACAATGCAGAAATTTCTTTTTCGATACATTCATAATTATTTTCGTCACAGCACATAACATGCATATATCCTTTTCTCAAATATATAGTATACATTGATCATATAAATATACCGGGTGTATTAATGAAACTCTGCCATACTCAATAATTCATATGGGAGACAAGTTTAGCTAAATCCTCAAATGTTGATTGTATTTCGAAGGGGGAAGAGGGGCCAATAGTACTAACCTCATTCTCAAAATCTTTGAAAACCCTTTTTGAAAGTGCTGAGGAAAAATTGTTCATTATTTTTCGAAAAACTCAACCTTTGTCAAAAGCTGTTTATGATATTGCATCAACTAATTAAATTTACGAAATGCCTCCTATGAACCTCCAACTGGCATTTCTAATTTAGCAAAGGCTACGTACGCACATAAAGGCGATATGGAGTTTTTTGCAGAAGCGAACGGGAAAGAAAAAGAGATAGAGAGCTAAAATTCGCAGGTATCTTAATTGCAAGTATTGTTTCACAAAGTTAGACATGAACAAGAAGTAACCGCAAATGAAGAGATACTTATGCGGCAACCATCCATATCGAGTGACTATTCCATTATCATAAGAAGTGTACGTAAATCAGTGAATCAATAAGTGATGCAAACTCAAGTTCATCTGAGATGGATAACAAATGCAACAGTTTCAGCGATTTGAATGATACGCTGCAATCAATATCTAACCTGTAGTAGAAATTTTACGAAGATGCATGTGCTTCATTTTGAAATTTTAATAATAGTAAAATTATAGATTTATTAAATGAGCATAGACCTAGTGAATTAAATCTCCATTTTAAATTTCTTTGCGATGAAACCAGTACAAAATTTTGTTCCACCTATCGTTATACACCTTTAGTAAATTAGTTTCATACTTTGCTTCCCGTGCAAATTATTTATTAAACACTATGCCAGCAATTGTTAATTATGGCTCAACACGAAGATAGTCTACACTATATTAAATCTGATAAAAAATGGTGCGAATTAAAAACAAAACTTGATAACGATATTCAGATAATCCACAACCGAGACCAATGTTGATCTTAGAACACCCAATTTGATATTAATCCAAGAGCGTTATAAGCATGTTGCTCGGGTCCCGCATGCTCTAAATTTAGTTGCAAATAATGATGCGAATTGTAATGGAGAGATTGCTTTCTTTGACGTAGCACAAGCAATATATACATTTTTCAACTTCGTCATATGTACGGGATGTATTAAAAAAAACAGAAAACACTTTATCTTTAAAACCTCTGAGCATCACAAGGTGGGAGGGCAGGGACTCTATAACAAAATATGTTACTTTAACTACATTAACTGAAGATTCTACAAGAGATCCAGAAACTGAGAATACGTCAGTATCATTATACAAAAAAATTAGGCCTTTTAAATTTATTTGCTCTGCTATAATTAGGCATTATATATTGTTCAAAAAAATATTGTCAGCAAAATGTTGCAAAATCCAAAATGTAACATGGCTGATTGTTCCTAACCTTAATCTTAATTCAAAAAGAAATTATAAAAACTACACTCAGTTTATCAATTCCAAGATGCGTCATCTTCTGTTGGTGAAGGATTTAACCTAATTAAGGAATACAATTCATTCTTTAACTTCTTATGTAAATTCATTATTGAAAAAACATGCAGGTTTACTAGGACGAAAGAACGGTTAAAAATTTGGAAGGCATTATAATGTTTAAATAATTTTCGCTGATCATATGCAACAACGAACATCACCGAAGGAAAATGAGTAATATTACATCTAAAAATACGATTTTGAATTATAACTTCGAATTTTCTTCACATTGCCCGTTTCTGTTGCAGCTGGTGCGAGTTCAAGAATTTAATAAAAAAACTATAACCGATCTACTATGAGTCAAGATTGATTTTTAAATTTAGCCATTATTTCTATTAAAAGTGACGTTTTTTTTTCGAAACTGAATTTGTTAACAAAAGTCTAGATAAGAGATTTTATAAAAAAAGGTTACCAAAATTTATTGATAATATGTGCCTACAAAACGGGATCTCTTTTATTGTTTTTTTTTTATTTTTACTAATCTGAAGTACTACAATTTTTGTATATTTTAGTTTTGGATGTTTTGTCATATTTTTTTACTGACTTTCAACATTTAATTGTGATGCAATGAAAAATTTAATATAGGTAACAAAATCTAGAAAAAACTTTCTTGTAAAATAAATACTATAAAAGAGACGATATCACCATCCTGATGTAGGGAAATTTTGGACATACTATGTCGAATCTGGCACAGCAGGCACTGAAAACGGAGGTGTACATTTTGAAGCTATGACATCATAACGTTCTGGTTGTAATCAGCAGAAGCTACTAACATTTTTATTTCTGTTATTGAGTCGAAAATGCTATAATTGTCGCGAAAATGACCCAGGGCAAGCCCAGTTACTTGAATAAATAATACGTATAATGAAACACAAGACTAATTGCAAAAATAGAACCTCATCACTCTCTTTCTGGACCCTCTATTTATGAAGCATTCCACTTGTATCATAATAAATACATGTATTCAATTTTGCATACTAGAAACTTCAGCGCTAACTAGATAACAATAGCTTGCAACAATTTTGTACGTCACGCTGGCCTGCATGCAGCAGCCGCTACTAAACGAAGTAAAAGTTAACCAACCTATTAAACGCCAGTTTTTCGTGTAATACATGACCTTACGATGCCCACTAATAACAATATTGGCACACGTAACAGCACAAACCGTTTCATAAAAGGTAATAACAGCGCAAGCCTCCCGTGGTTAATTGCACCCATTCCTCCTCTCCTCTTCTAATCCAACGGAGCAAGAGAACAGAAGCGTCGATTATGAACGCATTTTGGCACGTGCAATGAGGTGTTCTTGCACAAGACACTTTGACCCAAATAATTATTGTCGGCATCGTCCAAGAACAGTTCAACACTATATCCAAACAGGCGACGTTCGTTTCAAATAATTAATTGGATACTCTAAAAGGACGCAATTAAACAACGAGATCGAGAACTCTTGTTTAATTGCACGATGGAAGAGAACCCGCCCGTTAGTGAACGAAAATGCTTAGCCGCAAAGGCCATCTTTAAGGTTCACTTCGCCTTTCTCTAAAACTAGCACTGCTCATGGGATATAATTAACTAATACCAATACAGGGTGTGCATCATACCATACATACTCTGCCCGTATTTCCAAAGTCTTTCCTCCAAATTATTCAGTTATTGTATACAAACGTTTCATCATCCATTTGAGTAGTGTGAAAGCAGAAAAAACAACTTTGTTGTATGTCAGTATTAACTAACCATCATCAGGTTGAAACTGTTCCTTTACCTTCGAAATTAACTTGGACTGCATCTATACATGCACTTACAATATTGTTGCGGAGTCAACGCCATCTGTGGACATAAGTCGCAGGCGTATAGATGCGGTGTAGTAGGACACTCCAGAAAATGCTATCAATTGAACCTTCTCCAAGTTTCGATAGCATCTGGAAGGTGTCGCTTCTGTAATTTTCGATGGGGGTATAAATAGCCCGACGGAGAGAGCCTGGGCAGTTCTGAATTCGAATAGCGGTTATCGAGCGGGTGAAAACCAGGTGTTTTTAGTGCTAGTGTGTGCAGTGTAGTGATTTAGTGAATTAGCAGGGTTAAAATAGGAGTGTTGTGAAGTAGTTGTATTTAGACTTAATGTACAGGATGTTTCACGAATGATAATGACCCTGACGAAATTAAAAATGCAACCCAAAATACATTTGCAGAGGTAACATTTATAATTGTTCATCATAAAACGTAGGGAGCTGTATAAATTCGTAAGTTTTGTCATAAACTTCAATAATTTGCTTTAAGTAAATTCGGTATTGTAAAACAAATTTTATTTTTGAAAAACGTTTATTCAATAGCAATAATGTAATAAATTCTCAAGATGTCGCCCTCTGCTGTTTTCACAAGCTTGAATTCGCGCCCAAAACAACCTTTTAACATTTCTGGAGTGATGGATCTACATGCATCACATATTTTATTTTCTAAATGTTCTAAACTTTCAATTGGTGTTTGGTATACTTGCTCTTTTACCATTCCCCACAGTAAAAAATCCAAAGGAGTAAGGTCCGGGCTTCTCGGTGGGCAAGGATTAATTGAACCTCTCCCTATCCATCGGTCATGCAAAACCAAATCAAGATGATTTCGCACTATTCTATGATAATGTGCAGGTGCCCCATCTTGTTGGAACCATAGATCTTGTCTTACCTGTAAATTTACATTTTGAAGAACTACCGGTAAAATGTTTCTTAAGAAATTTAGATAAGTACTACCGCTTAAACTATCGCGAAAAAATAAGGCCCAACAATTTGATTCCCCAATATTCTGCACCAGACATTCGTCGAGTAGATAGTTTGAAAATGTCCTTCTCGAATCGAGCGTGGATTTTCTTGCGCATAATATTGCATGATACGTTTGTTAACTCCACCATTATTATCTTGCTTCATCTGAGAAGCAAATGTTGTAATAAAATATTACATTCAAATTTTGGTGTTCTCGAAAAAAGTTACAAAAAGCCAGTCTTTTAGGATAATCTGTCTCCTTTAAGGCCTGAACCAATTGCAAGTGATACGGATGAAATTGATTGCCTCTAATTATTCGTTGTACTGAAGACAGACTAATACCGGTTGCTGTTGAGACTACCCTTTGACTAATATGAGGATTTTCGTCAATCATTTCCAATACTCTAATTTCATTATCAGGACCTGTTGCTGTTCTTTCTCTTGACTTTTTCAGTGGTGGCCAGTTTGTCCTTAAAGTTCAAGTCTCTTGAAAATTGTATCGGCGAAAGCTCTTCTATTTAGAAAATGTTGTCTGTATAAACGGGCAGCAGCGGAAGCATTTTTCTTGCATTCACCATAAATCAAAATCATATCTGTTTTTTCATCATTTGAATACATTTTGACTTTTAATAAATACAGTGACAGGAACTTTAGTGCATAGCCGTCATGGATTCCCAATTTATTTTTAAAATAATACCATTATGTAAAATAACCACATTGTTTATGAGTT
Organism: Rhyzopertha dominica; assembly: GCA_025024175.1. NCBI lineage: Eukaryota > Metazoa > Arthropoda > Insecta > Coleoptera > Bostrichidae > Rhyzopertha > Rhyzopertha dominica. The sequence goes on from QCXZ01000053.1 coordinate 24,842,248, forward strand.
GGGTTGCATTTTTAACTTCGTTAGGGTCATTATCATTCGTGAAACATCCTGTATATAATAATAGCGTCTTAAATAAAAGGAGTCAATAATCGTTGCAACAAACACCATTAGAAGAAACTAACCAAAATAAGATGAGTGGTGAAAAATTTCCGTTAACTGATGTTGAATAAAATTTGTATATTATATAGCCTTTAAAAAAGATAGCTTTGACAAAAATTGACTCAGGACAAAACCATTGATTTTTTACTAAGTGTTATTAAGTAAAGACGTTCTACCGCAATGTAATGTGCAACCCTTTCAGGTTTGTTACTACCCCTTATAAATAGTTATGAATATAGTTTTTCGTATGAGCTTTTAGTAATTGTATACTTTTAATACAATATAATGTTAAAATCGCCCGGTAAACAGCGGTCGCCTAACAAACGGATGATTTTGTAGGCAGGGACATTAATTTACTTAACTGCACCATTGATAAATACGTATAACTCAATTAGGATTCACCTTGTCTAATGCCATTAGAAAGTACGATCATTGTCTTGCCACCTACCTGGCTCATTCAGAGCCGAACACATCAATTACATACCACAATTAATTGCTAAGCAGGTCCGTCGATTGTTAGCATGTCGAGCTGTGCAAAGAGACTATGACGATTTCATTCACGATTTCTGCGAGTGATAACAGGTTACGCAATTTTTAATCGAACGGGTGTAGAATAGCCCTAATTTAAAAGGAAAATACGAGAAATACAGTATGTACCCCTACCGGTGTGAAAACAGCAGCCAAAACACAGCAGCCTAAATTTCCGAATGTAGCCGAACGTACCACAGAAGTAGTAAAAATAGAGCGCTTTTCGGTCAGACCCATCATCAAAATTAAGGATAAATATATTAGGTATACAGATTCAGGCGAAATGCTGAATAACTAATACTAGCTATAAATAAAGCCAAATAAACAAATATTATTTATATAACGGGCATTAGAGATTGTGCCACGCTAAAACCCCTCAAAAACAGCACTGACTATTTAAATATGGATCCGTACATACAAATCTAATTAAACTTTCAGAAAAAAACAAGCACTATTAGAGCAACTAATTTCGCATAGAAATAATTTTTGCAAAGCATGCCTTGGTTGCGAAAAAAATTTATCTTGCCTTTTGGAAATTCACAGCGGTGAATAATAAACATGGACGCGCACATACGAATCCAATAAAACTTTGAAAAAGGTACAAGCACTGTCAAAGAAACTAATTGCGCATAAAAATATTTTTTGCAAAGCACGCCTTGGTCGCGAAAAAAATTAATTTTGGTTTTTGGAAATATACAGGGTTGAATATTAAACATGGACGCGCACATACGAATCCAATGAAACTTTGAGAACAGAACAACCACTGCTAGAGAAACTAATTGCACATAAAAAGATTTTTTGCAAAGCATGCCTTGGTCTCGAAAAAAATTAATTTTGGTTTTTGGAAATAAACTGGGTTGAATATTAAACATGGACGCGCACATACGAATCCAATGAAACTTTGAGAAAAGAACAACCACTATTAGAGAAACTAATTGCACATAAAAAGATTTTTTGCAAAGCATGCCTTGGTCTCGAAAAAAATTAATTTTGGTTTTTGGAGATATACAGGGTTGAATATTAAACATGGACGCGCACATACGAATCCAATGAAACTTTGAGAAAAGAACAACCACTATTAGAGAAACTAATTGCACATAAAAAGATTTTTTGCAAAGCATGCCTTGGTCTCGAAAAAAATTAATTTTGGTTTTTGGAAATATACAGGGTTGAACATTAAACATGGACGCGCACATACGAATCCAATGAAACTTTGAGAAAAGAACAACCACTATTAGAGAAACTAATTGCACATAAACAGATTTTTTGCAAAGCATGCCTTGGTCTCGAAAAAAATTAATTTTGGTTTTTGGAAATATACAGGGTTGAATATTAAACATGGACGCGCACATACGAATCCAATGAAACTTTGAGAAAAGAACAACCACTGCTAGAGAAACTAACTGCACATAAAGAGATTTTTTGCAAAGCATGCCTTGGTCTCGAAAAAAATTAATTTTGGTTTTTGGAAATAAACTGGGTTGAATATTAAACATGGACGCGCACATACGAATCCAGTGAAACTTTGAGAAAAGAACAACCACTATTAGAGAAACTAATTGCACATAAAAAGATTTTTTGCAAAGCATGCCTTGGTCTCGAAAAAAATTAATTTTGGTTTTTGGAGATATACAGGGTTGAATATTAAACATGGACGCGCACATACGAATCCAATGAAACTTTGAGAAAAGAACAACCACTATTAGAGAAACTAATTGCACTTAAAAAGATTTTTTGCAAAGCATGGGTCTCGAAAAAAATTAATTTTGGTTTTTGGAAATAAACAGGGTTGAATATTAAACATGGACGCGCACATACGAATCCAATGAAACTTTGAGAAAAGAACAACCACTATTATAGAAACTAATTGCACATAAAAAGATTTTTTGCAAAGCATGCCTTGGTCTCGAAAAAAATTAATTTTGGTTTTTGGAAATATACAGGGTTGAATATTAAACATGGACGCGCACATACGAATCCAATGAAACTTTGAGAAAAGAACAACCACTGCTAGAGAAACTAACTGCACATAAAGAGATTTTTTGCAAAGCATGCCTTGGTCTCGAAAAAAATTAATTTTGGTTTTTGGAAATAAACTGGGTTGAATATTAAACATGGACGCGCACATACGAATCCAGTGAAACTTTGAGAAAAGAACAACCACTATTAGAGAAACTAATTGCACATAAAAAGATTTTTTGCAAAGCATGCCTTGGTCTCGAAAAAAATTAATTTTGGTTTTTGGAAATATACAGGGTTGAATATTAAACAAGGACGCGCACATACGAATCCAATGAAACTTTGAGAAAAGAACAACCGCTATTAGAGAAACTAATTGCACATAAAAAGATTTTTTGCAAAGCATGCCTTGGTCTCGAAAAAAATTAATTTTGGTTTTTGGAAATATACAGGGTTGAATATTAAACATGGACGCGCACATACGAAGCCAATGAAACTTTGAGAAAAGAACAACCACTATTAGAGAAACTAATTGCACATAAACAGATTTTTTGCAAAGCATGCCTTGGTCTCGAAAAAAATTAATTTTGGTTTTTGGAAATATACAGGGTTGAATATTAAACATGGACGCGCACATACGAATCCAATGAAACTTTGGGGAAAGAACAACCACTATTAAAGAAACTAATTGAACATAAAAAGATTTTTTGCAAAGCATGCCTTGGTCTCGAAAAAAATTAATATTGGTTTTTGGAAATAAACAGGGTTGAATATTAAACATGGACGCGCACATACGATTCCAATGAAACTTTGAGAAAAGAACAACCACTATTAGAGAAAATAATTGCACATAAAAAGATTTTTTGCAAAGCATGCCTTGGTCTCGAAAAAAATTAATTTTGGTTTTTGGAAATATACAGGGTTGAATATTAAACATGGACGCGCACATACGAATCCAATGAAACTTTGAGAAATGAACACGCACTGTTAGAGAAACTAATTGCACATAAAAAGATTTTTTGCAAAGCATGCCTTGGTCTCGAAAAAAATTAATTTTGGTTTTTGGAAATATACAGGGTTGAATATTAAACATGGACGCGCACATACGAATCCAATGAAACTTTGAGAAAAGAACAACCACTATTAGAGAAACTAATTGCACTTAAAAAGATTTTTTGCAAAGCATGCCTTGGTCTCGAAAAAAATTAATTTTGGTTTTTGGAAATACACAGGGTTGAATATTAAACATGGACGCGCACATACGAATCCAATGAAACTTTGAGAAAAGAACAACCACTATTATACAAACTAATTGCACATAAAAAGATTTTTTGCAAAGCATGCCTTGGTCTCGAAAAAAATTAATTTTTGTTTTTGGAAATATACAGGGTTGAATATTAAACATGGACGCGCACATACGAATCCAATGAAACTTTGAGAAAAGAACAACCACTGCTAGAGAAACTAACTGCACATAAAGAGATTTTTTGCAAAGCATGCCTTGGTCTCGAAAAAAATTAATTTTGGTTTTTGGAAATAAACTGGGTTGAATATTAAACATGGACGCGCACATACGAATCCAGTGAAACTTTGAGAAAAGAACAACCACTATTAGAGAAACTAATTGCACATAAAAAGATTTTTTGCAAAGCATGCCTTGGTCTCGAAAAAAATTAATTTTGGTTTTTGGAGATATACAGGGTTGAATATTAAACATGGACGCGCACATACGAATCCAATGAAACTTTGAGAAAAGAACAACCACTATTAGAGAAACTAATTGCACATAAAAAGATTTTTTGCAAAGCATGCCTTGGTCTCGAAAAAAATTAATTTTGGTTTTTGGAAATATACAGGGTTGAACATTAAACATGGACGCGCACATACGAATCCAATGAAACTTTGAGAAAAAAACAACCACTATTAGAGAAACTAATTGCACATAAACAGATTTTTTGCAAAGCATGCCTTGGTCTCGAAAAAAATTAATTTTGGTTTTTGGAAATATACAGGGTTGAATATTAAACATGGACGCGCACATACGAATCCAATGAAACTTTGAGAAAAGAACAACCACTGCTAGAGAAACTAACTGCACATAAAGAGATTTTTTGCAAAGCATGCCTTGGTCTCGAAAAAAATTAATTTTGGTTTTTGGAAATAAACTGGGTTGAATATTAAACATGGACGCGCACATACGAATCCAGTGAAACTTTGAGAAAAGAACAACCACTATTAGAGAAACTAATTGCACATAAAAAGATTTTTTGCAAAGCATGCCTTGGTCTCGAAAAAAATTAATTTTGGTTTTTGGAGATATACAGGGTTGAATATTAAACATGGACGCGCACATACGAATCCAATGAAACTTTGAGAAAAGAACAACCACTATTAGAGAAACTAATTGCACATAAACAGATTTTTTGCAAAGCATGCCTTGGTCTCGAAAAAAATTAATTTTGGTTTTTGGAAATAAACAGGGTTGAATATTAAACATGGACGCGCACATACGAATCCAATGAAACTTTGAGAAAAGAACAACCACTATTATAGAAACTAATTGCACATAAAAAGATTTTTTGCAAAGCATGCCTTGGTCTCGAAAAAAATTAATTTTGGTTTTGGAAATAAACAGGGTTGAATATTAAACATGGACGCGCACATACGAATCCAATGAAACTTTGAGAAAAGAACAACCACTATTAGAGAAACTAATTGCACATAAAAAGATTTTTTGCAAAGCATGCCTTGGTCTCGAAAAAATTAATTTTGGTTTTTGGAAATAAACAGGGTTGAATATTAAACATGGACGCGCACATACGAATCCAATGAAACTTTGAGAAAAGAACAACCACTGTTAGAGAAACTAATTGCACATAAAAAGATTTTTTGCAAAGCATGCCTTGGTCTCGAAAAAAATTAATTTTGGTTTTTGGGAATATACAGGGTTGAATATTAAACATGGACGCGCACATACGAATCCAATGAAACTTTGAGAAAAGAACACGCACTGTTAGAGAAACTAATTGCACATAAAAAGATTTTTTGCAAAGCATGCCTTGGTCTCGAAAAAAATTAATTTTGGTTTTTGGAAATATACAGGGTTGAATATTAAACATGGACGCGCACATACGAATCCAATGAAACTTTGAGAAAAGAACAACCACTATTAAAGAAACTAATTGCACTTAAAAAGATTTTTTGCAAAGCATGCCTTGGTCTCGAAAAAAATTAATTTTGGTTTTTGGAAATAAACAGGGTTGATTATTAAACATGGACGCGCACATACGAATCCAATGAAACTTTGAGAAAAGAACACGCATGCTTTGCAAAAAAATCTGTTTATGTGCAATTAGTTTCTCTAATAGTGGTTGTTTCTTTTCTCAAAGTTTCATTGGATTCGTACGTGCGCGTCCATGTTTAATATTCAACCCTGTATATTTCCAAAAACCAATATTAATTTTTTTCGAGACCAAGGCATGCTTTGCAAAAATCTTTTTATGTTCAATTAGTTTCTTTAATAGTGGTTGTTCTTTTCTCAAAGTTTCATTGGATTCGTATGTGCGCGTCCATGTTTAATATTCAACCCTGTATATCTCCAAAAACCAAAATTAATTTTTTTCGAGACCAAGGCATGCTTTGCAAAAAATCTTTTTATGTGCAATTATTTTCTCTAATAGTGGTTGTTCTTTTCTCAAAGTTTCATTGGAATCGTATGTGCGCGTCCATGTTTAATATTCAACCCTGTATATTTCCAAAAACCAAAATTAATTTTTTTCGAGACCAAGGCATGCTTTGCAAAAAATCTTTTTATGTGCAGTTATTTTCTCTAATAGTGGTTGTTCTTTTCTCAAAGTTTCATTGGAATCGTATGTGCGCGTCCATGTTTAATATTCAACCCTGTTTATTTCCAAAAACCAAAATTAATTTTTTTCGAGACCAAGGCATGCTTTGCAAAAAATCTTTTATGTGCAATTAGTTTCTCTAACAGTGCGTGTTCATTTCTCAAAGTTTCATTGGATTCGTATGTGCGCGTCCATGTTTAATATTCAACCCTGTATATTTCCAAAAACCAAAATTAATTTATTTCGAGACCAAGGCATGCTTTGCAAAAAATCTTTTTATGTGCAATTATTTTCTCTAATAGTGGTTGTTCTTTTCTCAAAGTTTCATTGGAATCGTATGTGCGCGTCCATGTTTAATATTCAACCCTGTTTATTTCCAAAAACCAAAATTAATTTTTTTCGAGACCAAGGCATGCTTTGCAAAAAATCTTTTTATGTGTAATTAGTTTCTCTAATAGTGGTTGTTCTTTTCTCAAAGTTTCATTGGATTCGTATGTGCGCGTCCATGTTTAATATTCAACCCTGTATATTTCCAAAAACCAAAATTAATTTTTTTCGAGACCAAGGCATGCTTTGCAAAAAATCTTTTTATGTGCAATTAGTTTCTCTAACAGTGCGTGTTCTTTTCTCAAAGTTTCATTGGATTCGTATGTGCGCGTCCATGTTTAATAATCAACCCTGTTTATTTCCAAAAACCAAAATTAATTTTTTTCGAGACCAAGGCATGCTTTGCAAAAAATCTTTTTAAGTGCAATTAGTTTCTTTAATAGTGGTTGTTCTTTTCTCAAAGTTTCATTGGATTCGTATGTGCGCGTCCATGTTTAATATTCAACCCTGTATATTTCCAAAAACCAAAATTAATTTTTTTCGAGACCAAGGCATGCTTTGCAAAAATCTTTTTATGTGGCAATTAGTTTCTCTAACAGTGCGTGTTCTTTTCTCAAAGTTTCATTGGATTCGTATGTGCGCGTTCATGTTTAATATTCAACCCTGTATATTTCCAAAAACAAAAATTAATTTTTTTCGAGACCAAGGCATGCTTTGCAAAAAATCTTTTTATGTGCAATTAGTTTCTCTAATAGTGGTTGTTCTTTTCTCAAAGTTTCATTGGAATCGTATGTGCGCGTCCATGTTTAATATTCAACCTTGTTTATTTCCAAAAACCAATATTAATTTTTTTCGAGACCAAGGCATGCTTTGCAAAAAATCTTTTTATGTTCAATTAGTTTCTTTAATAGTGGTTGTTCTTTTCTCAAAGTTTCATTGCATTCGTATGTGCGCGTCCATGTTTAATATTCAACCCTGTTTATTTCCAAAACCAAAATTAATTTTTTTCGAGACCAAGGCATGCCTTTGCAAAAAATCTTTTTTATGTGCAATTAGTTTCTCTACAGTGGTTGTTCTTTTCTCAAAGTTTCATTGGATTCGTATGTGCGCGTCCATGTTTAATATTCAACCCTGTTTATTTCCAAAAACCAAAATTAATTTTTCGAGACCAAGGCATGCTTTGCAAAAAATCTTTTTAAGTGCAATTAGTTTTCTCTAATAGTGGTTGTTCTTTTCTCAAAGTTTCATTGGATTCGTATGTGCGCGTCCATGTTTAATATCAACCCTGTATATTTCCAAAAACCAAAATTAATTTTTTTTCGAGACCAAGGCATGCTTTGCAAAAATCTTTTATGTGCAATTAGTTTCTCTAACAGTGGTTGTTCTTTTCTCAAAGTTTCATTGGATTCGTATGTGCGCGTCCATGTTTAATATTCAACCCTGTATATTTCCAAAAACCAAATTAATTTTTTTCGAGACCAAGGCATGCTTTGCAAAAAATCTTTTATGTGCAATTAGTTTCTCTAATAGTGGTTGTTCTTTTCTCAAAGTTTCATTGGATTCGTATGTGCGCGTCCATGTTTAATATTCAACCCTGTTTATTTCCAAAAACCAATATTAATTTTTTTCGAGACCAAGGCATGCTTTGCAAAAAATCTTTTTATGTGCAATTAGTTTCTCTAATAGTGGTTGTTCTTTCTCAAAGTTTCATTGGATTCGTATGTGCGCGTCCATGTTTAATATTCAACCCTGTATATTTCCAAAAAACCAAAATTAATTTTTTTTCGAGACCAAGGCATGCTTTGCAAAAAATCTTTTATGTGCAATTAGTTTCTCTAATAGTGGTTGTTCTTTTCTCAAAGTTTCATTGGATTCGTATGTGCGCGTCCATGTTTAATATTCAACCCTGTTATTTCCAAAACCAAATTAATTTTTTCGAACCAAGGCATGCTTTGCAAAAAATCTTTTTATGTGCAATAGTTTCTCTAATAGTGGTTGTTCTTTTCTCAAAGTTTCATTGGATTCGTATGTGCGCGTCATGTTTAATATTCAACCCTGTATATCTCCAAAAACCAAAATTAATTTTT